>JANBVO010000033.1:126545-443769 GCA_030052745.1 Pleurostoma richardsiae
TCACAGCGCCTTCTCCCGCAGCCCATTATCAGGCACAGGATCAGCACCCCAAAGGCGTTACCACTCACAGGGCCTTGTCCCGCAGCCCATTATCAGGCACAGTACCTTCTCCTGCAAGTCGTTACCACTCACAGCGCCTTCTCCCGCAGCCCATTATCAGGCACAGGATCAGCACCCCAAAGGCGTTACCACTCACAGGGCCTTGTCCAGCAGCCCATTATCAGGCACAGTACCTTCTCCTGCAAGACGTTACCACTCACAGGGCCTTCTCCCGCAGCCCATACAGGATCAGCACCCCAAAAGCCGTTACCACTCACAGCACCTTCACGACGCAGTTAGTTTAGAGGCTTTAATGAGAGCAAAAGTATTGCCAATCGTGACCCCCAATTGTCTATAGGGCCACATCCAAATTTATCTGCAGATGGTGGCCCGCCTTTGCGGCTAAGTGTGATTAAAATAGCAGTGCCGGGCGGAACCCCCAATGTCGTAATGCAATTGGCTGCTTATGAAGCTCCTACCTATTGGCCGCGAGTCCAGTACCCACCGCTGCCTCTAAATTCTATTAATGGAGTCGCCGTGCCACATTGACTCTGAGTCATGTAACCATCGCTGCCACGGCGACTCCAGTATCCCGCGAGGGCTGCCACCGCCTGGGCCAAGCGAGGTACTAAATTGGCAACGTGGCTCTCGGAAATGGCTGTCCCGGGTGCCGGGAATTCGTACCCCACTTTGCGCCGGGCCCCACAGCAATCCGGGTTCCTGGGGCCGGTCATATTCCGGCTACTGCCGGGATCAGGGCGTTCCCGTCCCAGTGCCCGGATTCTGTGCCTGGGCGAGGGTTAAGTCGCGTACATAAAACTAGTGCCTTGTCCCATCCTCTTTAACCTGCCCTCATAGCCACCCTTAACGGTTGGGCGAAGCAGGCATCATGTGCGACGCCACGGATATCGATAAACACAGCACCAAGAGAGAGCCACCTTCTAATTTGGCCAGGTCTCCATTATCTTCAGTAACTAAATCATTCCAGCGACTTCATATCGGGCAGGATGCACTGCCTATCAGAAACCGCAGAAGACGCGTACATTTCCGCGAAGAAACCGCAGCTGCAAGGAAACGCAGGCAGAAGCCCAGGTCATGCCTTTCACTCCAGAATCCCGAGCGGCGGCTCCATACCGAGAGGACACTGCAGATTGTTCCCAGGCTTCTCCGGCACGACGTAATTAGCTTTTTTGCCAGCCATTTTGAGAAGGCCCTGGATAACTGGATATCGATCCTCATGAATACTAAGGTGCCTGACAACGAAGCAAGCTCAGGTCTTTACGCCCTCAATGCCTTCAGGTTACTAGACAAGGCAAGGACTGATGGAGATTATATACGGACGAGACTCGCATATATTCGGCTGATTGATGTATTTGACTTGCTCGAAAAGATTGTCGGCTCCAGTCGGCGAAATGGACGGCTTCCAACAGGAAAAAAGAAGTCTGGCTACCGCAACCCTTGCGTCGTCATTGATGACTATCTCGATGCTCAAGAACAAGCGGGTATCTCGAGGGACGAGGTGAAGAATCGCAAACGCGTTGCCAGACGCTGGAGAACACTCGCAGGCCCCTCGCCAATCTTCGTCATTATACACTCTGGAGCAGCTGAGGGCCTGGCGTATGCACAACTCATCGTTATATATGCAACTCTGCGCTAACTATCATTCAGCAATAGATCATCGATAAAACTCAACGAACCTGACCTAAAACTCCTAGCCTCTATTATCGTGCAAACAACACCGGCTAAAATCGTCAAAGCCTCTCAGCGTCTTGCGAAGATAGCAGAACGCGCAATCGGGCCACATCCGTCAGTGGACCTACAGGGTGTCTTTGCGGAAGTCAAACAAGACCTGCTGGGCGGGTGAAGTGGGAGCAGGAAGGTACGTTGGGCCAGCCTGGTTCGGTGGAACATGTGGTCACCTGGAGTTTTGGTGGTTCTGGCGGGGCATGACCCGGCTCACAGACTTCAGTGGACTGGGCTTCAGTGGACCTGGCCCAAGACTTCAGTGGACCATCATGGGGCTTCGGTGGACCGGCCATTGGCTTCGGTGGACCGGCTCATGGGGCTTCGGTAGACCCCGGCCATTGGCTTCGGTGGACATTGGATTCGGTGGACCCGGACATTGGCTTCGGTGGACCCGGACATCCTGGCCATCGGTGGCCTTGGGTACTTCGGGGGACTTAACTCATTATGTGTACGCTGCCGTAATAGGGAGCGCAGGTGTCCTGGATGTACGTAACCACAGCAGATTAGTAGCGCAAGCAATAGATCGATTGGCTAGGCGGTCCGCTGCCCGCTGTCAACCTGCACCGCGGCCGTGCATCTGGGGCCGCACCCGTCCCAGGCCCGTGCTACTGACATCCAGCCACACCGAGATCCCGGTTCTTGGCCATATTGGCGTTCCCGCACCGATGTCCGGTCTCCCAGGGAAGGAGAAGCAAGGAAACCGGCGTGGGTCGTCTGCTGTGCATACTCCATCCCGGAATTTTCTTGAAAGTGAACAACGAGGCCTGCGCAGGGCTATGCTCATTTACTAGGCTTCCAGAGAGATAACTCTGTGGCTGCAGATAGATCCATCATGCCCTTTTCGTTCCCTATCAAAATAAGTCAGCAAATAAACACGGAGACGCTACGCATCAACCCACATTGCCTGATCCTCTCCGTAATAAGTCCCCTGGCTGGCTTCCAAAACAGCCTTAGCGGCTCACCAGGTTGGGGCTTTTCGAAGTTGACTTCAATCACATTCAACGGCAGTACTTTGGTGGTTGCGAGCTCTTGTGCTTTGACGGCCATTGCCCATGTGACGGTTGTAAATCCAATAAACTCTGTGGTACGAATTCGGACGTAGTTGAGTAGGAGAAGTGCAGCCGAATCACTGTAGATCGCTTGCGCTGCGATCTTGCCAAGGAAATACCAATACGGCGTTGGTCTGTTCGAATCAAACTGATAGCCCACGGATGCAAAGACCTGCTTTTGCCTCGCATCGGAAATTCTGCGTCGAGTTATTACCAAACGTTGAATGCTCAGGCTCTTGAGTTTAAATCTTACTGTATTACGACATGGGAGACGGACTTCAAGTCCAGATCCTTGAGACGCTCGTCAGTGGCAACTTGGGTTTCAGGGATGGCAGCATCGACGGCGTTCCGGTCAGGCGCCTCTTCAGCCAAGGGCCGCATGACGGGCTGTCCTTGTGCAGACCGGTCGTCCATCCTTCGCATAGTTAGTGCTCCGTCTTGTTAACAAAGTAGCAGACAGTGAAGAGGAACGTTAGGAATGAAGTTATTGCCCCGCTGCTTACCTCAGCAGCTTCGATGCGCCACATTACGAGAATGGGTTTAGTGCACAGTGGCTAGCTAAAGCTCTCAACCACACCAGGGCCCAGATCGGCTCCCTGGCTTCAGTGCGGCTTCTTTTTTGAATAGCTGTGGCGAATGTACAAGGCTCTGTGGGCCGCCAGCGGGTGTACTGTTTTTCTCCACAGAAACGCTCAGTGGTATGATCCAGCCATTTTGGGCCATAGTGTGCCAAGGGGTTTCACCGCCTTGATGACATGTACGCCGTAAATCTGCCTCCTCACACACAGAAGCCGTGAGATGGCTACTCCTTGTGGTGTATCTGATTCTCAACGCCATGGATTCGAGCCAGTTACCGAATAGCGGCTCGCCCGCAGCTGATATCGCGATGGGTGAGTCGAATTTGCAGGCAGGGCACTCGCAGTACTCGCAACAGGATCCGCGGCCTTCTTGGCCTTCTTGGAAGGAGGATAACGAGGATTTGGGGGCTACCCAGGCGAACAGTGGCTTCTCGCAGCTAGCAGACACTCCAGATGTTAGCTCACAGCCACCCACTACTATACGGCACATATCACACGTCGATCTTACCTCTAAAACTATCCCTGCCACCCAGGGCCCCCAAGCTGAAGTCACACAGGGCCGCAGAATGACCCTGTCCCATAATCCTACTAAATCCCTTGCCACCGCCCGACCGTTGGATCCAGGGCCTTCTTTTTCTCAGTCATGGCTTCCCTCCAGTGGCCCCCAAGAAAGTACGGAGCCGCCGCCTAGTCAAAGGCGCTCCGAGAGTGTTATAGAGACAACTCCAACGCGAAAGAGGAAGCAGTCTGTCGCCAAGAAGCCGCAGGATTCGAATGTATCTTGGACACTAGCGTTGCGGTGCCGTATGGCTCGCTTGGCTCGTCAAGCCTTTAATAAAAGCTTGTTAACTGTGGATAGTACTGGCAAGAAAGGTCAGACTTCACAGCGAGAAGTATTCGAAGGAATGATACCCTCCTTACAGCCGTTCACAGATGGAGAGCTTACCTGGCAGAAGCTCAAGGCTCGTTAGCGCCACGAAAAGATGGTCTGGAGGTCGATTAAGTGGCTATTAGACTTCTCTGGCAATAATAACGTAGGCTATAGCAACGAGAGTGGGTGTATCGAGGCTTCGCAACAACGGTGGAACGAGTATTTCGAACGGTATAATTTACCTAGGAGTATACAGTGGGAGCCGTACTACTTGCCAAATACTAATCACTGGGCCAATCTTGAGTATATGTTCCACGGTGAAAAGGCAACAGGCCAGTATATCAGGGAGGCGACTAATTACTTGAACAAGAGGCGGAGAGGCCGTAAGAAGATCCTAGAACAGGCGTTAGATACTGTCAGTGAAGAAGAAGCCGCTGAGGATACCGCTAAGGATAGCGCACCTAAGGAGCAACAGAGGAATAAAGCTAAGCGCGCGAAACGCAGCAACGAGAAGAGGGCTCTAGATCCTGATAATTCTCAATTCGAGAACGACAGCGATATTTCTGAGCCGCCGATGCCCCCATCGTCGCAGAGGTCCGATTCTAGTAGTAATAGGAGAATGAGTGGCGCAGAAGCAATAGTATCGCTAGGTCAATCCATCGAGAGGGCCACGAGGAAGCTGGCAAGTGGTATCAATCGGCCACAGCGGTCGGCAGAAGTAGAGGAGATTCGGCGTGCTTTAGAAGATATTCAGAAGAGGTTAGACGAGCCGTCTGGTACGTAACTTCGAGTAATATTAGATAAATTGAAGGAACCGATAGAGGCAACGATATATAATACACTAAGTGAAGCGCTCAGAAGCCAATATCTTGCGGTTTTGCTGTCTTGATTAATGGGTTAGTATAGTAAAATAATAGTAGTATTACAACCGTTGCTAGAAGTACCTGGATTGGAGAGCTACTACTCCAAAAGTATCGCCAGCAAAAGTATCGCCAAAAACATCGTTTAAAGAATTGAGTGCTAAATTCTAGCCGATCCTTCCTACTATTCTGTATTTTCATCGTTTTGCCCATCAATTTCCTCTATACCGCGCAAATGGCTATTATACAGCTTCCAGATTTTACGAGAAATATCGACCTGCATTACGCCCATCGACGAGAATCGCGCCACATACCTGTCTGCCCGCTGTTTTGCCTCTAGTAAGTATACTGCTTCATTTTCATCTAGTTCATCGTTGACAGCCGATTGACTGAGTTTGAAGTTATACAGGCCAACCGTGGCGTACAACAACTAAATCTGTGTATCGAGATCGTACTCTGGCGCCGAGCTACGAATAATTTTCCACATCCTTTTGAGCCAGCCGAACGCCTGCTCAACCTTCACTCTTGCAGAAGAATAGCGATAATTATATATCTCCTTCCTTATTCTAGGCTTTCTACCAGCCTTACGCAGGTCTTGGAGGTGATACAGTAAGCCGCTGTAAGGTAAGATTATACCTCTTCTTTTACCGAAACCCGCGTCAGCCAGGTAATAACGATGCTCAGGAATATAGAAGCCTTTCTCTAATAACGCCGTTCTCAATAGCCTCGAGTCGTTCATTGAACCCTCAGCCCCAGCTAAAAGGTACGAGAACATACCATCGAACCGGACAGCAGCCAAGACATTCTGGCTAACGAAGCCTTTCCTACCTCGCCAGCGATCTACTTGATCAGCCGGTATATATGCGTGGATATAGGTACCATCTATAGCACCTATACACCCTTGGAACGCGCAGAGCCTCGGATTTAGCGCGATTTCAGGGCTGATGTAGTCGTCTGGCGGCAGTGTGACTTGCGCGTAGAATAGGTCCACAAAGAATAGCAACACTGTATAGACCACCGAGGATACAGTACTCTGGGCTACGCCGAACCGATAAGCGGTATTCCTCTGGCTCTCGTTAAAAGATAGGATCCAAAGGAATATCATCACTTTTTGCTCGGCAAATTGGTACCGGGTATCACGGAGGAGGGTGTTTTTTCTCAGCCAAATACACAGCTTCTGGAACAACGCCTTGTCAAGCCGAAAGAGCTCCTCGAACTGCCGGTCCGATCCATCCAACAAGGAGTGGGCAAAGGCTGCGGCAGCCGCTGGCCCGCCTGGGTGGATAATATGGGCGGGCGAGTTATAGCAGTTACACTGCCTCGCGGCCACCACTATTGCGGCAACAGTGGCGCCGACGAAGGCAGCGTTGGTAGTGAGGCTCTGTAGGCCAACGAAGTGCGCCATGGCGATGGTTTTCTTGGTGTTGAGAGTACTATTTTGCTAACGAGAACGCTATTTCTAGGCAGATACAGGGCAAGAACCAATAGATTCCTGGCCTTTTCGGGGACAAGAACACCTTTTCAGGGTGAACTGGCCAGAGTGAGCCCGCCGTCGTTTTCTGCCGTTTTCCTTGGCAACTATCCCTATTCAGGGCCGCGGCAACAGTCGGCTACGCCTGCAGTAGCGTGGTACATTCGTGAAGGGGGTGGACTACGCCATCCCACGGTCATACTGCAGATCACTGCCAAACAAGTCAAGAACCCGTCGATATATGCAATAAAACAACACTCCCCACACACACCGAGGTGGCTTCACAAAAAGAGGCCGCACTGAAGCCAGGGAGCCGATCTGGGCCCAGGTGACGGTTGCCGAATACATCACCAACCAATGCCAGTGCGCAATCCAGCGATGGGGTGGGTTTCTCAGCCCAACTTGCTGTCAGTCTCGGCCCGGCTTGTTGCTAATGCTCAGTTATTAAGCATCACCTTCTGTCATTTAGTGCATCTTACAGCTGGTCCCATACGCCATCTTACACCTACCTTCCTTTCTATTTACGGACTAAAATTTGTCGAGCTGTACCTCCAAGCTTAGCGACGGTGAGGTTCGCTCAAGGAGAGACGCGAGTCCAGCTTTGCAACTGAAGAGTACTACAGACCATGTGCGCCCACGTCGTTTACACTTATACCGGCTGCGGGCACATCCACTCCGACGGAGTTAGGCGTTGTGCCACTGCTGACGCCAGCGATCAAAACTGCTCCCGCGACACTTGGGGCTCTGTGAGCGGTGGATCTAGAAGCGGGTCGTGCGAGGCTTGCTTGCTGAACACGCCTCCGGACTCCGAGTAAGCGGCCCGAGAGGATAAACCCGCGGGGGAAAGTAGAGGGTAGAAGAAGCAAGAAGGTTGGTGGAGAGTCAATAGCCGAGATCGAAGGTGCGGACACGCCAGGGTGCGTCTCGACGAGCGGCGGGATCCTCCACACGGGCCTCGACGTCTACAATATCTGCCCCGTCCCGCAGCCGTCATCGACTGGAGGCTACTGGGATTGGAGTGACGACCATTAGAAGTGGTAGCTTTTGAACGAGGACGGGACTTACATATGGGACGATGGGGAGTAGTCCTGGTTGGGCTCGCTGCCTATGTCGACCGAGCTACGGGACGGTAGACGCGAGATGGCGCCGGCCGAGCTAGGAAAATGACTGGTCCTCATCATCGTCGTTCAGGGTTGCGGCTGCCGTGGCAGACGACGCGAGGGCTTCTTGAAACCTGTCAATAAGGAGGCAAAACTGGTATCGCAACTATCGTCCTACATCTCCTTACACAAACTGCTTGTTTCGCCAATTGCGGGCTCCAACACCGTGCATCAATTTCGCCCCGCAAATTCTGCGCTGACCCTGGCACCTCTTAATGTCGTGTAAATTCCACTTCTGCCTCGCGGAAGTCGGGTCCATTCTTATCCGATAAACACGTGACTACTTCAGCCGCCTGGACCGCGGCTGTTACAAACATTTAACCCCGCAGTGATGGTATGTTAAATGGGGGCTGATGCCACGATGATTCACTCCTGCGGGAAACGCAACCGGAACCCAAAAAGCAGTGTGCTGTGACAACCGTCGCGCGGCTGACGGAGCAACACGATCTACCATCTAATAAAGGTGAGGACAACTTTTTCGGCCCCTACTGTGGGGCATCCTAAGCGTTTAATAATAAGCGAAGAAGACACTAATTTCGCGAACGGTGTTGGAGCCGCAATTGGCCGCAGAGTCCGTGCTCCTGGAAACAAGAAACATATATTACATAAGGCGGAAGCCGTTGTCGCTAACGACTGTAGCAGTGGGCATCTCCCAGCCTAGCGATGACTCAATCCAGAGCCAGATTTCGCTCCCTAGCCTTTTTTCGTACCCCTGCGACGCTGTATTTAGCATGTCTCTTAGGGGCAGTTTCGAGCTCCCCAGCTGCGACGGAAAGAGGAACCCTTGTAAAATGGATCCCCAATGACGCATTTGCTACGTCCCGCTAGTCCCAGCCACTTCTGGCTTCCTCATTTGGCGCATTATCATATCTCTGGAAATGCATTACAAGCACGAAGTACGAGTGTGAGCACACTGTGGACCAGCCTTCGTTCTTGATCGAATGGGAAAACTGTGGGAGGTGCGGCGTTAAGCAGGCTGGTCCGGAATGGCTCGGACAGACGACAAAAAGAGGTCCGTGCGACGATTGTAAAGAGAATGTGCGTGGTGCAAGACGAAAATGGAAAGTGGGTGAATGCCTGAAAGGGGTAGAAGAATTGGCGCTTTGGGATCGCTTACAATTCAGGGAGACTTCTAGGTACATAGGTCGACTTTACCTCTCTGTCCATATCCAAAAACGGACGCTATTGCCAGCATTCAGACCTGGCTTTAGCCATTATTGCTGATAGTCATAAGTACAGTTTGGTATACCTAAGTACAGAGAGTTGACTAAGCGATCACTGCCCCGCTCTACCAGTGCGAGAGCTATTTACCAGCCCACGTGCTTAGTGGCGAGCGGATGTCGTACGTACATGTAGCTAGGTTAGTTACAAAGTTTTATACTCTCGTGAAAGATCTTTCGAAGTAGGTGCCTCAATACAATGTTGCTGCCTTCTTTGTGACAGTCGAAGGATGGAGCATGGACCGGAGAGTCGCGTTGGTGCTGCTAGAGCCTCCTTGTTGCTGAAGGACCGATCACAAGTCTCGCAGTCAAACGACGGAGGCGGTCGCAAGCCTTGCAGTCATAAACATGAGCCGGTGAGTCTTGTTTGTGCTGCTGTAGAGCCTCGTCACTGCCGAAAGATTGATTACAAAGTACGCAATTGGCAGCCATGATGACAGCCAACACAGCTAGAATTCAGGAGCTCGGTCTTGACGTTAGGTGCAACTCTCCCGGGAAATGATGATTCTGAGGCGTGCCGCTTCCTCGCGGGGCAAGGCGGCCAAGAGCGGCACAAAGGGTGCAACCACTGACCACCTACCAGATCGGCAAAGAGCAGCTGAAACTCCTTATGTACACATTTACGACCCGTATCCACCGCTTGTGAGTGCTAGACTCAGGTTTTGTCGCAAGGGGCTAGGCGCTCCACATTTGTGCGGGGCCACTACAGCTCCAGGCTGCATATAAAGCAGACGTCTCTCAGCTTCCCGCAAATTCGAAGCTGTCCAAGGAAAGATCAACTTACCTGCTTACTTGTGCTCGCCGTTTCCTCGCGCTCGCCGTTTTCCGCTATGGGCCAGCGCAAATACTCTCCACGCCGCTCGAGGCGACGTGGTGAGCATCCTAGAGCGTTCCACGGCGGCATCCGCTCGAGGCGTGATAAGTGTACGACAGATTTCCGACGCGGCATCCAGTTGCGCTTTGCTCGTACCAAGCGGAACAAGATTATCGACATCCCATCACCGACACGAGCTCTACGTAATCCTTTCACCTATCTCCCGACTGAGATACGTGTAAACATGCTTGGACACCTGTCGGATTTCTCTACACTGCTGTCCACCATTCTAACTCACCGTACGGTTCGCGATCTCTACTACGCCTTCGACCGTCAGATACTGCTTGCGATATTCCACAGGCAATGCAGCGAAGTCCGGGGATATAAAATTGGCCAGCCGTTCTGGTCACTTGTGTTTGCCATCCGTCACGATATCGTGAAGAGAGCCATTGCGGAGGAGCTTTTCGTGGCTGGGTGGCAAATATTTCACAAGAGAAACCTGGAGGAACTTCTTCTTCCTCTGGGGAGAGCGCTGGCCTGGTCTTACTGTCTTGACAACCGCGAGAAGGATGCTGTTAACCTCCTGGAGGAGCTCTGGAGCGGTTCTCAGCGGTTCGTTCGCGAGTCTCGACCCCTAACAGTGACGGATGGGATGTATCGCGAAGAGCTTCAACAGATGTGGCCTAAGGCAACGTTATCGCCGATAAGGGAGCTGCTGGACAACCTTGGGGTGGGTTCTATGTTCAAAGATGCGAAGGAGCTAGTCGACTTTGGCTTCGTTCTCAGAGAACAGATATGCGTGGCCGAGATCCAGGAAGAATCTCTTCGAGTATTCCAATCATCGATGAGCGCCGGCTGCACTACCGAGACACTGGGACAGGGGATACACTTTTGCGGTGGGAGCGCGTTTGTCGGGCTGGTCGATCTTGGTCGAATACCGCTCAAATCATGGAAGGACCGGGAACAAGCTGCCTCAAAGGGGAAGAGATGCCCGCTGTTCGACACGTGCAACGGCCGAGAGTACAGAAGGGAGCCTTTCTGCTGAGGAAGGGGGATGTGGGGATCGCAGCCAAACCCCGACCTCCGCTCCAGTCAAAGTGACACCTCCTTCGTATTACCGGAGTTGAGGACCTCGTTTGCAAACGAGCATATTGAGGCTGCATTTACTTTGCACAGGAGTGTACGCGGCCATGGTTCGCACTCTGAACCAAATATAGCGCGCACAAAAGACGAGCAGCAATTTACAGATCCTCGCGATACAGAGCGCCGTCAACCGCGATCCTGGTCGGCTAAAATGCCACCGTTATCTGGTGTGAGATGCCATTGGTCAATCGCCGATGGTGCACTGGTATCAGCACCAGCATCGCTCTGGCCAAGGCATCCAGACATATGATGCGGGACTTGTCGGCTCAGTACACCTCAGAACTACTGAGGAGCCTAGGGGGCCCTTCGTCACCATATACAGGCAAAATGAGCATTTACAGCACGGAATGTGCGACCACCGCTCCTATCAAGGTCCCATGCCATCCCCAAGGACCCCAGGGTTAACCGCTTACCACCGTCAAGCACAGCAACTGGTGGTCGATCCAGGCGGTGCAGTAATCAGTCACGACTTTATGCCGGTTGCTGGAGGCGAGATCGAGGCAAAAAGTTATGGCAATGGGACGGAGCCGGTTCACAATCCCCACCACCCCGACTCGAGCGGATCACTTGTCTCAGTAACCACCAGTCACCACACTTCGGAGTTTGTACCGCCTTATGTTCCAGGCCGCCCACCAACAACGTACGAGTTTCAGAAACCTAAAGCGCCATCGGATTTTGCGTCAGGCAGGGTCACTTCATCACCTCAGGTAGCACAGGCACAGAAGACAGGAAAGAAGCGTGGTCCAGCGAAAGGGACGCCCAGACGACTCCGCTTGCCCACCGCTCAGCCGAGTCAAGCGGCGTCATCCCCGGCGCAAGTCAGGAGCAGCAATGACAAAGCCGTCTCTCCCAAAAGAGCACGCAAAGAAGCACCCGGTCCAGGGAATCGTCCAGAACCCATGAAAAGGTCCTCCGTGGCTATAGCCAAGTCACTTATCGGTCAACTTGATGTACAAACTCCAGCTTGCGGGAGTGACTCGCAACCACAGTCATCCAGACCGAAAGCGTCAGCTGACAGAACTACGGCAGAGCTCAGCCACGTTACAAGGGACTTTGTATCCACAATGGAGCCGGAAGAGCTAAGGGAACGATACAGAGAGCTTCTGGAACTCAATAGGGAGAGGCTAGAACACGACAAGAAGGTCTTGGAAGTGATGGAACGGCAAAGGGAGCTATGTCGGAAGGGAACAAAGCTGCTGCAGAAAGACCTGGACCTTAAGTGCCAATTCCTGGAGCAGGGCCGATAACTCTCGCCGAGATTGTACACAGACCCCGTCACAGTGTACGTCGTCCTTGACGAGCAACGGCGACACGTTTTAGGGGCAGAGCCCGACAAGCAGGAAAGTACGGGCAGCTAGGACGATCAAATTCCCATTGCATTTATGATACCGAGTCGGCAGTAGAGGCGCGTGTTTATGCCGGCGCTGGCGAAGGGGTCGCCCATGAGGAGGAGTTGACGACTAGCGTCTTACTGTTTGTCGACGATAACTGCACGAGGTGATCGCCGTTGTGGACATGTTGGAGCACTGTCTCTGGATCGTCGCCGGCGCGGAACCGACGGAAGATTGACGAGGAAGTTGCTAACTTGCTCCTAGCACAATATCTCCTGCACCTCGCCTCCCCTATAGCCGGCCACTTGTGACTTGGGGCTAGAGTTGATGAGGAAAAGAGGTTTCGGTACATGTACCTTGGTCGTCTTATGGCCGTCTCTTGGTTAGGGTTATGAATGGATAAGGCCGCCCACTGCGTGCACAGAAATGTGCACCACGTGCACGAAAGTGAGCTCTATCATCGGGATAGGGTAGCGCACGCAGGAAACCACAAGCACGGGACAATAGACTAATGTAATGCACCCTCATTTACTATAAACGGCAATCTGCTTTATCAATCGTTGGTTTTAATGCTGGAACATAAAGCTAGGGGTAGGGAACATTTCTGCACTTTGTTTCTTACAAATATTTAATAGACATGTCCTTATGCTTGACCTAGGCGCACTGATTGAGAAGGAGCGATATGATGGTAGAGACACGAAGTAGGCAACTCCTTGAACACTTTAATGAGCGCTGACTTAGTTATATTTAGAAATGCCCAAGGCTTCGGAAATCTGGGTCACAGTACGGAGCCTTACCACTAGTCATTGCAGAATGCTCACCTGTTTATCAGATCACCCATGAGGTTCATTTCAGCTCGAACACGGGCTTGGTACAACCAGAACGAATCGTGGAAGTTTGGTCGTCAGCAACCTCCCGCAAACCGAACCGACCCCAGCGTTATTGGAGAGACCAATTACCACAACTACGGCGAGGAGGACCCCGGCTTTGACGGCAATGCCTACAGCTACAACTCGACCTACCACGCCGGCACAGGCACGCTCCAGCTATACACGCACCAAGTCACGGGCCCAACCGTGCCAGGGGGACGACCCGAGTATCACATGACGAAGCTCAGAGAGTCAGATATGACGGACAGCCTTGAGACGTTTGTTCAAGGAGAGGCGAGGGCCACCGGCGGAAGCGGAAGTCACAATCGCCGAGAAGTAAGATGGTCGCAAGATGTGAAGGAAGGACTGGAATATATCGTGGTGTTGAAGACTGGGAGATAGCTGAAGTGTATCGCGGTGGGGTCTGGGACGGTTGCGGGCCCTACATCTATCGTTTGTCTCCCTCCATTTCGCAAACAGTATGTACTAACCCTGGACAGATCTTCTACGAGGGCTCTGGTTGTCTGAAAGGACATATTGGCACCGTGCCGATGACACTAGAATATCCCAAGACAAGTACGATGACAGTCTACTTGGATGTCATCTCATTGCAATGGTAGCCCAGGCCAGGACATCGCGTTTTATGGGTGTGCAGCCGCACGCGGCTGGTGACACAGTTCCTCTACGTGGCTCGACATGCTGCTTACCATGGGGAGGGTTCTGAGTCGGCTCGTGGCCGGGTTATGCGCTCTGGTCGTCGACGTTCCACGACAAGTCATGTGCGATGTGGAGCAAAGCACCTCTGCTGGATGTCCTGTAGATCGTATGCCCCACAATATACGATGGGTCCGTCCCGAGTCATGACAAGTCCGGTGCCCGCGAGTCCATTTGGGATGTCATGTCCATGGTTGCGGCCGTGTCAACTGGCGGAAGCATCGCTTAGTACATCGTAGAGGTTACGGATGACAGCATCAGCGATTGAGGTGGCAATGGCAAGGATAGCTAGTGCTACACGCAATTGCAAGTGTCACAACCGTTACAAGTAAAACGGGTGCGTGTGTTGTTACGGCGGCCATCACAAAGCAGCCGGGATATGCCGCGTGATCTCATGCCAGTTGCTCCACGTGACGTATTCTTCTGACGGGCTCGCAGCTACACACGCAAAGAGGTAGAAATGACTCATGGTCTGCAAGCGGGGCAATGGTTGCTAAGCGCTAAAACCCCTCGTCGCAGCAAACAACATCTTTTCGGGCATCACCGCGGTTTCGATTTATCTCTTTACGTCGCGCCGAAAGCTCTATGGCGTCGGTGTCCCTGGAGGACGCGCGGAGGGCCATTCTAGAAGATGGGTTCTTCGTGGTGACGGACCCTGTGGTTGGGGAACGTGTTCGGGAGATGGAGAGCTTGAAGCTTCCATACACGTCGGAATATGGCCTCGATTTCTGCAAGACCAATGTCCTTGACGATACGGTAGGATAAAAAAGACCTTCTTTACAAGTGCGAGCTAATGGTTTCTAGCGCATCCGAGGAATTCTCGAATCCTTTTTTGAATGGTCTGGCCTAGGTCTTTACCGATCAATTGGCCGCGATCCCGATCACAACTTTCTGTTTCTCGAGCGATCGTTCTGGAGACGTGTCGGTAGTATATTCTAGAGAAGGTCAGTAGGTATACAAGGCGAAAAGTAGAGAGGGGAATGCTAATGGTAGCTTGAGACACTGAAAGTGTTGAGGACCCGGTTGTCGAGCACGGCCTCGTAGAGCCCGCTGAGGATCATGGGCCCGGCGAAGGCGAAGCAGATGCCGAGCCAGATGGTGGTGCCGTGTTTCCGGGCAATGCTTTCTGAGGAGGTGTTGTTTCACTCTTGAGGTGTCGCTGAGGATAAGCTTAAAGCATCTGTTGTGCGTCTGCGAACCTAGCTTCCAGAACGGGCAGGCTAGCAACCGAGTGCTCTTGGGCGGCTTAGCTTCGAAGCCGAGGGGCCGAGGGAACGAGTGTTGGGTGGAGCAAAAGGTCCAAAACATCACAAAAAGAAGAGGAGCGACGCAAAAACATACAACACCAGGGATTCGCTGGTCGTCACCGACCTAACTACTGCTCTTTCTTGAATTATCTACAGAATAGAATCTCCATCCCTCGATAAGGGCCCCTTCTCAATCTTCAGCCTCCTAATCTCTATTGACCCAATCCATGAATCCGATACGAGTGGCAAGTCAAGGGCAACACTTCAAAGTGTCGCACGCGGTGCTGGCACTAGCACAGGATATCTGGCATCTCTCGCCACCCGCAATTCTCCTAGTCATCTCACCACCCTCGCCGGTGCTGGATGCCGTGGCAACAGCCCTGTCAACAGACGCGTCAACAGACCCGTCGCGCAGTTCTGGCTGCAAGGTGGCAGAATGGATCCCGTAGGCGTGCAAGCATTCCATTACGTCCTTGGCCTTCTGCGTAAAGCTCTCCATCGTCGCGTTTTCCAGGACAATGTGAGCCGAAGCGATCGATTTCTGCTGGTCAAGTCTCCAGATATGCAACTCATGAACAGAGATGATGCCGGGGATCTATTTGCTTGGTTAGTACTCGGTAGTAGTTGAGGTGGATATTGATAAGCAAGGCAATGCTCATGCTTACTGATTCCATGTCTTCCTTGACGTGATCAAATCCAATGCCTTGGGGTGCAACTTGCAGCAGAATGGTGCCGCTCTTCTTGGTGAGAGGGAGGGCAGACAGCAGAATCATGATGCCGATGAAGACGCTGACCGCAGGATCGATGTAGTACCGCCCATAGCCCTCGGTCTGCCAAATGACAACCGCCGCGACCATGACGCCGATGTTGTTGATAGCATCGCCAATGACGTGGATGAGCACACCGAGCATGCCTAGGTCTCGGTCGGACTTCTTGGTTACGGCCTTGCTGTGGTTGTGCTGGTTGTGGTTTAGGGAAGAGAGAGTGCCGTTGTGGCTATCATCGTGGGTGTGCTCGTGCCCATTCCCGTGGCTATGCCCATGGTCGTGGTCATGATCTAAAAAGCGGTATCAGCGAAACGAGTCTGAAAGTCTGCCCGATATGCCGAACAGCACTTACCGTGGAAGAAGGACAAGACCAGGATGTTCAACCCCAGACCAACGCCGCCGACGATCAAAACTAGCTTAGGGTTCTCGACGGCTACCCAGAACGGCAAGTTAGTGGCGTATTTCGCAAGCGACCCACGGGCAGCCGTGACTTACGGTCGAGGTTAACAAATCGTTCAATCGCCTGGACCAAGATGCTGACACTCAGGGCCAGGAGGAAAACACCATTAAAGAAAGCACCCAGAAGAGTGGCTCGCTGATAGCCGAACGTGAACTCCTTAGGCGCCGGCTTCTCGCGCTCTTGGATCTGTTCATGTTCTTGTCAGCCCAGCAATCCGAGAAATGTACGGGGAACACCCACCAAGAGAGCAGCCAGTGCGACGACGAAACCAATCAGATCACTCAACTGCATCACAATATTAGTTCTTCTCCAGAGCCAGCTGGCGACCGTGATATGATAGTCACGCATGGCGTGCCAGTGATACTCACATAGTGGAAGGCATCGGCGACCAGAGCGAGCGAATTTGTGATGAAGCCGACTGCGTATGGTCAGTCCTGTCACGTCGCGTTTTGGGCAGCATCTACTTGAGGCATACCAGCTAGCTCGACGATGAAGAAGGAGAAAGATACCGCGATGGTCGCAATCAGACGTTGCTTCTTTGTCAAGGTAAAGCCGGCCATGTTTCTTTGTATGATGCGGCTGGCTTCTGTGCACGACTTAGGAGCAAGATTTGTGACGGTTTTCGATTGTGGAAGACTTGTGGTGAGCTGAAAGTCCGCTCGACGATTTTTTTTTGGCCAGAGGGTCCAGGCAGCAGGATGTGGGTCAGCCTTTTTCGATTGGCTGAGATGCAGTGGGCCGCGTGTGGGGCAGCTGGCTGCGAGCGATACCGTATATACCGAACCTTAGCCTAACTACTTTTTGACGCTACCGTTATCTGGCGCAGCCACAATTACCCTACTATACTATAATCGGTTGCCCTGCTCCCCCCCCTTTTTTTTTTTAGCAGTAGCGAGACCTACGCTCTAACCTAGTTTAGCATTTGCACGCTACAATCTAGTTGGCTTGCGGGTCGAGCACCGGTTGGTCATACTCCGGTGAAAAAAGGGGCGTGCTAGGCCAACTATAGTATAGAAGCGTGATTGTAGCTGCGCCAGATCGACGGTGGCGTCAAAAAGTGATTAGGCTAAGGTTCGTTTAGTTGAATATATACGGTAATAAGAGGCAGATCACCGCCTGAACTGGCCGCTGCCCTACCGCCGATAGTGGCTCCATGTTTGCAACCGTATCGTGCAAGCAGAAAGTGACAGTGACAGGAGCGTAGAATTGGGAACCTGATTTTGGTGAGCGACGACTCGGGCGATGAAAAATGGGTTGGGCCGTCACTTGGCTTGCGAAAACGCCCATCTGTGGCTGGCGGCGCAGGGGAAACGGGACCAATCATGACCCAAGGCAGCGCGCTGAGGCTGACTCGGGGGTGCTGTCCAGTTCTGCGGCGCGCCCGCACTGGGATGAGAAGCTCCAATACATTGTTTCTACGCGGCGCGCTGTTGTCCGGCACGGGGAATAGAGCCGGCCGGGGGTCCTTCGCGACGCGGCCTGCTCCAAGCCGAAAGATTCCAGCGCCTCTGCAATATACCTAGGAAACATATGGATGACCTCTCATATCCATGGGCTCCTTTTCACCGCAAACCCCACGACTCTCCCTGCGGAACCCCCGCCCCCCCATCCCCTTTCTCCTAGCCAACTCAACAACCTGCCCCCTCACCCTCTGCCACGATCGAAATTAGTCAGCAGAATCGTGGGTTGCACGGAAAGTTACTAACCAGGTCAACCAATCGACACTGCAGACTTCCAGGGTCTGGAGGATGCCTAACCCAGGAAAACGGGAGATCATCAACAACCAGCCCAGCGGGAGCCGAGGCGGCTCGCCCTAGATACGATGTATGCTAGAATAGTCATATGACAGATCACGGGTACTTTGTGCTTATCAGATTCTTAAAGTACATTGGAAGGATATGCCTAATAATTGGCGAGCACAAAATACATGTTGAAACAGGGCAGCGACCATTACAGGGCAGATGTTGAACCCACCCTTGCGCATCATCCAGTCTCCTAAACGTCGTTCGTAAAGGAGAGTGACCACCGTGGGCCGGATGTTGAAACCCACCCCCCGCGCACTACGTCGAAAGCAGATCCAAACCAAAGCGAAAATTGCGGGACGCCTGTTGAAACCCGTATCTCGTGCACAAGCTCCTGGACGGAAGCCTTTAAAGAAAGCGACAGTTGCGGGATGGATGTCACCCCCTTGTATAACACCTCAGGAGCCCGTTTCCGACACCCCGTCAGACGCCCATATTGCCGTCACGCCCAAGCAGCGCAGGCAGCCAGCCCGGTCAGATCTTGGACCATCGTAGCAGCATGGCCACAGCGATGACAGGCAAGACACTGACGAGCTCGCCTAAGCCGGCAAACTCGGGCGGGATCCTCGCGTTGACAAATGCGCCAGCGGCGAGCAGGATGGCGAACAGGTTGTAGACGAAGCTCCAGCCAAAGTTGAAGACGACCCTCCGAATCGACTTCCTGCTCACGGTGATGGCGGTGAGGATCCCCCCGAGGTTTGGACGCATGAGGACGACGTCGGCCGCAGACTGGGCGACGTCGGTGCCTCCTTCGTTCATGTGCACGCCGATGGTGGCCTGGGCCAAGGCGACCGCGTCGTTGGTGCCGTCGCCGCAGAAGATGACGACCGGCTTCTCGGCTTTCTTGCTCTTGGCGTTGGTGTGGTTCGGAGAGGCAGGGCCTTCGAGAAGGTCCTGGATGTACGCTTGCTTGTCTGCGGGGGTGCAGCGAGAGCGGACGTTTGTCTCGGCAATGTTCAGCTGGGCTGCAACGGAGCGCACGGCGCCATCGTCATCGCCCGAGATGATATGGACCGATATGCCGCGGTCGAGCAGGGTCTTGACCGTAGAGGCGGCGTCGGGTCGGACCGAGTCTTCGAGACCGAAGATCGCGGCCACGGAACCGCTGATCGTGAAGCAGAAAGCTGTGTATCCTTGCGACAAGACCGACTGTACGACCGCATCGGAAGTAAGGTTGAGCCAACGGGAGTTGCCTGCCTGGAGGGCCAAGCCGGTAACCTTCGCAGTGCCTTCGACGCCCTTTCCTGTCAGGGTCTTTGGGTCAGACACCTGGGAAGGTGTCACGCCTCGAGCTTTGAGATGCCTGACCACCGCGGCGGAGACAGGGTGCTTGATGCTCCCCACCAGACCAAGAAGCAGCGACTGGGTCGCGTTCTGGTCGCTGCCACTGTACCATTCCTGGGCCACAGTCAGTTTGCCCTCCGTGATCGTGCCGGTCTTGTCAAAAACAACATGCGACGTCTTGTAGGCGACCTCGATGCTCTCCGCCGATTTGAAAATCACGCCTCGCTCAGCTGCAACACCGCTAGCGATAACGATGACCATCGGGACTGCGAGGCCGATTGCACAAGGACAAGACACAATCAGGACCGTGATAGCGTAGGTAATTGCTTGAATCGTAGCTTCGCTTCCAGGTTGCCCGCGAACTTTGACACCGATAGCGATCCAGATACAGAACGTAATGATCGTTATAACGACAATAACTGGAACGAAGTAGCTCGCGACACGATCTGCGACATCCTGGATTTTCGGCTTCGATAACTTCGCTTCGTCAACCATGCCGGCGATAGTGCTGATCGTATTATCGCCGGGAAGTCGTGTCAACCGAACGTGCAAAATTCCCGAACCGTTGACTGATCCAGCGATGACCGGAGACTTGGTATGCTTGTCGACTGGCTTGGACTCTCCGGTGATCATCGACTCGTCGACTTCAGATGAGCCGGAAACCACTGTGCCGTCGGTGGGGATCCGCGAATCGGGGACGACTTTGAAGATATCCCCATACTGAAGGAGGCGGGCATCGATCTCGGTTTCGCCGTCGTCGGTCACCAGGCATGCGGCTGGGGTCTGGAGGGATCGAATGGAGATAGACTCTACTGCCTTCTGACGGGCTAACGCACCCACCCAGCGGCCAACCATGATGAGGGTGACCAGGAGAGTGCTCGTCTCAAAAAATTCGCCCGTTGACAGTGGCTGGCCCGAAACCATGTAGCCGAACGAGACAACCGAGAAGATGTAAGCCGCGCTGGTGCTCAAGACAACAAGCAGCTCCATTTCGATCACCCTCGAGAAGATGATAGCCTTGAGAGCCTTTGGATAGAACGGGCCAGCGACAACGAACTGAACGAGGGTTGCAAGGGCGAGGGACGCGGAACCATACTCGATGTGGCGCTCGGGAAGCGGAGCCCAAGCCATGACCAGAACCGGGATGGTAAGGCATGCGGAGAGCAGGGTCATGTAACCGACGTGACGAACATGCTTACTACCGGCTTCGAGCGTCGGGTCAGGGCGCAGCGGAGCGAGACGAATTAGGCCGTCGCCCCAGCCGCGTTCGATGAGATCCCTAGCTCCAATAATCTTGGCATCGAAGCTGACGTTGACGGTCTTCTTGTCCACCGTCCTCACATCGGTAACCCCGTCCGGCCAGGGTTGGTTGACAAAAGCGGCGGCGTTACCGCCGGGAGCGATGAGATCGAGGCTCGAGCCTCGATTCGTGACCCTCTCACACTTGAACTCAGTCGTTCGCTCGAGATGCCTCATGACTTCGACCACGGAGGCAGCACCGACCAGGTCGAACTCGGCGCGAGACAGAACTAGACTGGTCTTCAGATTCCTGACCGATGGATGAGTGCCGAGAGTTCGAACAAGCTTTGTCTCGCAGCCGGTGCACGTCATCCCGGAGATGCTGAGGATGACATGCTCCTTTTCGTTGCCGGATAATCCCTTCTCAAGGTCGGTGGCATGCGCAACGTCGGCAAAGATTGTCATCGACTTCTGAACAGGGCCGGCACGTTGCTTCTCGGCGCAACAGGAATCGGCACAAGAGCCTGCCATGCTAGCAGGCCGAGGCTTGCCCTCGGCCCCCTCGCCAGTACGACATCCCTTCCTGGTGCTGGGTTGCTTCTTGGTAGAGCAACCGCCCGCATCTGCGCCGCTGGCGGCGCAGCACGAGTCGACAGAGGCACGCGAACGCGACAGTATCTCCTTGGAGCGACGGCGAGCGCTCCCGGCGGACGAGCGGCGCTGAGACCTGCAGCAAGACTCCTGTCCGAGGGCGATCAGGGCGCGGCAGATACAACCGAGAGCTTCGAGTTTCTCAGCGTACATCTTTCGTGTTTTACGGACGTGGTCGGCGCACGGTTTGCCGTCGTTGCCTTGGTTGCAGTCAAAGGTCGCGCAGGAACCGGTCGGACCTGTGAATTGACAGCGTTAGCAATGCGCATGGAGCGTAGAGGCGGTCGGCTAGCTTACCGTGGGATACAGCAGGGGCAGGCTCGTAATTATCGCATTCGCGCAGCGCAAGGCGGTCGAGGCAGGACTGGTCGCAGCATGGAGCCGTTTTGCCCTCGCAGCAGCTGGGTGTGTCATCCAAGCGTGGCGGCTCTAGCGTAGAGCAGCAGCCCTTGTTGCAGCCAGGTTCGGTGGGGTTGGGAGCGCAGCAGTCGTCGTCCAGGCCAGCGTCCTTGACCTCACACCTGGCACCGTCCTGTAGCTCTTCGCTCGGTCCACCGCAGCACGCATCCTGGCAAGAAGTCGAGACGGTCAGGCGCGGCTTGCCCTCCTTCTCGGCCAGCTCGTCACGCGCAGCCCCAGCGAGCCCGGGCTGGTCAGGGTCCTTGTCGACCATCGAGCTCACGTCGCCGCAGCAGCTGACCTCATCTTCCTGTATCGGAGTCGGGGTGGGGGCGGTTCGTTCGGAGGAGGCCGCAGCGGGCGGCCGACAACAGCCGGAGCCGCAAGCCATGATTGACGATTGTGCAGGTCTGCAGATTCTGGATAGCTAGTTGGTAGACAGATTTGGTGCTGGGAGACGGTATGGTCGAGGAGGAAAGCGAAAGAAACAGTGGCTGCTGTCACTGTGGAAGATCAGGGGGGCGCGCACGGTGCCGCATGGGCCTCTGGAAATTTTCCTGGGTCGGGGCCACGACAGCCAACCCAGCCACTACGCCGCCACAAACCCTGAGGCGCCCGTCACACCGCAAATACACCCTCCTCGGCGACATGCCACTGACCGTGCTGCCGTTCATGTGGCGCATCATTAGCGCGCTCTCCTACGACGTCGTGGCCGGTGCTTTCCCATGCATGGCTTACGGATGCTCAGCAGCAGAAGGGTCTTGTTCTGAACATGCAGGAACAAGCACGACTTCCAACATGCATTTCGAAGTCCAAGCGGTGTTGTAGCCACTGATCAAGTGACGGGCTGGAGGCGATGACGGCGTGTGGGATCTATTCCCGAAGATATGCCGAGACTCATTCAAATAATTGGCCGCTTTGATGGCGGTGGGGTTCTTGAGCGGGGCTCCTTATCTAGCCGACGGTTGGCGGTGACAGTCTTGTTCCCGCTCTCCTCGCCATGATCAGGTCGAAATCTACCGAGGCCAACAAGCTGCCGCTGACGAGAAAAATTGAGAAAAACCGACTTTGAGCATGACATTGCCGCTATCGCCACCAGAGCGGTGCCCGACCTCGCGCTATTGAGCACATCACGCCTCCCACTCGCCCCGCATCGCCTGGCGGATGGCGAGTTTCGTGGTCGCTATGAGGATTCGCGGCGACTGCAGGTCTGGCGGTCCGGGGCGGGCCTGCAGGTCCGGGTGGCAGCCAGCGGCCTCTTTCGCGGCTTGGTCGGCCAGTTCGTTGCAGGCACCCTGGGACAGTCCCGCAGTTCAGGGGGCAAGATACGGCGGACGAAAGGGCCCACATGTAGCTGTGCAGCGGTTTCGAGGGCACCTAAGAACTCATGCAGCTGAATGGTGGCTACTTCTGAAGCTTTACAGGGGTCCCGGAAGGGCCTAGGTCTCGTCAAGTCCTCTATTCGGCAAGGGCGCCGACGTCAATGCACAAGGCGGAGCTTTCAGCACGGCGCTCCAAGCGGCCGCGGCACTTGGCTACAAAGAGGTCGTCGAGATACTACTCGGCAAGGGCGCCGACGTCAATGCGCAAGGCGGACACTACGGCACGGCGCTCCAGGCGGCCTCGGCACAAGGCCACAAGGAGGTTGTCGAGATACTACTCGGCAAGGGCGCCGACGTCAATACGCAAGGCGGGCGCTACGGCACGGCGCTCCAGGCGGCCTCGGCAGGAGGCCACAAAGAGGTCGTCGAGATGCTGCTCGGCAAGGACAACATGCCTCTCAGTCCACCTCGACCCGTGGAACGTACCCCGAGTCTGGATGATGGGCCATTGCCCACCGACCACGCACGTCGGGCCACAACCACCAGCTATTATGGTGATCTTTGACACCTCTGGTAGAAGGCCACGGAAGAAAACCCGGAGGAATGGCCGTACCGCATTAGAGCTAGATTTCAAGTAGCGATGACGAAAAGTGTTGACAGAGCTCGCTAGATGAGAAGATGAGTATTGTCAGAGAGCATTCAAGTCACAACGATATTGTCATGAAACGATACCAGATCATTGAATCAAAGTCAAATGTAGCTACTTTTACCAAAGGGTAAGATTTGCCCTATGTTTGCATCAACCCCTGCATTGCTTGTGTCGCCGTCCAACATCGAGACGCGACCGTTAACGAATCTGAGAAGACCGACGGCGGGAACCGCGGGCCTTACTCGGCTCGTTCACGTCTCCGTCCGCACAATCCCTCTGCTTCAACTTCGTACAGTAACGCACCTGCAGGGTCGCAACGCTCCGTTGCCGCCCTGGAAAGGCCTCCGTGAACTTCTCGTGGATCTCGTGCCATCGTAGTTTATCCACCTCCTTTAGCTTTATTACAAGGTCATCTTCGTCGGGCGTGATGGTAGCTCTCGCTGTGGCACCTCGCTTGGCCGAGTTCCGCTTCTTAACAGGGGAGTCGGAGCGAGGACTTTCAGTAGCATGCTCGCAAGACTCCCAACTGAATTGCAGCTGGAAAGTCGTCATGCCGTTCTCCGTCACGCGCTTGAGAGACACGTTTTCAAGTGGCCATTCGTCAAACTTTGCCAAAACGGCTCCCACTGCCCCTTTTCCACCGTCGGATCCGCGTGAAGATAGGGGACTGGGAATGCTACGCCAAGAACGTTTTCCGCCGTGCGTCAGGGACTGGACCTCCCGCGGTTGTGAGGCGGGACCGCTTGAGCGAAGACGCTGTGTGGCAGTGGTCTTGGGTGTCGCAGGAATGGTAGCGACGGTTTTGCGACGCTTGCTTGGTGGCGCCCCAAAGTCATCATCCTCATCCAGCTCTCCTTCGCTGCCCTCAAGTGAGGGAGGTCGGTAGTCTTCCTCGCTATCACTGTCCTCGCCATCCGTGCTGTTGCCATCCGTGCCTTTGCCATCCGTGCCTTTGCCATCCGTGCCTTTGCCATCCGTGCCATTGCCATCCGTGCCGGTGCAATCCGTGTCGTCAGGAGAGTCGCTATAGTCGTCGGACTTCTGCCCTAGGCCGTCATCGTCCGAATCGGCGTCACGAGGCCTCTCGGGAAAGCGGGTACGATGGACCGTCTTCCGCATCCGTTTCGACTGCGGAATCGCTCGAGGCAGCCCAACTCCGTCGTCACTCGCTCCACGGGTGCGACTTTGTTGGTCGTGCTGGTCGTCCCAGTCATCGCTTTGACTGGCAGCATCAAGCCGTGGCGTGCTCTCTCGAGGTGGACTCTCTTCCCGCTGCAACCCAGCCGACTGTCCTGCCGCGTCCTCAAGGCATGGCGTGTTCTCTCGATGTGAGCTAGGCGATTGTTCGGCCACGCGTCCAAGAATGGAAGCGCTAGGTATCTCCTGAACGAGCAAATCTTGGGTAGCATCGTCGGAACCAGGTATTTGGCTGGCGTCACATGGGACATTGCCATTCCTGTTGGGCGGATCCTGATCTATTTGAAGAGACCTTGACCAGGGAGATGGTGGCCTGGAAAGACGCAAGCTGGGCGAATGCCGAGCGACGAATCCGCAGGATATCCCCTCAGCCGTCTTGCCGTATGAATCGTTGGAATCGGACTCCGGCGCCGCCGAACACGGATGATTTCCTGCGGGAATCAGCTGGCCATGCTGGTCGCACTCGGCCTGGAAAGGCTCCGGTGACGCAGACAATGGCCTGGGCGGTGCTGGAGAACGCCCCTGGCCTCGTGTTTGCTGCTGCCAGCCCGAGGCGATCCCATCGTCTGCGTCAGCTCCATCGGTGACTGATGGCTCCTTCGCGTCGCTGTCGCCACTAGCACCGGATGCAGCGCTGAAACTTTGGTCTGCTCAGACGTCTCAGCGCAAGGACTCGCCAAGGGATGGGATGTTCAGGTAAATACCACCAGCAATACTGCTACATTTACCATCTCCGCGTCCAGCAGCCAAACGAAGCTCCGAAATTGACGGGAAAGAGGTGTTAGATTGGTCCTCGTCGGGATAGTCGTAATCAGACTCGTCGTCGCTAGAAATTAGGAATGCATCGTCCTGGGAGGCCCCTGTGGCACTATGTCGAGAATCGTGCTGTAGTGTTTTTAGAATGGAGACGTTCGCCATCGTATCGCAGTATTGAGAAGTAGACGGATTGCAGGAAATGTTAAAGACTTCGGGAACAACGATTTCTGGAAGCCTTTGGCGTGCGAGTTAAGCATGTTCGCATTCATGGGCATGGGACCGCGAGAGTAATATATCTGCGAGCGCAGCAAGAGCTCAAAGCACAGAATCAGCAAAGACTGCTCCGGTCTCCTACACCCCTGAACGTGCTCATCTGCAAACGTGCCTCCGCATCCAAGCCAGGAGACAGGAGCGCGTCCGACCATCCCTGCCTCGTACCTCTGCCAATCATGCAGCTGCCGAGAGGAACAGAAAGCAGTCGGTGAAGGCGGTCTCGCAGGATATCACCGTCGCGGCGAATCACGTCCCTGGCTCGACCATACACGGCCCACGGCGTCTGCGAAGATTGTCTCATGCTTATGCTACACCCGCAAGATCTCGGTCCCTCTCGTTACCATGCCATTTCCGAGACCGCCAATGGCAGGGCGCACGATCTCACCGAGTTCGCCTAGCACACGCCATCCTCTCAGCCTATCCGACGCTTTCCAACAGTCGAAGTCTGCCTCGCTGCCACCCAGGACATGGATCATCATGCGCAAGGGGTGCAGATCCGTCACAACGCTCCTCAGCTCCGTGCAGCGTTCTTCGTGACTCACGAGGAGCGCCCAGAGGCCACGTCATCTTCTTGGGATCCCTCCTCTCCTCACCTGCTTCTTGCGCTCGCTGCCCGGACGTCCATCGTCTCATCCCCCGGAACTCATTCCAACTGGACCACTTCTACGTCATGCTCTCATTTCCGGTCGTCATCCCCGCTTGCTGCAAACTGACTCACTCGAATCAGGATGGGCCCCTTGCCGCCTGCGTGACCCGCCGCAGCGGCACTGTAATCGGTCCGCCGACGGCCAATGAGGTATCCAGCTCGCGGACGGATACGTCCCGGACAAGCTATGCACAGGAGAGGAGAGGAGGCCCACAGCCCCTTCCACCAATCCTGAAGAGCTGGCGATGAACGTGCTCAGTCGCAAACGTGTCTCGAGGTTGGCGCCAGGGGCCAGGAGGCGGTCTCTTTCTCAGTCCATCGTACCCCTGCCAATCATGTAACTGCGGAGACAGACAGAAAGCAGCTGGAGAAGGCGGCCTCCGTAGGAGAACCTTGTCGCTGCGAATCACGGCCCTGAGATGACGACACATGCCCAACGGCGTCTCCGGAGATTGGCCAGGGCGGCCTAGCCGATGTGATACAGGTGCGTCGTCTCTTCCTCCTGCGCCTTCCTGCACCTTCTGCATGATCTCGGGCCTTCTCCTTATCACGCCACCCCTAGCACTACCAATAGCAGGGGCGAGATCTCACCACCGAGCTATCTCACACGCGCCGTCGTCTCAACCCTGCCAGCTCCTTCCCAGGATTCGTGTCTGCCGTGCCATCGCCCAAACGAAGGCATGGATCGTCCGTCATGCGCAAGGATGTTGCCCTGTCGTGAACGCCTCCTCATTGTCCTGCAGTGTGCCTCGTGATCACCAAAAGCGCCAGAGAGAGGCCACGCCATCTTGTGATCCGCTTCATCTCGCAGCTCATTCCTGTCCTCGCTGCCTGGCGCGCCTCCACTCCTCCGGAAGTTAACCCAACTGGACCACTGTCGTCACGGTTTCATTTCCGCGTCCTCCACGCCATTCCCACCTGCTACAGCCTGAATGACCGCTTGTGAGCAGAAACAGGCAGCTGCCGAATCAGGTGGGCACCCCGCTTCCGCTTGATCCGCCTCTGCAACAAAGACGTCCAGCCCGCAGGCAGAGACATCCTAGTCAAGTGATGCAAGGTGGGAGGCATCCTAGTGTCTCTGCATTGACACACTCGACACCCGCGGCATTTTTGTGACTGGTCAGGAGAAGCAGGCCCATGCAGTTCGCACCAAGGATCCACTAGGCAGACACGGAGTCGGCCTCATGGACGAAGCGAGGAGCATGGTGGGCAGGGCTGGCAGGTGGATAAGCGGGAAATCCGAGGCCAAACGTAGGAGAAAAGGAGGCAGATGGTTCAGCAACGGCGAAAGTCGGCAGTCGAGTCGAAGTTCGAGATTGAGATCGAGATGAGCGGGAGAGTTCAAGAGGTCTCGGAAGACGACCGGTAGGAAGGGCAGGGCTCAGATCCCGCGCGAAAGGACGGCGCCTTAGAAGGAAACGAGCCCAGAAGAGGAGAGGAGTGAGGAGAGGGGCCAAGGAGGCGGAGGCAGCCAGGGTCAATGGGCAGAGTCAGGAGGACCCTTCGCGAAACGAGGATCAGAGCGTTTGCAGTAGTGGCCGGCGAAAATTTGAAGGTAAAATGTGAGAGTGCGAAGTCAAGAGTACAAGAAGGGGACGTCGGGGAGGAGAGGTCTATTTATGTTGGAGCGCGAGATTGACCGATGGAATTGATGCGGTCGGTGGTGGCGCTAAGCTAGCTATAATGGGAAGAATGGGGAGTGCCGCTAAACCCGGCGGGTGCAACAGCATGTTCTCGATTACGTTAATAAGTTTTAAATTCGCTTTATTAAAGTTTATTATATTTAACAAAATATATATTACGATTTTTTTAATTAAAGCGTAATCGGTAAAAATATTAATAAAGTATTAGTTTAATTAAATTAATTTTCGTAACTTCTTATAAGTTTATATTACTTTTATAACTTTAGTTTCCGTCGATTTATATTTTTTTAACCGTTATAATTAACTTAATATAATTTATAAGTATATCTTTACTTAAAATCTAACTTTCTATTTATAATTAATTAAGTTAAAAGATAAATAAGCTAAAAATATACTTATAAACGTTAACTTTAAAAAATAACGATTACTTTAAGCCGTAATAGTATAAGAAGTTTTCTTTACATAAATCATCTTATAGAATTTAAAAGAATTCTATTTTTTCGACTGTTAATACGAATATTATTTTTAACGTATATACTCGTCGTATTAACTTTAACTTTTTTTTTAATATAACTTTTATTTTTTTCGTAACGGTTAAAAATATTATTTTCTAATTTTAAAACGGCTTAATTTTAACGTCGAATTAATTAATACTTTTTCTAAACTAACTAACTATATTAAAATATATTTTTAAGTTAATAAAATTATTTAAGAATTTCATCTTTTTAAAAACTATTATTCGGTCTTTTATCTTTATAATATTATTATTATTAACTATATACCTAAGAAACTTTACAGTTAAGTAATTTATGAAAGATTTTTCTATCGAAATATAAACTCAGGTTTTTTCGAGTATTTTTATTATTATAACTAAATATTTAAAATGTTCTTCTTTAGAATTATTAATAACAACGATATCGTTAATATAAATACAAATAAAATATTAATAAAAAAAAATTCAATCTATAAAACGTTATACGTAAGTAAGTAAGTTTTTAAATCCTATAAAGATTATATTAAACCTTTTAAATTTTTAGGAACTAATAACGATTATATAATTACGGTGATTATAATAAATTAATAGTTAAAAGAAAAATCCTACGGCGTTAAAAATAACGTAGTAATTTTTATTTATTATATTATTAATAATGTTATCTTAGTTTAATAAAGAATATATATTTAATATTACGATACGATTAAACAGTTAAAGGTTAATTATAACGTAGTTTTTTTTTTAATTTTAATTGTTCGTTATATTATAAAGATTAAGTATATAATAAACGTTAGTTCGTATTAAAATTCTATTTAGCTTTAAACGTAAAACTTATTATAGGTTTCGTTAAAAAAAATACGATCTTTAAGTTTTAATAAGTATATTCGAATTACTTTAAACTATTATTACTATTTATTAATTAAGTCGACGTATATTTTAAATTCTTTTAGTATTAGTACGATATTTTTATAATAAAAAACGTTATATTTATTTAATAAACTTTTAATCTTATTTATAAATAAAAAGTTTAAGTTATAAATATTTACTCTAACAATTCATTTAATAGTTTTTAAATAATTAGGTTTAATTAAACCGTACGATAGAATAAATAAGTCTAGTATATTTTCGAATAGAGCTTTTATTTTCTTTATTTACTCTTAGTTATAATCTTTTTTAACGTAATCGGCGTTAAGTTTTTTTAAGTATAACGCGAACTTTTCGTATATAATATTTTTTTTATTAAGAAGTTTTTAAATCTCATTCTATTTATAAAGTATAACTTATTCATTATCTTAATATTCGTATATTCGGTTAAATGTTTTATTTTAGTAAATTTTTTATAGTTTATTCATTTTATTTTATATTATAATCGTTTTAAGTACTAGTTAGTTAATCGTAACGTCGATTACGAGAAAATAAATTAGTTCGAAGTAATACAATATTAATCTCTTTATTTTTTCTTTTAGTAATTTTAAAAGATCGACGTATTAAGTAATAATAAAGGTTTTATTTCTTAAAAAGATAATGATAATATTAATAACTTTAATATAACAACGGATTTCCTTTGAAACGTTCTTTTTAAGTACGTTACTTTTTATTGTTATATTATATAACGATTAAAATATATAAGTACTTTTAATTATATTAATCTTAACGTTATAATCGTAAAGAAAGTTAATACTTATTAATATTTTTAGTTCTAAATTATTAATAACGTTTACTTTAATATATATATAACTATTAACTTATCGGTTATTTAAAATACTAAAAATATAGAAATTAAATTCTATTATATTTTCGATAAACATATAAAAGTCGATATTTTTAACTAGCTTTTTTAATTTTTTATTTTATTTAACGTTTTTAACGAAATCTTTAATTTATTACTAGTTAATTAAAATAATATTATATTTAATATCTCTATAAACTTTAATTTTAAGAGTTTTAAAATCGTTTTTAATAACGATCTTTAAATACGTTCGTTTATTAAGGTTTTAAAAATTACTATTAAATTTAACGTTAGTTTTAATAATTTAATCTATTTCGAAACGTAGTTTAAATATTACGAAATCTATTTCGCTTTTTACATTATAAATAAAATTATAATTATTTTACGTCTTTATTAATTTAATAGTTTAAATTATAAGCTAATTTAACGTATTTAATATTATTACAAACGTTTTTAATGTCGTACTAGGTTTTTATTTCGTTTAACTTACTAGTTTTTTTGACTACGTTAATTACTTATAGGATTTTTATTATAAAATATAATCGAATAAAGTATTTTAAAAGCGGAATTCGGTATAGTACGTTTAATATATTTATAATTCGGTTTTACTTTAATTACGTTTTTCTTAATGAAAAATCTTACGTTTATCTTTAAAGTTTACGAAATAAGTTATTTCGATTTCGAAATGTTTTACTTCTTCGTTTTTTTTATCCTTTACGTTATTAAGCGGAGTTTTTTTTCGGTTAATATAAATATAATCGTCTTCGTATAGTTAACTTATATACTTTTAAATATCTTTATTATTTTCTTAAACGAACGTTTTATTATAATAAACGTAATTTTATTTACGTTTAACGAACGTATTATATTTACCGTATTAACGTCTTTAATATATAAAACGTTCTTTAAAACAGTTATTTTATTTTATAAAGCGATTATTATATTTTAGTCGGTTATAATTATAACGTTTAAAGTTACTTTATCGGTTATTATAGTTTTTATTACGTTAGTTATTTTTATCGTTTTAATTACGTTATTAGTAATTAGTTCTAGTTAAATATTCGTAGCGGTTAATTAAGTTCCTAACGAATTTATTTCGTTCGTTATAGTTATATCGGTTTTTACTTTAGTTAACGTTAATTTTTCCGTCGTTAAAATTATTTTTAAATATATATTTAGTAATATTAACGTAACGTTTATTTTTAAAGTTAAATACGTTAAAGGTTTTTTTCTTAAGATATTTTTCTCGAAATATATATTATTATATTTCTCTATTAAAGAAATAATCCGAAATTAATACGTTTAATTATAATTCGAATAAGTATTTCTTTAGTTCTACGTATATTTAACTTCGAAATCGAAAGATAAGTTATTAATTAATAATATCGCCTTAAGTTCGAATATATCAGAAATATTCGTACGTAAACGTAGAAAAGTTAACGTCGTTATAAATATTTTCGTAAGTACAACGGTATTTTTTAAATTAGAATTTAGATTTCGTTAGTTAAATTTTAAATCGTTTATAAAAGGTAACGAATTAGTTATTAAAATTATCTTTTAAATAGTTTTACTTAACGAGTAAAAATAATTACGTATATTATATTTAAGTTTTACTATAGAATAATAAATTTAGTTTTTTAATAAGTTTTACTTTTCGAATATTATTTTTAACGGCGTTATTAACGGTATTTTTAAAAAATATTAAGTTTTAAAAAATAATAGTTTTACTATCGACGAAAACTAATTCTTTATTTTATTCCTTTACGTTAAACTAATATAATTTAACGTTAAAAATCTTCTAGTTATTTAAGTTTATTATTAATATCGCGATAATTAATTATTCGGTTATTATATTTATTACTATAGTATTTTACTTTTATTTTTTAAATTCTTTTATAAAATTCTTATAATTTTACATTATCGCCGTTATAATTATTATTAAATCCGTTATAATTATTAGTTAATTTAATGATATTAAAGTATTTATTAAATAGATTAATCGTTACGATTTACTAGTTTCGACGTAAAAACGTACTATAGTTAAGTTTATATTAACGTTAACTTCTTCTTTAATATTAAATCTTTAAGTTTAATTTTTATTATTTATTATCAGTAATTATTATAAAAATAAAAACTAATCGTTTAAATCTTTAATATCTAATTAAAAATTTTATAAAGAAATAATCTTCGTTATTAAAAGTAACTATTAACTTAAAAAGTTTAACATACTCCGTTAATTATTTAATATTCTTATCTCGTTTTTTCTTTCGAGCTAAAATAAAATTAACGTTCTTCTTAATAAATAAGACGTTCGATTTAATTATAATATTATCGGCCTTAATATCGGTAATAATGTCCGTATTACTAATATTATTTCTTTTAAAGTCTCCGAAGGTTTATTACGATTATAACGCCGACCGCCCTTCAGGCAACAGGTTTAGCGGTTAAAAACGGCAGAACTACGAGTTACGAATAAATAAAATAAAAATAAATTATTTAGATTACGATAATCTAGGAAATCTTAAATTACTTATTATATAAAATAAATTACTTAAATTACGGTGATCTAAAGAACCGTAGAAGTAATTTAAGGAAATTAAATTATCTATATAAAATTATACTTATTTTATAATTTAAAACTTTTTAAAGAAATTAACTCTCTAGTAATTAATTCTTATATTAAATTTTAATAATTACGATCTAAGTATATTACAATACTCTAGGTGCTCCCTTGAAGAGCACCTGGACTTGTCTAATACGTAAAGCGCTAGGCTTAACCTTATATAAGGCAGGCCTAGTAGACAGATATCTTAGATAAAGAATCAAATTCTTACTACTATATTACTTAATATCTTAACTTGAACGTTATACTTTAGTTTATGTAGACTTTTACGTAGTTAGTTTTAATTACTTACGTATTAACCTAAGTAATAAGAACTAACTTATTATAATAAATAGTACTTACGACTAGTATCGAACTAACCTCCTTTTTAGTTTCATTACTCCGGAAGAGATAACCTTTTTATATTAAAACTAGTTATTATAAACGATTACGTTAATAATAATAACTTAAAAGACGTTAAACGTAATAATATTCGTTACTAAGATAATATTTAATACTATTATTATATAACTAGCCCGGTAACTATTACTTTTATAGTGTTAACTCGTTTAATCGACTAGTTAATAATTCGATAAACGTAATAACTTTTATAGTTAAACCTACGATTTAAACTAGATTATTAGACTATCGATTAAAAATAGTAATAAGAACGTTATTATTAACGAAGTAGTTAATAGTAATACTTACCGAATAACTATTTTATAATTACTTTATACTTGTAACTTACTAAATTTAAAGAAATCTATATTTATATTTAAAATAACTAGTAAACGGTTAACGTTATAGCTATTTTTAATACCGACCGAGCTAGACTTAAAGTCGTAGTTTTTTTATTGGTAAATTTAAAAGGAAATAATTATTTATTTAAAACTATAAAGAAATTAAAACGACTTCGAAATATATTTTCTACGGAAAATAACGAGGAAACTAAATAAACTATTAAAGCCGTTCTAACTACCTTTCGGTATTTCGAAAAATAAAAGCAAATCGAGAATCTACCGCCTAACCTTATAAGGGGACCCTTAGAGACTTTAAGAGAAATAATACCGGTAATACGAACATTATTACCGACGTTAAGACCGATAACGTTATAATTAAGTCGAACGACCTATTTACTAAAGGAAACGTTAATTCCATTTTAGCCCGAAAAAGTAAACGAAATAAAAGTATTAAATAATTAACGGGGTACGTTAAATCCTTCGAGTTAATAGTTACTTTTAATAACGAAAATTATTTTTTTATAAAACTTCTAGCTAAATATTAAAGATTTAAGCGACTAGTTTTTATCTTTATAATAATTACCGATAATAGATAATAAAAACCGAACTTAAGGATTTAATACTAAAGAGGAAGTTAACGTTAATATAAATTTAACTATAGCACGCTTCTACGTTAAAACTAATAGATTATAACGATTAATCCGTTTAATAAATACCTCGGTATCGTTAAATTAACTAGTAGTTATAATAGATTTAATAATAATTATAGCGACGATAATATAAAATTATAGGAATTTTATAAAAAAATTTAAAAAATAAAAGTAAAATATTATAGTAATAAATACGGTAACCGGATAGTTAATTATAACGATATTAATAATAAACTTAGATAACTAGAAAATTTTCGACGTTAAACTATACTAATTTAATATAAAGAAATAAAATAAAGAACTAATCTTTACTAACGGTAAGATTATTATCTTTTAAAATTTAATACTTTTTAAAAACGCCGTTAATAACGTTACTAAGAATAACGTCCGAAAAGTAAAACTTATTAAAAAGTTAAACTTATTATTTCGTAGTAAAGCTTAAATATAATATATATAATTATTTTTATCCGTTAAATAAAACTATTTAAAAGACGATCTTAATAATTAATTCGTCGCTTTTTATAAACGATTTAGAATTCGACTAGTAAAATCCGAGTTTTAATTTAAAAAACACCGTTATACTTATAAAAATATTTATAACGACGTTAACCTTTTTACGTTTACGTACGAATATTTTTAATATACCTGAGCTTAAAACGATATTATTAATTAATAATTTATCTTTCGATTTCGAAATTAAGTATACGTAGAATTGAAGAAATATTTACTTAAATTATAGTTAAACGTATTAATTTTAGAATATTTCCTTAATAAAGAAACATAATAGCATATATTCCGAGAAAAATATCTCGAGAAGGAAACTCTTAATGTATTTAATTTTAAAAATAAACGCTACGTTAACGTTATTAAGTACGTATTTAAAGATAATTTTAATAACGAAGAAATTAACGTTAATTAAAGTAAGGACCGATATAACCGTAACGAACGAAGTAAATTCGCTAGGAATTTAACTAACCGTTACGAATATTTGATTAGAACTAACTATTAATAACGTAATTAGAACGATAAAAATAATTAATATAACGAAAACTATAATAACCGATAAAGTAACTTTAAACGTTATAGTTATAACCGATTAAGATATAACGACTATTTTATAAGATAAAATAATTATTTTAGAAGACGTTTTATATATTAAAGACGTCGATATAGTAAGTATAATACGTTTACTAAACGTAAACGAAACTACGTTTACTATAACGAAACGTTTGTTTAAGAAAACGATAAAGACGTTTAAAAACGTATAAATTAACTACGTAAAGATAATTATGTTTATATTAGTTAAGAAGAAATTCTACTTAACGACGTAGAAGATAAAAAAAACGAAAAAGTAGGATATTTCGAAGTCGAAGCCGTTTATTTCGTAAACTCTAAAAATAAACGTAAGATTTTTCGTTAAAAAAAGCGTAACCGAAGTAAAACCGAACCGTAAACGTGTCGAACGTGCTATACCGAATTCCGCTTTCAAAATACTTTGTTCGATTATATTTTATAATAAAAATCTTATAAATAACTATTATAGTCGAAGAAACCGGTAAGCTAGGTAAAGTAGAAACTTAGTACGATATTAGAAGTGTCCGTAATAATACTAAGTACGTTAAACTAACTTATAATTTAAGTTATTAAGTTAATAAAAATATAAAATAACTATAACTTTACTTGTAACGTAGAAGGCGAAACGAATTTCGTAATATTTAAACTACGTTTCGAAATAAATCAAATTATTAAAACTAACGTTAAATTTAACGGTAGTTTTTAAAATCTTAATAAATAAACGTACTTAAAGATTACTATTAAGAACGACTTTAAAGCCTTTAAAGTCGAAATCTACGGAAATACTAAATATAGTATTATTTTAGTTAATCGGTAATAAGTTAAGGACTTCGTTAAAAACGTTAGATAAAGTAAAGAACTAAGAAAACTAGTTAAAAATATCGACTCTTATATATTTATCGAGGATATAGTAGAATTTAACTTTTATATTCCTAGTATCTTAAACGGCCGACAAGTTAATAATTATATATACGTTAAAATAAACGTTATCGATAATTTAAGACTAAAAATACTACTAAGTACTAATTTTCTTTACGACTACGACGTTAAAATTAATATAGTTAAAAGTACTTATATACTTTAATTACTATATAATATAACGATAAAAAATAACGTACTTAAAAAGAACGCTTCGAAGGAAATTTACCGCCGTATTAAAACTATTAATATTATCGTTATCCTTTTAAGAAACGAAGCTTTTATCGCTATTTAGTACGTCGATCTTTTAAAACTACTAAAAGAAAAAATAAAGAAACTAACGCCGTATTACTTCGAACTAATTTACTCTTTCGTAATCAACGTCATAATTAACCGTCTAGTACTTAAAACGATTATAATATAAAATAAAACGGATAAGTTATAAAAGATCCGTCGAAATAAAATACTTAGTCGAATACGTAAATACTAAGGTAACGAATAAACTATATTTTACGAATAGGACGAGATTTAAAAATTTCTCGGTAAGGAAAATATTATACATAAAGAGTTCGCGTTATACTTAAAAGAACTTAACGCCGACCGCGTTAAAGAAAACTATAGCTAAAAGTAAATAGAGAAAACGGAAGTTCTACTCGAAAATACGTTAAACTTATTTATTCTATTATACGGTTTAACTAAGCTTAATTATTTAAAAACTATTAAGTCGACCGTTAAAGTAAACATCTATAACTCGAACTTTTTATTTATAAATAAAATTAAAAGTTTATTAAATAAACATAACGTTTTCTATTATAAAAACATCGTGCCGATACCGGAAGAATTTAAAATATACGTCGACTTAATTAACGGATAGTAACAATAGTTTAAAATAATTCGAATATACTTACTAGGATTTAAGAATTACGTTTTCTTTAACGAAATCTATAATAAGTTTTACGTTTAAAACTAAATAGAATTTTAATACGAGTTAACGTCTATTGTATATTTAATTTTTATAGTATAACGAACGATTAGAATTAAAGAAAAAGGTTACGTTATAGTTAACTTCCGACTATTTAATCGTATTACAATACCGAATATATATCCTTTACCGAATTAAGACGATATTATTAATAGTATAGTAAATAAAAAATATTACGTTATTTTCGACGCCGTAGGATTTTTCTTTTAACTATTAATTTACTATAATTACTATAACCGTATAGTCGTTATTAGTCCTCGAAAACTCGAGAGGTTTAACGTAGTCTTTATAAGATTTAAGAATTTACCTATTTACGTATAACGTTTTATAAATCAGATCTTCTTCCTTTACTAATATTTCGTCCGTACTTATATTAACGATATTATCATTATTAGTAATTCCGAAGAAGAATATTTTAAATACTTAGCTATAATAATAAAAATACTCGAAAAAAACCGAGTTTATATTTCGGTAGAAAAATCTTTCGTAAGCTACCTAGCCGTAAAACTTCTCGGGTACGTAGTTAATAGTAATAGCATCGTAAAGATAAAAGACCGAATAATAGCCTTTAAGAAGATTAAATTCCTAGATAACCTTATCGATCTAAAAATATACCTTAATATAATTAGTTAGTTCAGAAAAAGTATCAACTAGTTTAATATTAAAGCTAAACCGTTTTAAAATCGAAAAACGACATTTCTAGCTACTACGAAAGAAATAAAAGCTATACCAAAAGGAAAGTCAAAGCTAATACGATAGGTTTATACGTTAAAAGTAACGTTCGTATTAATAGTCGAAAAAATAGAATTTTTCTAAACTTTATAAGATAACTTATATAAAGAAAACTTCTTATATTATTACGATCCGGAATAACCGTTATTTTTTAAAGTTAACGCCTATAAATACGTTTTTAACTTATTTATCTTCTAACTTAATTAACTATAGGTAGAAAGTTAGATTTTAAGTAAAGATATACTTATAAATTGTATTAAGCCAATTTTATTCATATTTAAATTAACTATAATAACTAAAAAAAAATATAAATCGACGAAAGCCGAAGTTATAAAAATAATATAAACCTATAAGAAACTATAAAAATTAATTTAATTAAACTAGTACCTTATTAATATTTTTACTAATTACGTTTCAACTAAAAAGATCGTAATATATACTTCGTTAAATATAATAAATCTTAATAAAACGAACTTAAAACTCGTTAATATAGCTAATTACTTATCATAATTTAACTTATAAATCTTTTATATCCCTAGTAAGTTAAATGTCGTTCTTAATATCCTATCTAGACTACTAACATTCGTAAAGGACTTAGATAAGCTATAAGGCGATAAAACTAACAAATTAAACGATATTATAACTAGTACGTAAACCGAAAGTAATAATTTCGCGTTATATGTAGAAGAAACGTTAATCGAACCGATTTTATATCTCGATTTTAAAAACTATATTATCGATAGATATTATAAAGATAAGAAATACGGAAAAATCATCCGAAAGTTCTAAGATTACGTTAACTACGTTAAAACGAACGAATCGAACCTTAGGTTTAATATTTCGAAGCGGAAACGACGAAAAAAACCTTCTTTTTTATACGGACCGTTTAAAATAACGAATAATTTTTTTTACTACATCGATTACTTTAATAGAAAAAGACTTTATATTTTTATAAATTACGTTCCGAAACTTTTCGAATTAATTTATAACTATAAGTATTATTTTAATATTAATAGGATAATAACTAACTTTAATAACGTTATATTTAATAAAAAACTTAAAAAATCTATAAATAAGTATAATATTACGAAACTTACTATTAAAACTAAATAAATAAAAGTCTACTACCGAAAGAAATAATATTAATTAGAACTTTACTATAATTATTCTATATAATAATAATAAACTTTATAACGTAATTACTAAAAGTATAAGTAAAAAATACTTTTTAAACGTTACTAAAATACTATATTTTAAATACGATCTATACGATAATATATAAATTTAATAAGAAAACGTTACTTATAACAAACTATTTAATATATAAAACGAAAAACTAAGTAATTATAATTATTAAAACGTTAAAAGTAATTAATTAAAATATACCGAAATACATTATCTTAAATAAAAACCCGAAGTTTACTTCCGAAATATAATAAGCTATATTTACCGCTTTTAACGTCAAACTTCTTTTTTCTATAATATATTACTCTTAAATAAATAAATAGTTAAAACGTATAAACTAAACGATAAAGATAACTATCCGTTATTATATCGTAATAAGCTTAAACGTATTATCTCAGTGTCGCGGCCTGCCTTGTCGGGTTTAGCGCCCCTCCTCCTCCATGCCCCACGGCCCCATTGCCCCACATTTCCCTGTGACCCAAATGGTTCTCGCCGCTTTTACCTCCTTTCGCGCCTCCGTCCGGTATAAAGAGGGCCGCTCTCTCACCTCGTCTCTGCTCACACCCCCTCCACCTCGCCCTCGTCCTCGATTCGATTCGGACCATGCAATCTCTGTTACGCCTGGCACCTCTGTCCATCCTAGCTCTTCTGACTCTTGCCTGACCATTTCTCTTCAGGCGGCGGACGATGGCTGCACCACGCATCTCGCGCGAAGCGGAAGCAACTGTTCTACGGCGGTCATGTCCTTTTCCCGTGCCTTCAAAGCTGTTACTTTATCTCTCTTACGTCAGGTAACGATCTTTCGAGCTGAACATGGTCACTGGGGCAGGACTGGAGCTAATCTACGACTTGGCAGACACCACGACCAGTGATCCAGCTTGCACCGAGCGGGCAGGACCCGCCGTTCTTCCTTCCTGATTTCCTCACGATGGCCTTTGACGGGTTTCTCCTCTCCCGCGGCCCCGTACGTGGGCGGCGTCGAGTGGGATGCGACCAACTCCCTGGCGTCGCACCTGGACCTCCTCAACGCCATCGTCGCGTGCACGCCCACGGCGGTCTCCTATGCTCGCCTAGAGAATCCTCGGCACGACCACGCCACCTGTGTCATCCTGTCCAGGCACAAAAATACCGCTTGGGTAACGTCACGGCGTCGATGCTCTGACGCCGGGCGCCCGATGTACTCCCTCACAGGGCCTATCAGTGCGTTTTCGTTCGTCACTTGCGGTTCGAGATCGGACCGATTACGACGCGTCTCCGGCAGGACACGCAGTAGGACGGAGGACGAGCCATGCAAGACAGAAGGGGGAGGCCGCCCGACTGCCAACCGCTTCGGATTCGCGAAAGCGGCGATTGCTGCAGCTGGTGGGGATGGCAATGATCACAGCTGGACTGTGGCGAGCTGGTCATGCAGGCAGCCGTGGACAGGGAGGAGCGAGTCGGGGACGGTGGGATCTCCCAGGATGGTATAACTCGTTCGGCGCTTCTGGTGACTCACGAGAGGCACGCTGCCGCAAAAGCTGACGTGGCGTTGACGGCCGCGCCTGCACTCGTGTGCGTGACGGACGTTCGGTGGTGTCATTTGAGCGACGGGTGAGGCACCTCCGAGACGCGAGTCAAGGAGAAGGAGGGCTGATAGGCCGGCCACGACGGTGCTTGTGGGGTGCTTGGCGAGAATTTGCTCGTGTGACCGGAGGTGGAGGTGGAGGAGGAGGAGGCGGCGCAGTCTATGGCATCGGCTAAGCGGCACTGGGCTGTCTGGGGACATCGCAAGTCATCTGTGTGCCTGCTTCAGAGACGTGATTCGCGGCGGTGATGACCCCCTGGCACGATCATATCCTCCGCGGATCCTGGCTCTGTCTCGGCAGTTGCACCATTGGCGGATATACGAAGAGTGTCGCGACCGAGCACCCTCTACTGCCGGCTGTTTCGAGTGATGGAAGAGAGGGAGCCAAGAGAAGACCAGGCCAGAGCGCACGAGAGCTCCTCCTTAGTACTGTTGTATTCGAGGCTGCACATATCTGTATATATTCCCCTCAACATCCCCGTTTCCACCACGAACTTGGAGATCGAGAAAACACACTCTGCTTTGTTCTGTCTCGGGTCTCTGATATCTTCAGCAATCTGTTCGTTTTCTCAGTACTTGTAACACGATGGCGAAAATTACCCTTGACCAGCAGAACTTTTACACTGGCCCTCCCATGAGCCGGGATCCCTGGGCTCCAAACAGGTCTCCCACTATATCTCTATCTGGACGCCCAGAAACACCGCAGCGCGATGGACGCGATTCTCGACGTGTCGCCGGGGCCTCGCAGGACGAGGCACTCGTGATCTCCAGCGACGACGAGTCTACTTACAGCGATCTTGACGATGACGAGTCCGACGCTTCTCTCCCGCCGATCGAGGAGCTGGCTCTACCTGCTAGACGAGAAGAGGTCGGATTTGGCAGTGTTGCTGACGCAGGTATGGAACCGAACTGTCCATCCCTCGATGGGCCTCTGAATGCTAACAGGCGCGGTCAGGCAAGGATTTCATCTCTCCCCTGGATGATGGTCGTGATGATGGCGCCGTGGAGCGACCGGTCAGCGATGAGCCTCACTCGCGTGGTAGGACTGGGTCGAGCCATCAGCGGCAGGCCTGTGGTCTAGGGCGCTCCCACGACCCGCCGGCGGTCGCTGCATTATCGCGACGGTCATCTGCCTCGGCTGGCTCGGCAGGCGCCCTGCAGGCTGAGCAAGGCCTACCCATCCCAGCAGGCTGTCCTCTGTTTCAATCGGGGCATGCACCCGCTCCTGACGACACCACGTGCGGCAAAACCGCCGATTACGGATCGCCCACGACACAGTCGGGAGCCGGCTCTACACATGTGCCTAATCCTGGCCGTCTTGCACCACCTTCTAGGCAACCCGACGACAACACTCATCGAAAGAATACGCCACGGCGGGACTCGGCGAGTGACGGCGGCACCAACGGTATCGAATGTGAGCCACCTGTGGTCGAGCCCAAGCCTTTTAGGAGAAAGGACACGGCTGATCTGCGCATCCCTCGTCCGGACACACTCGGCATGGATGAATTCGAAGCGGTCCAGCATTTCGATAGCCAAAAGAGACGGCGACACCATCCTGCCCGCCATCACGCCCGCCGTCGGCTCGCCAGTACTGGAGACAGCGACACGCACTCTGATCCTGGCGGCAGCGAAATAAAGCAGGACGAGGAAGATGACGACATTCGCCCACCATCGAGCAAGCGTTGCAGAGTGAGCTCGCCCGCCCCATCGGCCGTTCTCGAAGGAGCCAATGGACGGCAGATTCGGTCTGGCCCGCCACGACGAGGAGTCCTTACATCCAACCCTAGCGGGAAGCGCCGCGACGAGCGCAGCATCCCCAGTCCGCCATCATCTCGAGGTTCAAGCGACGTGCGGACGGAGACTTCGCGTCATACAACCCGCCCTGTCTTGCCGCCTAGGATGAGTGGTAATGCACGTAGCTCAGGCTCGACCCGGCTTCTTCCAAGCTCTGGACGCGATAGGTTGAGGAAGACCGCACAAGCGCGTCGAGACAGACCGCCCGACGAGCAGAGCTCGATCACAGCTGCTGAATACCAAGAGCGGCATCTCCAGAGCATCTTGAAGTGCACGACGATTGGCGACGAGGTATTGTACAACCTGGAATTCAGATTGCCACGCGTACCAGGATGTGTCGGCCTACTAGTGGATCCCGCAGCTCTCGGTCAAACATGCATGACGAAGTCTCCCGGCAACAAAGGGGCCAAGGCACGGCGTCAGAGAGACGGACTCCCGGCCAAGACGCTTGGCAGGCCATGTCGAAGCTCAAAGAGAGCCACTTTTACAGTCGAAGAAGCGGAGCAGACGCTGCGCTCTGATGCGAATGAGCGAGTTGCTTCATCTCGTCCGCGACCAAGAAAGAGAAAGATAGCAGCAGCATCATACACCGAAGAAGACGATGACAAGATCATTCGCTTACGAGAGGAAGAGGGAAAGACTTTCGAGGAGATCTGCAGGCTCTACTTTCCCGACCGCTCCGCTGGTGCTATCTCCACGAGGTATTATAACTTGCGGAGAGGCAAGACCGAGCCACGAAGGAGGCAAGGAGGGACACGTAGAGTCGCCGGCAAGAAGAAGCACATGACGGATGGCCCTCTAGACGAAAGTGTGTTGTCTGCCGATGACGAGAGCGACGGGCAGGGTGACGGATGGAGTGACGAAGACGAGTACCTCTTGAAGAAAATCGATGCGGTGAGGTTCGTCGACGGCCGCTGGATGGCCGCTGTCAGGTGGGATGACGGTTCTGTGACTCAGGAGCCCTGGGAGGGAGTCTGTGATACTGTCGCTGCCGACAAGTATGAGCGCCGCCATGGTGTCATCGGAGCACAATGACCTGTCTCCGGCAATCCAAGGCGCGGTCGCCCAGGTACAATACTACTGTCTGGAGGTACATCAAACCGCAGAATGGGACATTGTCTTGGTAGCCTTTCACTGCTATCCTCCCGCGTAGATATTTCTTGAATGCATTCAGGTCCAAACGACTGACTGCCTTATCGGATCTAGCCGTTCGTTCATGACCTCCAGGCATGCCTTGCACAACCTTATAGTGGCTGCTGTCCTTGAAGAGCTGCCTCCAGCTTCCTGTGATATGTCAAACAATAAGCAATAGCTTCCCTTACATCGTTCTTTCCGTCATCTGAAAGGGTCCCTCCATCGCTATTGTTTCGATGAACGCGTCCCACTGCCTCACAAGCCCTGCTATCCGAAGAGTGACTATGAAGTCAGTTACTGACGAGCGACGTAAGCATACCTTCACCTGCTCTGTGTACTCCCTGATAAACCGAACAAGCTCGGTACGGTTACTCGAGGTCACGTCCTTCAGCAGCTCGGCTTCCTGTGCGGGCGTCAATTCCGAAGTGAGTGACAAGTCTGGTCGTGGAGGTTGAAGACTGTCTGAATGGTCTTTGGACGCCAAGAGACGCGGAACCGGGTAAGCGGTTCTTCCAGCACGGTGGGTACGTCATTGTCGATTGACGACGGCAACCAGTTTTTTTGTTGGCTCCCGCGGGAACGTAATAGTAAGGACATGAAATACTTCTTCCAGTACGCGAACATAATCTTTGCGATGGAGGACTGATCCGCGAGTCGCCGCAGCCAATGCTTCATATTGCTGAAATGCCGAGCGGTTCGCCATCAAGAATCTCGACTGGTTTCACATCTTCTAGGCCATTGTATCCATTCTCGGCCCGTATTGTATGTATGGGGCGGCTTCGCACGACTCGAGTGCCGGTATATCCTCCAGCCGGCGTTGCCCTTTCCTGACGCATAGCTGTCGAATGTCTTCTACAAATTCAGGAGCTTGGCACTCACCACAAAGCCTCTGCAAATGCAGCAACGAAGTGGTGAACCAACAGCTCGCGGTATTCTGGTCTGCACTCGGTATCATTGACCGCGCACGATGGATGAAACGTCTGGATCAGAGTGGTCCTATGACCGTCATCGAAGTCCACGTCGGCTCCTATCAGCTGATACTCCTCGCTAGGCTGTTTGAATCGTCGCATCCACTCGTCTTGGTATCTGCCTCTATGGTAATGTATCACAACCTTCGGCTTCTTGACCTTCAGAATCTCGGCCAGAAGTTCGTGGCATCTCTTGTCGGACGCTGTGACTTTTTTGTTTGGCTGATACGAGAATGCATCGAGGATAGTTACTGTATGAATGCTCTGGCTCCAGCTGTAGCGAACCGGATAAGGTCGTCCACAGCTTGCAGCGAGTTGCGACCTTGCACAAACTTTTCGAAGGACATATTGTATTTTCCGGTATGGGGACGCTCTAGAATAATAACCACATCTGAGTAGCCGGACACAAGATTGCATGCCTGAGTGATTTCATGTTTATTGACACCAAGTTCGATTCCAAAATCCCTGAGGAGTGTGATGGCTGATGCATCCCCTTGAGAAGGCAAACAGATTGGCGGGGAGCGCGGTAGTGCTTGCGCACATCGGGGTATCGGTATTTCGAGAACGACCTGGGAAGTAGACATAATTCTAGAATTTGATGGCAAGCGCGGTATGCTTCGTCTGAAGCTGTGTTATATTTGGATCTGGGGACGAAAAGGGTGGCGGATGGAACGGTGGCGTTGATCCGCATCTTGCACTGATATGGAATCAGGCATACAAGAGTAGCGGAGAGAGCACAGGAGCAACTTGATATAGGCGACGCTCGGTGTTGCAGAATCTCCCATTGGGCCTTTATTTCAGACCAAACCGATCACAGAGAGCCGCGGTTGCACGGCGAGGACCATCGTCTGGCATTGGAGGAAGAGCAGTTATCGCTTTATTTCTTGCCTGCACCCCCTTGCGTCGCTTGCTGAAGTCACGAACTCCTTTGAGTCAGGACATCGAGTCTGGTGTTCCATTATTTAATCCTCTGCTGTGCGGCATTCTTCTACTGACTTAGGAGTGCTCGTTGGTGAGGTTTGAGCAGCGTCGAGCCAAGCCGCGCGGGGTTGAGTGCGTCATGGTTGGTTACTGGTCGGGCGCCAGGACTTAGGCAGGAACTGGGCGGGCGCTTGTGATTGGTACTGTAAGAATATGGCGTGATGCGTGCAGGCATGAGCATTACAGTACTGGCTGGACCAATCTTTCATCTGCCGATACCACCCTACATGCATTACTATGCAACCCCTCACTTCGTGAGCCGAATAGGAATATAAGGTCAAGATAAAACCAAGGCGAAGGAGAGAAATACTATATAGAGCGTTCTGTCAAAATGAAAATCTCGGGGAGCAAGAAAGAAGGCTTCTTGATATCGTTCCGGCGTGCATTCTTTCGCGGAGCCTCGTCGTACTCAAGTCCTCCCAGTCCGCCTCAATTCATTTCGGAACCTATCCCGCCCAGAAGGAGCAACGAAGTCTGGTCCGAGCCAGGAGTCGCTGGCCCGTCAACGCCGCCGCAGAGGGATTTCAGGTTTCCGCCGACTCCGGATCCTACACCACCCCAGCAACGGACCGAGATAGACAGTCCGGATTTACAAAGACCGTGTCTTTCAAAGCAGACATCTTCTCCACTCGGCCTCACCAAGCTGTCTGAAGAGGGAGCACTAGACTCGGCAGGATGGTCCAGTGAGCAAGACAAGAAGCCTTTCGAGTCGCACGCACTAGAAACATCGAAGAGCAGACGTGCTGGGGCTCGAAGCACCCAGAACCATAGCTTTCAGAAAAGCCAAATGTTGGAAGGTGCACAGGCTCGGAGTCTTCTCTCTGACATCAGCCGTCTCCAAAAAGGGACATTTCCGCTCCCGAAGGTTAAGGAGCAAATTGAGAGAAAGATTCCTCATGATCAGTACGAGGAGTTGAGTACTTGGATAGAAAATCACCCGGATAATGAAATAAGCAAGTACTGGAATACAGAGCTACAGTGAGATGATATTTTTATTAGACAGTCTTCTAGTATGGGTTCCGAGTTAATCAGTTGCCAGCTTCGACTACACACGCGATCCCCCAGGTACTGGCAAGAACTTCGTCATTCGCATGCCTCTTGCACCCCACGAGCTTGTAACTGGGCTTGTGACTAAGGGGATCATCGGTTGGTTTGCAAAAGTCGAGGAGATAGAGGAATACAACAATGGGGATGAAACGACTATTGACATTGCTAAAGGCATTGAAGTCCGGAACCAGACAAGAGTCTATCTCCAAAATGGCAATGAATGGGAGCCAGATCAGTCCTTCAGAATCAAGAAGAAGGGTCAAAAGAAAGGTCATATATATCCTGCCGTGGTGATTGAAGTCTCGTATGCGCAGAGACTCAAAGACCTGAAGCATAGAGCAGAGACGTGGATCAAATATAGCACGTCCAAGGTCCGTATAGTTATTGGGTTTGATCTTAATGATGTCTATAAGAAAAATCAGTCTGCTACCCTCTATGTTTGGAAATCACAGGATGGCGAACCAGAATTGATAGTGAAGACTGAGGTAGGTAAATGTTTAATCAATTCACCCCTTCGTTGATGGCGACTCCTGACGAGAAATTCGAGGTAGTTTCGAGATACAAGCGGTAGGGCAATCCCAAATGTTAATCTATGTCTTTCATTGAGCGACTTCTTGCAGGACGATGATGGGCAAGAAAACATGAGGTTCTTCGATCCGAACATGTTGATTTCTTCGGTGGACATTGTGGATAAGCTGGAGGATGGAGTCGAAGATCAAGAGATAGGGAAGACAAGCCATAAAGAGATAAAAAGTAAAATCAAGGCTCAAAAGTCCAAGAAGAGTCTTTCGCCGTTGCACATTGCGTCACGCTGGAGCGGGACTCTACGAAAGAAAAAGGTCGTTAACTATAAGCCTATGATGAAGAAATAGAAATTGAGCAGTACCGTAAATTTTTGAATTGCGATCCTGTCTGCTTAGGCTCCCTTGAAAATACACTTCAGTTTCCTCAAAGTGACCATACCCAGGACAACCAGGACGTAGAGCAGCAGGCACGACTTGCTGAGCTTGCGGCCCTGGAACCAAGACAGAAGCAAACATCTCAAATCAATGATTCTTTACGCTGGACGTAATTGTGTGTAAGCTAACAAGGCCAAGCCCCTGGTGTCAAGTCCTTGCTGCAAACGATGCCGCCAGTCTGCTCACGACTTCCGTGCAACCTGCACAATCCCTCCAGGCATCGCCATCACCTAGCAGGTGATGTTCGTGGTCCGGGCAGTCCTCTGCCAATGCAAGTTTGGTTTTCATTTTCATTTTTTTCTTCTTCTTCTTATCTTTTTTCGATATCAGGGTAGGGGAGTCCTGGTCCTGAGACGTATTCTGAAGCTGGTCTGGCCAAGTGATGGACGGTCCTGCTCGCGAGGTGAACTCTGACGGGGTCACGGCTGTCCCTGTATCTCGTGGCAGTTCTGCTTCGGGCTCCGGTTCCATGGGCTTCCCTAAAACCTCGTCCGGTATATCGACTGCCTCGGGTAGCTCCGGTCCGGGCTCCGGCTCTGTCTGGGGCCGCTCGACTGGTATATCGATTGGCTCGGGCGGTTCTGGGATAAGCGGCCCAGCTTCGGCCGAAGATGCGGAAGGGGTGTAGGTGGACGTCTTGCAGCAGCAGAGCTCCTCCATCATGGACTGGGAGAGCATCTTCGAGAGGGTCCCGGCAGGTTCGAAGAGTTCTAGCCAGCCTTTTCGGTCGAGCGACTCCGGGTCCTCAAATAGCTGGTGGACCCGAGACTTGACAAGGTCGTACAGCCAAGCGTGGTCGGCGCTAGAAGCCAGCCACCGGGAAACCCTCTTGACTGCTCGGAGGAAGTCCATGGGGGCAAGTTGGTCCGAGAAGTGCTCTACTCGCTCCTTGGCCAAGCTTGCAAGACCTGCAGCATCGTACGTCTGGGCGATGCTGTACGCGCAGAGGCCGACTTCGAGAGGGTTCTCCAAGATATTCCCTGGGGAAAGGCCACCCTGACGAAGCGTTTGGTATCTGCCGGTGTGTAGGTAATGAACAAGTACATGGCCGGCTTCCTGTGGGTAGTCGAGATTGATGCTGTCAGTCCATGAGCTGAAGTGCGTGCTCAGCTTGGGGTTCACTGCGAGAAGAGCAAGAGGAACGGCAAAAGACTGGTTGTGCTCGAAGATGAGACGGCACGTAGAGCTCGAGTAAGGTCTGCACAAACAGCAAACAGAGCGATCGTGACGGGAGAAATAGCACTGGGGGAGAGAGACTTACGATGATTCGGGCCCCGCATCGTCATCCTCGAGTAAGAGTCGCCATGTCGACAACTGGTAGTATGGTCGGCTCTGAACGAGCCGAACTCTTCTTCTTCTTCGCCATCGACAAGAAAATGCAGAATGCGTGGCCGTAGGACGCAGCAGAGGGTGATGCTTCTTAAATCTCTCATCCTGGTGCCCAACTGCAGACCACCCGAGCTATACGCAGCTGGTAATGATAGGGTTCCCGGGTCACTCTGATTGGACGACTGCAGATGCGGGAGGCCTGCTGGTCGCCACGTATGAGGACGTCGGGAGAGCCTGCCCGATTGAGGCACCGGTGACCACCACGCCCGGTTCTGTCCTCTTCAATGGCCGCACACAAAGCCAATTCTTGTTCTTTTATCTTGGGGTTACGAGACATGTATGTGCTATTGGGCACATGCAGCAGAGGTGTTCACGCATTCGTTTATGGCAATCGCCAACCAGGAATATGGCTTCAACCGTGTGTCCATACTAAGACTAATCCCATGCTGCCACTCCTCTTTTGCAGATATGTCCCATCTGCAAGACGTCCCACTAGACTAGTTTCGGCTAGACTACAAGTTAGGCTGTCCCACTTCCCAACTGTAGCCGGAGTTCGCTTTCCCTCTTTACGCCTCAGAGTACACCTCCGAGTCGGCCAAGGCCGCCACTTGCTGCCAGAGAATAAACCCCCACCGTTGCCGGCATCCATCAGGATGTCGAAGGAGGATGAGCCTTTTAACTAGTCTCGAATTCCTCAGCGATGAGAAAGCGCAAGGCGAGCCAAGAGACGTCTTCGCCAATGACCTCGAAACGACTTGAGCAGGATACCCTCCCCGAATCTGAGAAGCCGCCGAAGCCGCCTGTCATATATCTCTCTGAGAAGGTGATTGCCACAGCTTACCTCCTCGTTGCTGAGCACTGGACTGGGAGACCATATCGCTAACCTGCATCCCAAGCCAGTCGTGGTAGAAGAGCTCAATGGTGACATCGAGTTCCGAGTCGTTAACAACGACAACGAGCGCGAGAGCCTGATCATCTTGACGGGCCTGAAGTGCATTTTCCAGAAACAGCTCCCCGAGATGCCCAAGCACTACATCACTCGGCTTGTCTACGACCGGACGCATCTATCCATCGCAATCGTCAAGAAGCCACTCGAGGTGGTGGGCGGCATTACATACCGGCCCGTCAAGGGACGGCGCTTCGCCGAGATTGTCTTCTGCGCCGTCTCATCGGACCAGCAGGTCAAGGGCTACGGTGCCCACATGATGTCGCACCTGAAGGACTATGTCAAGGCGACGTCAGACGTACAGGGCTTCACCAAGGATATCACCCTGGACAGGAGTGTGTGGAGTGGCTGCATCAAGGACTACGAGGGCGGCACCATCATGCGGTGCAGGATGCTGCCACGTATCCGCTACCTCGAGACGGACCGCATGCTGCTGAAGCAGAAGGAGTGCGTACACGACAAGATCCGCGCCTTCTCCACGTCGCATACCGTCCACCAGCCCCCCAAGCAGTGGAAGGATGGCATGACGCCGGTTGACCCCCTGTCCATCGAGTCGATCCGGGCTTCCTGGTGGTCCCCCCACATGGACGAGTTTGCGCGCCAGCCGCGCCACGGGCCCAATTATAACCTGCTGCTGCACTTGCTCAACGACATGCAGACTCACACGTCGTCGTGGCCGTTCCTCGTGCCTGTCGACAAGGACGTCGTCGCCGACTACTATGACGTCATTAAGGAGCCCATGGACCTCAGTACCATGGAGGCCAAGCTCGAGGCCGACCAGTATTCCACGCCAGAGGAGTTCATCAAGGATGCCAAGCTTATCTTCGATAACTGCCGCCGCTACAACTCTGAGAAAACGCCCTATGTCAAGACCGCCAACAAACTCGAGAAGTACATGTGGCAGCAGGTCAAGGCCGTTCCCGAGTGGTCGTTCCTCGAGCCTTGAGAGTGAGTTATGCGCCGTTGCGGATCTTGGAAGACCTGGGGGACAGCAAGTGAGTTGCCTTTAGTGTGGCGCCAAATAGGGGACGGGTCCTAAAGTCGGACGGGTCCGTCCATGTTACTACATCGGGTATAGCCCCCTCCGCTGTCGGTCCTTTCAACGCGTCACGTTCCCAAGACTTCGGTTGAACACATCAATTTCTGTCGATGTCTAGAAGATCAGCCGGTCGATGGATAGTGCGTGGAGCAAGTGCGCCTCTTCCCCGCTTCTGATCTACGACGCGTAACGAGTGGGTTGCCAGCAAGTTTACCGTAGGCCTCAATCAACCTTGCGACGGGCACGAGGGTGACGGAGAGACGCCTGCGGCTTCCTCTTCGGCAAGGAGACGTCTGCAAAGGAAGGCAGGAAATGGCGAGAAGGCGAAGCGCAGAACCAAGGGGCAATGGCAGAGATCACCTGCGGAGGATCCAGGATTGGACGTGGTGCCCCTGGAGAGCTATAGCATCATCGAGGACGACGAAGGACTTATGACTGACTACCTCATGGCTATTTATTCAATTGTCATTGAGTGGCAAGGTCCCAGCGCGTGAGGGATGATCGCGGTGCCATCGACAAATCGCGCACGAATCACAACGGTGTGAAAACACTTGTGGTCCGTGCGTTCTCAAAGAAAGCATAGCAACGGCCTGAGGGTGCGTCAGGGTTGTTACAGTACTGTAGCCGACGGATTCAGTAAAAGCCAATAGATAAGCCCTTATCACGCGTACTGCTTGATGAGTGGCTGTCCGTGAGGAGATAGTGCTGGCAGTAGAGCGTGGAGTCGAACATCAAGAGATAGTGAAGAGGAAGCGTGGAGTCGAACATCAAGAGATAGTGAAGAGGAGCCGTGAAGAGATAAAGAGTTGGATCGAGGCTCAGAAATCAAACTGACGTTTTTCAGCGTTGTGTATCATGTTCGGCTGGAGCGGGACTCTACGAGGCAGAAGATGGTGAATAACAAGCCTAAGAGATGGCAGACAAGGGGTTGACATATGATCATATTTGCTTTGACTCTTCTTAAAAGCGTCCCGTGCTTCCAGGTACACAGCCACCGTTCCGATCGAACAAAGGATAATGACACCAACTGGTTACCTACGCGGTCGTTGATCAACCTGTCAGAGCTGATCGAGAGTATCACGAGCTTCCTAAACCAGAATGCAGCTAACCGCGGGCATAAATCTTCCTGTTGGATCTACACGGAGCCTTAGATATTAAGAGAGGCGTGTGCATCGCAATCCTCGAGAACGATTGGCCGCTAGCATCTTTTCCACTAGACTTGATATTCTGACTCAAGGGAGTTCACGAAGCACAGCCAATGAATCTGTGCCTGCTTGGATTAGGCATCAGCGATTGGACCAGGGTCCGTAAACCACCCCGTATCGCGATGGCGCGTTCCAGACGCGCCTCCATTCAGGAATTTGCCTCGATGAGATTGCCAGTCACTGCTCTACCTGGTGGCTGGGAAAGTCACCGATGCCGATGATTGGGCCTGAGGCTTCATGTCGGAGGCATGGGCAACTGGGGCCGTGGCTACAGTGTCGACTCCCGGCAGTATTCTCAAGGTAGATATGCTCGGAGTGCAGCCTCTGCGCAGCCACTGTACACCGTGCTCTCTCAATCTCGCCTCTCTCTTTCTCTGCCGCCAATCGTCGCACCACCCTCACAATCAGCGACATGTCGTACCACCAGGGATTTAACGGCCCAGGAAGCCCATCGGAGAGTACCACCGACTATCAGACAGCAGACTCCCAAGATAGCACGTGCTCTGTCGAAGAGGACCCTTTAGAATCTTGGTACAAGAGCGTCGGATATGTACCCGCCTTGGACGAGTCCGCAATCGACGTGTTGGAGCTGGTCCTATCACCTTTCGCTATATCTAGCATCAAGAAGAAACTCCATAAAACGAAGAGAGATCAAACTATGGGACTTGGCGATAGGAATGTGCGGATAGACCCGTCTCTGCCGACTGACCCGTTCTTCACCGTGTTTCATAACATGACCACCCTTCAAGAATCCGGCTCTGGCATTCACATGTCGGATCTACACGATCAAGTGAAGAAATACCATGTCGATGAATGGAGGCTAGACCTCGAGAAGGCCGTCAAGGACGAAGCTGAGGCGACCTTCCAGCGGACCGTGGTGATGTCTATGTTGGACCGATCTCGATTAATGTACAATCTCAAGGACGGCGATCAACCCATCCTGGACTTTGCCATCGAGAGCACCTGGAATTGCCCGTTTATGCCAACACGGGCCCTGAAGAAAGATAGGCCGGACCGCCAACGCGTGCTCTCACGCCCCAAGCCTGACATATCCATTGCCTTCCATCTGCGGTCTATCATCGAGGATGGACTCATGCGCGCGATCCCCGACGCTACAAGAAGAATTATGACCTATGAGGCACTGGACGGCACTCGCACGCAACGCGCCTTCCATTTCTTAATGATCGAGGCCAAGAACGCGACGTCAAGCGACAAAGATGGCCGACTTCACAATCTGAACAGTGCCAGCCAGTCCCTACATTGCTTATACGAGTTCTTCAACGAGGCGGATAGGGAAGAAGTGGAATGCGACAAGCCTTGTTGCGCGCCGGACGCCGTAACCATCACAACAAATGCCGGACGTCGAATATCTTCACCTGCCGGGGAGAATACCTTTGTGGGACGTTTTTTCAGAGAAGTCAGGGTCTTCACGGCAGTTCCAACTGGCAGGGCCATCACAATCCAGATGCACCGGGCCTGCCCTGCATCCAAACCGCCGTTCCCTTCTCACGATGGCCGGCCCCCTTTCCGGCCCGTCATCCTTCCCGATTATCCGCTTCAGTTCGAGTACAACGAAGTCATCAGGCTTACAGACGACGACTTCAGCAGAGAGAAGCTTGTGGACACATTTAAGAAGATCATGGTCGATTATGGCGTCGGAAGGCTCCGCCCGCTATTGCAGGAAGCGGCCGCGGCGATCGCAGCAAAGTTCTACAGGTGGGAGGAAGAGAATGGCATGCGACACTACTCGCACGGGCAGATGGCTCCTCAGCCCAGTGCACAAACCTCTCGGGCGGTCAGCCAAGGCACCCGACGGTCGTCAGTGTCGGCCACGTCAAGCTCTCGACCGCCGAGCCCACCCAACAGAGCCAGCTCGAGCGCCTCGGCCAATTCCCCAGCAGCACAGTCAACCGGGAGCGGACAGAAGAAAGCAAGAAAGCGGTAAGGAAATAACAGTCCTACAAAGTTCAGGCACTGGTCAAGGTTTTCTTTGGGGGCGGGGGCGGGGAGGACGTGCAGGAGACGAAGCGACACCACCTTGAAGTCGAGTAATAGCGGGCTTCTGTATGTAGCAAGCAAAACGAAGCTTCTCACGGCGGAAGGTAGGAGAGATACGGATTGAGTATCTGTCTGCGAGACTCAGCACTTTGCAACGGCACGGCTGCGAGAAGGGCGACTTCTCGACCATCTAGTACCCCCTCCACGAGGGGCATCTACTTCCGCAGGCGACTGCATACTTCGAGAAACCCCATCTTTTACCCTACCGACCTTTACCGGACGAAGAAGACCTGGATAGCGCCTCTGACAGAAGCCTCTCTGTATGCTAATCTTGTCCAAGCACCGACAGTCTGGCACCATATCAAGGCGACGCATGGGCCCGAGCCCGAGCACGAGACTGCGCAGATGTAAAATAGGTGTGGCCGTGCCAGTTGTCATGATTGCCCAATGCGGTGGTAGAAATGACCTCACTTTGTTGCTACGTGTTAATCGGTGCTGTAGAGACACTTGCCTAAATAGGCTTAGTGTGGTCTTGAAGTCCACTGGGAACCGTGCGGAGGTCAAGGCCCTGCGTGCGTATCATGCACGCTTTTTTTGGCTTGCAGATGACCTTTTTTCTTAACAGAATGTTCACAATACGGTCTAGCTGTAACGAAAGTCCTCTCATGTGAAGATATCTCAATTGGTTCGAAAGCCTTATACGCCGTGATGACAAACAAGAACACATTCTCCTCTTCATAATACATTCAAGGGATGAGAAAGCCGTGACATTGCTGCGAGCACGAAGACCCCCAGCCCTGATGGGTACGACTGCTGCGCAACAACGCAAAGCGCTGCACCTCGGTCGCCAAGCAACATTCATTAGAGAGACAGATGGACTGGTTGTTGCCGCAGGGCGTGAACGGTACGTCTTAGGTCGCCACTTGACTGTTTGGCCAGTAACAGGTTTCAGAGTGAGCCTACCAAATGAAATTGTCTCACGCCTTCAAGTACAGATAACGGAAGGAATTTGCACGGCAGAAACTTCCCACTACAGTTTAGTGGACTTCAGTGCTAGTGCTGATAAAGTTCAGAAGCTAAGCTGTTCTGGACACTTCAGGCAGTACTTCTTTCGGGGTTAGGGATCCCCGTAGACTCTCATTTTTTACCGCTCCTACATGGAAGCCACACAGCATGATTCTTCTCAATCCACGTCCCGATTAGTGCACACAATCGGCACCTTCGTACCGCGATTTCACGAGGCGATGCGCTGTTGCGACCCAAGGACGGTCGATAGTCGAGTTGCATATTACCCCGCTCCAAAAACTTGCAACGCGACTCAAGGCAAGCCGCTTTGCTCGTCGAAACGCCGGGCCACTGGTTTCGAAGATCTCGTCATTATTCTATTGGAGCCGAGCGATGGAGAGGAGGAAAAGGTTCGTATGAGCATATTCTATCCGTGCAGCTTCTAGATCAAGCCTTGCGACTTGCATTCAACGGCCAACGATGCGTGGAGAACACTATCATTCTGGATGCACGATCGCTATGTAGTCGCAAGATTCAATCAAGCGAAGACGACGAGACGCGTCAGCAAAATGATAAAGCGGCCTACCATGTACTTACAGAGGTGCTCAGTTCGTCGCATCCAAAAGTCATCGTGGTATGCCACTGCGACGAAGACGGCATCGAGCACTGCATGCCCCCGAGTCTCTGCTCCTCCGTGCCTCACGCCGGTACACCTTCTTTCTTGCGGATGGATCATGGCCACAACACCATCAAGGTACCTAGCTTTCATCCCATGCTCTTTGCTCGGACGGGGAGTAATGACCCTCTGCGGCGAGTGATGCGGGAGTATCTCTTCGACGCCACTCTCGTTGTCGCTGCCAACGTCTTGGCCGGTCGTGAAGTTTACGAATTCGGGCTTGAGAATGTTCGTCGCTGTGCTCTGGACGGGCCGTGTTTCAAATTCATCCAGTCAGATGACGGACCAGATGCCAGGCTAGGTGTATCGATTTTGTTCTAGTGGCTTGGTCCCGAGGATGTTGCGTCGGCGGAACTAGTTGAACAGTTGCGCCAATTACGCTTGCTACCTGGTCCTGAGGTAATCATTTGATGCGTACTGTCCTGAGATAATCGAGCTGAATGCCTTGCTAGGAAACCGAGCTACACAAGCTTATCACAAAGTACCGAGAAGATGCAGGATAAGTAACCCTTCACAGAGGGGCAATGTCCTTCAAACAGGATCCCTTGGAGAACTTTAGAGATCTGATAGATCCATTGCCAAAGGGTATCATACCATTTCGGAAATCAATTGAAGTATAAAGAAGCGCTTCTCAACGCGTTAGAATCAATGCTCAATTGTCAGACACGGACAGGGACCCATTACTCTTTTCCACCGGTGCCGTCTGGCTCCAACTCGTAAATCGACTGATGATACCAGAGCAGCCATAGATATGAAGAGGCTAGTGATAACGCGGACTTTAGGTGATTTGGTAGTAAGATAAGGGAAGAGAAGATAAACACAACTCAGCAAGAGACCGCACTACTGTATCCCACGAGAGCAGCTGGAGCCCCAATATGATGAACAATACTCAATCTTGTCGTTATCGCCGTTGTGGATGCCGCGCTCCGAGCACTCGCAGGCCATGGCAGCGACCTCGGAGAAACAGCTGGCGCCGCAGCTCTTTAATTTGGATATCCGTGCCCTTCCACGGCTCGAGGCGTAACCGTTTTTACTGCTCTTTCAATGATGACGAAAACTATTCGTCGCGCGACATGAGCGAGGGAAAAGTCACTATGGCAGGTGCTGACGAGCGACGTAACACGTGCTCGGTGTATTTGCTGATCAATCGAACATAGGAAGTTCCCAGTTGTAAGCCTAGCAAACAAAAAAACAACGGTACATCAGAGTCCAAAGCGTCTACTTTCATAGACTTAGCGTTTAGGAGATAGTCTCAGTGCTGAACGCAGCCTCGATCCCATTGACCTTTGGTCTGGAGTCCGAGGAGTTACGGGTTGTGGTTGAAAAGCCTCCGGCGTGATCGCGTCGTCCATTCCCGTTGCCCCTGCAATCCCTTCTTCAGGAATCACCTGCTGTGAGTCGACGGCTTCATCTGCTTCGATGATCTTTTCTTCCTCGGCTCTTATTTCTGCCATCTTCGTTTCCACTTCAGCTATCTTCGTTTCCACTTCAGCCGCCCTCTTCTCTACCTTAATTCTCCTGTCCTTTAGATCGTCCATCTTGTCGTCTACTTTGTCCATCTTCGCCTCCATGTCCTCCATCGAACTCCTCAGCTGAACAATATAGTTTCCTACCTCGGAAATAATGTTCCTGACGTTAGCTAACACTTTCTTTGCCATAACCGTCCCTTTTTCGACGTCTTCCATTCTTTCCTCCTGGATCAGCTTCTTCGCCGTAAACGTCTTAGTCAAGGCATCACCTGCTTTCTCCGTTAATCTATCTATAACTTGCTCCGCCTCGTCCATGACATGCTCCCCGAATGCATCGTTAAAAATGCAATGAAGTTTTGTTGAGGAGATCTCCAGAGGTACGTCTTCAAAGTCTCCCAGCCTATGCTCTTTCTCTTCGCATACGAAGTCTTTCAGGGAGAGACGCATGATGCAGTCTTTGACGGTTTGTCCATTTTCGTCGATGAACATCTGGATTGCCGTTAGAACCACTATAACAATCTGGGACTTCGGGATGTCAAATCATTGTACCTGATCTTTAGTCACCGGGATTGATCTCCACTTGTTGCCAACAGGTTGGGCTTTCCATATAGAAAAAGTCGCCCGACATCCGCCGCGGTAGATATCATGCATATTCAATCCGACAACAGTGCGGATCCCGCCGTTCTTCCCTTCAATATATCGTGTTGCCCTTTTGGGCAACTGTAAATTGCTCTGAGACCATGCCACTTCGACTAATAAGTCGGCGACTGCGCAGCCCCTACAAGTATAGGAGAGATCTGGTTCCATCTGGTCGTCGCGAGGTTCACTGTACTTCACTCTTTTTGCTAGAGAAGACCGAATTTTCGACGCCACCTTCCTGGTCTCCTCTTTAGTGCTATCAACTGCGCAAAGTGCACCTGTTTCGATGAACGCTAGCCATTTAACAACCTGATCGCTGAATATCCCAGCCATGGTCTCGTGGAAGGTAGACGGCATATGAATTACGAACTGCTTATCGCCTGGAGGAGGGCGACGCATATAGTCGAAACTAACATGTCATAAGCCGTTGAATGCCATGAACATTGAAGGAAAGACAGGCTTACCGGAGTTCATCTCCGTTGACAAAATCCAGCAATTCTTTGTTTTCGTCCTTCAGTAGCTCTACCTCTCGCAATAGCTTATAGCCGGAGTAGTGAAGTACTCGCTGGATCAAGTACTTGCCTCCTGGCCCACCTTTTTTGACCGAATACGTGCCGTCTTTGACTTCTCTTAACGTTTTCAACACCCGCTTTACATCCGCCACGTCTCGTGCTCGGGCTCGAGGAGCCCAAGCGCCGGTTTGATGGGGTGCCAGACTGTCGGTGCTTGGGCAGGATAGGCATTCAGAGGGGCTCCTGTCAGAGGCACTGCCAAGATCCTCTTCGTGAGGCAAATTGGTCTCGTCAAAGATTGGTAAGGTAAAGGACGGAGTTTCTGGAAGGACCAGAGTCTCCTGCGGAACTTGAGGTGTGGTGGATAGAGTCGCAGGTGATACGAATGGTAAAGGGGTTGTGGATGCTGGTTTCAGACTCTTGGGTATCTTAAGGGCCTGACGCTTCCGCTTGGGCCAGATGGATATCGGCGAAGAAGGCACTGAAGCAGAAGCCTTTCGCTTTGATGAACCAGGGCCTGGTGAAGTGAACTCCGCTTCTTGTGACGCCGTAGGCCGGGGTTTGTCTTGTCTGAAAAAAGTTGTAATGGGTTGGAAGATGCGAGAAATGCTATCTCGTCTCCTCTGTGTTGTCATTTTCAAGAAGGAAAGGCTGATATTTGGTGTATAGAGTCGACTGGCGTCCGAATGTTATTAGTACCATCAGCTTGCGCCAACGTGTAAAGTACTTACTCAGCCCGTCCTGGGTGAGTGGGGTTGAGTGACAGAGAAATCATACCCGCAGAGGAGATTTTGTGAGCAGTTCGGCAAGAACTTGCCGGTGCAGTGGCAAGGGAGGGTTACATAGAACCCTATAGTAGTATCTCTCTCCAGGAGGGGAACGGCATGCAGATTTGACCGCAAGCCACTTCACAACCCACCGAATCACGTTCATTTGGGTGCGAGGCCTGTGTCGCCAGCCAGTCACCGACGACCACCTATTCACGCGCTCAACCTTGTAGGGCTCTTGTCTGAACTCATACCTACTGTATTGAGCACTGAAGAGACCCGCATTAAAGTCAGAAGGACTAATCATGGTCAACTGACGAATTCCAGCATACTTAAGTGCGTTCGTAACGAGTGGATGGTGGCTGCCTAAACCAAACCTCCTTATCGCATGAGCCTCACACCATCTCCAACAACAGCTTTAATATCCAATCCTTTCTTGCCGCGTTTCCCTCACAAATTGTCTTCAGCCCGGCTTCTCACCCTCCTTGATCCTAATCTAGACCATGCAGTTCATGGCGGGGCCGCATAATCAGAAGAGCAGCCGTCAAGGCCTACTGGCTCGCAGTCTTCGGGGAATGCTTCTCGAAATGAAGGCGGGATGCGGATCAACCGAGAACTATTGGCGATGCCGAAGCACTAGAGCCACCCTCGTTCAATAAGTTTTGCGAAGTGCTCATGCAGGATATGCATTATCGACAGACGCGACTTGCACGGAGTCGCGTCCCTGCTGTCAGCCGGAGAAATAGGGACGGTGTCAAATGTATCGCCCTGGGCGCAGTCGAAGGCCATGATCAGATGATCAAGTTCCTCCACGACGATTCCGACAGTCGTGGACGGACACCCCTGATGGAGGCGGCACTCTGGGGGCGCCTATCCACGGCGGTTGAACACCGTGGACCCCCCAGCAGGATGTCCCGGACGCAATGCCCCTGCTCGAAGAATATACCGACGTTGATGCAGCACGAGCCTTACTCCATAGGGAAATCAAGGTTATGGAGAGGTTATTCTTGTTGACGGCGCGCACAGGACCATGTCATTGAATATCTAGGCCACCAACACTCGACGCTCTCCGTTCAGAGATTTCATGCCGCTGCGAGAAGGCTCTCTGATCAGCTTCGTCAAGACGGAGCCGATCGCCGACTACACACAGCTCTGCCTCGACATGCTGGAACATTTACTCGGCGCCTTCGACTATCTAGCGAGCAAGAACCTACCATAGTAGTCCACCTGGATCCCATACGTCTTTGAGAACGCACGGGCCACATCTGTTTTCACTCCGTTAGTGATCCGTGCGTGCTTTTGTCGCCACCTAAGATGGGTGCCTGGCTAACCACAGTCAATCACTAGTGCCCGCCCGTTTTCCTGCCTAAATCCCGAAGCCCACATTCATCGGATCACCATGTCTCTCAGCCTTGTCCATTGAGGAACGGTATTCCTTTTGATAAATTCAAGCGATTGTCTTGCCAGGTTCGGCTTGGATGAGTTTAATCCCAGCCATACCGGGCTGTAGTCCACTACAGCTACTAATTTTAAATAGCGTTCAACAATAGTCAAAGACAAGGGAAGCTTAGAAGCGGACGCCGCTTGCTTGGCGAGGTCAGGGGCGAAGGTTTTGCGGGCCGCGAACTAAACGGTCGGGCTAGAGACCATCCCCGCCATCCCGCCCGAGTTTCATTGGCGTACTGGAGTGCTAGCCGCCGCAGCCACCCACCCTCGAAGGCTGTTGTTCAATCAGCTGCTGCAGCTGGACATCCTTTGCCGCACCACATCTCTTGACCAATCCAAACGCAAACAGATTCAGCATCCACCATACCAAAATTTACATCTACTAAAAAGAGAATGGCCTCGCTGTATTCTCTAGCCTTTGTGTGACCGTTGCTTTCGACCGGAGGATTTCCGCTTTGCCACTCCTGCAGGCTGGGAGGTGGTGTGACATCCATTTTGTGAGGACGCATTACGCCTATGGCCATTCCTTCGCCATTTGTCTACCGACTTGGTAGACTTGGTAGACTTGACGGATCCTCCAGCCTTAATAGGCCGCGTTGACCGATTTGACCGGGCCGTCCTTGGTGATGGTTGTTCTAGAGAGTTTGATTTGGATGGATCTGCATGACCTCGCCTTGGACGTGATGCCGTGGGAACGATCGTTGCATCTGTCTGTGTCTTGATTGCTACAGAGCTCGCTGTGTGGTGTGCCGGGCGTGTAAGAGATAAACGTGCTGCAGAGACCATTGATACATCTGCTAGTGCCATGGATGCGGCGGAGATCATTTTAATGTCCGTCAGGCGCGTAATCGTTGAAGGTGCTGCAGAAATCATTGCCACATCGACCTCGTCGGTAGGCGAGGATAGCACACCTAAGGTCGGCCGCATATTGTTCTGCACAGTTTGGAGACCGAAGAACTCGTCGAGAAGAGATCGAGCCGTTGGGCGCTGATCAGCGGTGTCGGCGAGCATGGATGCGTATTGCGATGCGTGCTGGCTCAGGTGTGCCTGAAGTTGGCGATGCCACTGCAGCCAGTAGTCTTGCCATCGATATCGCTTATCGAGTTCCTCGTACCCTCCGTAGCAATCCACGAGAGTCGCGCCGAGTGAGTATATGTCGACCTCGGGTGTTTGCTCAGCGTACTGCAGAAGGACCTCGGGTGCTGCATACCACTCCGTTCCCATGAGAGTCACTGATTTATCAACAAACTTTGCGACGCCGAAATCTGTCAGGAAGAAGTCTCCGCCACGAAAGAGAATATTTGCAGGCTTGATGTCCCGATGGATGATGCCTTGCTTGTGGACGTGGTCTAGCACAAGAAGCATTTTGTGTAGCATCCTCTCGATCGTAGAGTGTATTACGTCTGGCGCTGTATGTCTCAAATGCCGCAGCAATGTATAGAGGTTTCCATCATAGACCGGCATGAATAACTTGACCTTCTTTCCGAGCTCCCAGCCTTGGTGAAACAGATACGGCACGATATTGGGCTGTTGCCGCTGTGAGTGAAAAAGAAGAGTAGGCAAGGTTGCGAGACTTACATGAGCCGCTTTCTTCACTAGGTTCACCTCTTTCAGAAGCCTCGCCTTGTAATCGCTCTCATTGTATATACCCCATTCAGGCATCACCCTCCAGCGGATTGTCTTCTGAGCATAGTGATCCCCAGTGTCCAGATGAACGACTCTGTGTACGTCGCCTTGTCCCCCACTTCCGAGTAGCGCGCGTTCAACGCATCTCAGCTCTTCTCCTGGCTTGAGTCCGTCTGGATGCCTCCTCCGAAGATTGTAACCTTTTCCAGTCATTGTCGACCGATCCGACTGTATGCCCATAGCGTCGAGCCGCTCTATCGTCCATTCAAACGTCCTGAACTCGTCCGGAATCTGGTGGACGAAGGCGAGTCTTTCGGACGCGAATGCTGCGTTGTCTTGGTCGGTCGCAGCTCTTCGGGGTATAAGGCGGAATACCGCCTTATCGATCTCAAAAATCCATTCCTTGTCCAGTAGCACAACACACCGCCGAGGACTGGTGCATATCTGTTCTTCCGCCTTTTTATTGTCCTTGCCGATCTTAAATAGTTGTGTATCGTCGTCCTTGGATATGTCATGGAGAAGTAGCTCTCCAGTTATTGGGTGGAAGTCGAAATAGCACTGGTCGGTGTTCGGAAACTTGTGCAGGATTATATCGTTCGTGAAATGGAAGCGACCAAATGTAACGAGGCGGCTTGGAATCTTCGCAGGCTGGTCAAGTCCGATCCTTAAGAAACGCCTCGAGACGTTGCTCGGATCTACGCGTCGTCGACTGCTATTAGCCTCATGGTCGACAATTTCGAGGGCTTCCTCATTTTCGGGGATCAAATAGAAAACAGTCCCGGGCTCATCCATCTGGAATACATTTTGTCGAGGGAAAGGAGAAAGAACGGAATTCTGAGAACACGGAGTGGGCGACGAATCCGTCTTGAACGGCGGCGGCTAAGCAGCGCGAAGCAGAGGACTTCCAAATCGATTGGCTGACGCGGGGTAGCTGTTGCAGTGCGTTTAGGCAGCGATGGCGCGTCGGATTATTTACGACCTGCATGATCGTTCCAGGTATTTGTCTCCGTCAATTTCTCTTTTTCCTCAATAAGTGTCAAGTCTCCCTTTCACCAAACCCTCAAGTCCCAAAGCTTATCCAACTCTGCTTAGGATACCTCTTTATGGCTCCAATTAGACGATCACGGCGCCGAGCTGGCACTACCGCCGAACCAAACGGGGACCTAGCAACTTCCCGGCCCTCCCGACCTGGTAACAATTGTCGCGAGCCCCGCGATGTCGACCACGAGCTTGACGACAGCCCCATCGCAAGCAATTCTCAAGACAATAGGTTCTGGACACCGGAGCCAGAGCCGTATGATGAGGAGGCATATACTGCTTGGGGTCGGAAGCATTATGGAGAAGACTGGTACGAACAGCGAGAGCTTATGTTCCAGGAAAGGAACCTCGTCAAGCTTGATGTGAAAGACGATCATATCTATCTGGAGCGTCAGAAAGCTCTCAGGCAGATGGAACGCGAAAGAGAGGAAGGGAAACTGCTTCTGGACAGGGCCAAGACGTGGCAGGAGCTCATGGCTTGGGCCCGAATGCATTACGGCGACGTCTGGTTCGCACAACGACAAGCTTTGGAGCAAGATAAGCAGCGAGAAAAAGAGGCAGAGGGTCGCAGTGACGAATACAAGAAATCGAAGAAAGCCCGCAGGCGGCGGGAATTGGTCCGAAATCTGCAATGGGATAAGGACGAAGAGATGCTGGCCCAAGGCAAGACATGGCAGGAGATTATGGCATGGCCTCCCCAGCCCTCAAGCATCATACCACCGACCGAGATGGCTATGAGCGAGGCCACCGGCGCCGATCCCGTGCGTTCGCCTTCTGTCAGCAGCGACGACAGCATGATCAGCACATATCCCCCCACTCCAAGCGATTGTCGCCGTGAAGCAAAGCACGGGCCACAACCAATATATCCTCAGAAGGGCTATGATTCAGATGTTGCTTGGAAGGAAGCGATGGGCAGTGCCAACTGGGAAGGGTTTGAGTGGCGAGCTATCGCGTGGCGCTGGTCTGAAGCGGAATATGAGGAAGGGAAGAAGGGCAAGGTAGAAGTGCTCAGGCACAAGAGATCACTGCGTGAGTATGTGGAGTCTAAGCGGAGGGATTTAGATGAACGGGCGGACATAGGACACGCCAATCGGTTCTTGCGGGGAGCCGACAAGGAAATCCAGCGCGAGCGCCGAATCAGAGACATTGATCTTCGGCAGAGAGGATGGACCCAGGAGGATATCGACGCCCTGGATCGAGAAATAGATGCAAGGAGGAAGGAATTCCGTGAACGAAAACAAAAGGACATGGACACGCCCTGGATACCGGATAAGCCCAAGAATCAAGCGCAGATGAACGCGAGATTCCGGGCCTGGGACGCCGCAGGTCTGAGACGCGAGATGCAGAATGAGATGGCTCGCTCGTACGGCTTTCAGGAAAGGCCGCCCAGTGTAGATGGACACGACGAGACCGGACACATGTGGGTGTCGCAGTGGAAGGACTGGGATGAACAACCAAAGCAGCCCGTGGTACCCATACCACCCCCCAACCCGCCACGAGATCACAAGGAAATGAACAAGAGATTCCTCATCTGGGACGAGCGGGGAGTCGGCCGGGAGAGACAGATCGAATTGGCTCGCTTGTACGGGTTCAACGCCAGACCGACTAGCCCGGACGGGCATCTTGAGAGTATGGTGGCATCGCCATCTCAGTCATCACCCCGATCAAAGAAAGATGATCCTCTTCGGAAAAGCCGCGGCGGTCGGATTGTGAAGACGGCACCAAAGAGACAACCCAGCGGTCCCGGAGGCCAGTCTAGACACTCTGCGTCAACACATGTGGACGCCGGCCAACGTCGGGATCCCTCCAAGTCTGCGGAGCTCGTGGAGCTTGACACTACAGCACTTGAATGGCGCAAGAGACCGCGCAATACCCGTGGGGAAGAAGGATCCTCTAAAAATGAGGCAGCCCCATCTCCACCGCCAGTGAATCCGGGTCGTGGCCGCAAGGTCAAATCGACAGTTATGAATACAGCCGAGCAGCCGGGCTCTCTAAAGCTCCGTCGGAGTGCCCGCATCGCTCACCAACTGGAACAAGCTAAACGAGCCAAACAGTCTGAGGTCCCCGTTGAGCAGTTATACTCAACGAAGCCCACGCCTTCACGGAACGCCGCGCGAGACAAACGTAAGAAGGCTCGTGGTACTGTCTCTTCTGAGAGAGGAGCGCGGTCTCCGAAGATCTCATCATCTAAACCGCAGGACATAGTAAAGAAGAAGAAGGCCCGGCGGCGAAAGACATGAGTGGGCGCCAGCTGGACCTGGGACGTTGTCAGAAGTCGAATAGAACTATGCGGTCATTCACCGCTTGAGCATACTGTAGGAGGCTCACATCATGTCTTCTCAATCTATGTACTACCGTGTTTACAGGTTCAGCATAAGACCGTGAAGCTCGACCTACAATCGGGATGAGAACTAGCTTGCAAGAAATGGTCTACGGCCCCGTTGAGGTAGGCATCCTGCACACAATCCCGTAGCAAGTCCCTTGTCTTCTCTTGACCAATAGGATGAAAGCCGCGTAGGTTCCCGGTCACCACGGGGGCTATTCCGCTCTATGTATACCTCCTCAAAGATCACAAATGTTAGCAAGTGTATAGGTCCCACATATTACCCCACATTTTATACAAGTATTCTGACTGGCAGTCTTGCCGTTGGGTGACTTCCAAATCTGGGCTCGGCTGAGCTCGGCCAAAATATAATGTACATGTACCTTATATTTTCCTGATTTAATACCATTGTCTATGTAGAGATACTTTCTAGAATAGGATTAGCGTAGTCTTGAAGTTCTATGCTAACATTTGTGATCCTTTAAGAGGTGTACGTAGTCACCAGCTACCCCGCTCATCTCTCCATCTAATTCTCTTTCCTGATTGGCCCTATTAGTGTCTTTGCACACACAGTACTGTACCAATGGCTCATGCCCTGTTCCGTGGAGGTGTGCAAGCGAGGAAGCCTATACCGCTCTTAAGTGTACTGTACAGTGCTGTACAGTACAAGAAAATGACAGGAACGTAAATCTTCGAGATGATCGTTGCTGAAAGAGGCGATCATGCTTTACAGTAAAAGGCGAATTGGGTGTCACTAAATTTTTACTTAACTTTTTTAAAAATAGTGGGGTAAGTGTGGCTTTGCAGGATAAACGTGTAGCGGGAGGTACTGCACTAACAGAGCGATACCTAACACGGGCAGAACTGGCCGTCAATCGTCACATGACCACTTCCTTAAGTATCTACGGGTTTCTACGGGATTCCATTTGGGGTCCCCTCTCACTATTTCCATGACCTAGTTAAAATCACATCGATACTGAGTCTCTTGAGATGCATCGGGTGGTGTCACGGACCTGCTCGGCCGGGCCCAGGGTCCGGAGCCCGGACCCTAACGACAGCGTTCTGCCAGGCTACACCGCCTGCGACCTACTTCTGACAGAGCCTGACCGTCAATACTGAGTAGCTCCTTGAGCTACGTCTTCATCAACAACCTGTTGCTTGCCAGCCCTATAGAAGACTGTTAGCTAATTAATCGATCCTGAACCGCGCAGATTATTCCATGCTGGCTTCGCCGACACGACGCCATTCACCTCGCCTGGGCTTTTGGCCTACTTCGCTCTGCCAGGCACTTTCCTTCCCTTTCCAAGATAGGGATAAATACAATGCTTTCCACCCCGAAGACACTATCGTGTCGGCGGTGAGAGTACGAGATATAAAGACTAAACGTGCGTTGCAATGATAACTGCAGTCTAATCCTACCAGTACGCATCATGGTCTGCCTCAGACGTGAGGGACCCGACGCTCTCCAAGCATCCGAGGAGGAACCGGAGCGCAAGGACAGTACAGTGAAGAATAGAGCAGGAGACCAGCCTCTGTTGGGACCGTAAAATACGGGTCTTCAAAGAACTGGGGCTCCAATGCTATCGATGTGTACTGGCCGACAAAGGGTAGGCAGAGTCCCACCTGCTGAAGCAACACCCATCTCGGCTTGGGCCGGAGAGCTCCGATGTGCTTTAGATGCTGACGGTCCTCCGGTAGAGGCGTACACATGAACACGTAGGGAGCCCCCCCGTCACCTCTTTGGCCTTCGATGCAGAAGGGCCGCATCGCGTCGGGGAAAGTAAGGGACTCGGTGATGGCGAGAGGCTTGACGGTTGGCATCAAGATATGCAGGATAGGCTCCTCGCCGATCCGGGGGCGGACCTCATTGACGAGGAAGGCGCACAGCTCGTCCAGATCGTCCCTATAGCCGATAAATTGAGGCCCGAGCGGGTCCTGGCGCTGGAGATCCTCGAACTTGGGGTGCCACTCATGCCCCTGGTGGAAGACAAAGAAATAGTGTGCCACCTCGTCAAGGGTATGCCGCTCGATCATGGTTCGGACGTACGAGTGTACGTGCTGGGGAAAGTAGTCGCCCCGCGAGTTGACCGAGTTTAGGTTCTGGTCGATGCCGCACAGCGACCCGGCGATCTTCTCGGTGTTGTCCGCGAGCCGCTTGATGGCGGCAACAGCGCCCGCTTCCGTAAGGAGACCTCCGATGCCAAGGATCTGACCCACGACAGAGGGCTTGCCAAAGGCTTTGATGGCGTCTGCGATGGACCGTAACGTCTCGTTGGAGGCTTCGGCCCGGCTCTCTAAGCCCTGCAGGGTATTCAAGATCTGGCCCAATTGCTCTCGCGACACCTCGGCTTGCGACCCCGCTGCATGACTGAAGATGTCAACAAAAGACCGCATCTGGGCATTGCTGACATCCGCTGCGGCGACTAGCTTCCGGATCTCTGCCAGGGTTCTGGCACCGTTGGGATCGTGTCGGACTCGATCCGATATATTGAGAGCGAGGTTGACGGCGTTCATGGTCGTATTGGCGCCCGATTCCCAGTCCTTCAAAGCATAGCGGAGGAATTCTCCCGCCTCCCCAGCACTACTATTGTTCGCCATCGCAGCTCGTCTTGTGCCGGGTTTTGAGGATGGATGGGGATGGAAACACCGGGCTACGTGCTATTATTTAAAATTGGCACCGACCGATTGGGGGGGAATAAGATAAATAGAGGGGAAAAGCAAGTTAATAGGTCTGTAGACCAAGCGTTGGGCCATCTTTGGGCAGCAATGCTAGCACGTGGCTTGAGAGGCTCGACTTGTGCTCGACTGTGCCCGATTGTGCCCGAATATGGCTAAGACGCTTTGGTGATGTTTACTATGTAGTACTGTAAGGCGCAAGCTGGTTGTAGGTGGAGAGCACGGACCGTTTAGTGGCTCCAGCTTGACTTGGCGGGGGAGAAATATCTTTGAGTGCCCCATCCTTGCCATCCTAGCCGTCCTAGCCAAAGCTATCCCAGTCCCAGCCGCATGCAATCCCAATTGCCATTCTAGTCAAATATCGCGCCACCAAGCCAAACACCCATCCTAATGGCATGCTCGATCGTGGAAGACGCTACACTGGAGACTGTCCCTGTTACGGGTCCTGCCAATGGTTTGAGGAACTGAAGTATGCAGTTGTGGCGCATCGGTTTTGTGTGGCTTAAAAGAAGCTCGGGACGTTCAGTGGATCGGGCGCTGGGGAGGCGCTTTTGTCTCTTCGTTCCGTTCCTCAAGGCACGCGAAAATCTATGCCAGGGAACCAACCAAATCCTGCAGCAGGACGCATTAATCACTTCAATCCAGTCTATTAATGCCATGTTCAGCCTCGTTAATGACCACCTTCAATATCCTTCTCCCAAAGTTACGATAGTGGAAGTCTACCATTTCACATCGATACTGTATAGGTACGGCTGTTCGATTACATATTACAGAGGGCTTTCAGCATGGTTGATGTCATGCAGCTACGGCGGCCGACGGGCTGTTCTTCGACTGGGCATTTCGGACTGTTGTCTCTCTAGACGGATTCTCTGGACGGCGCGCATGGTGCACGAGGCTTTTGACGCTATTAACTGGTTCTCAATTCCTTGTGTTAGCAAAGATTTGATCAGGATACGCTGTGCAGCATCCAGTTGCGGCTCGAGAACGCTGATTCTGGTGGGGATAGAAGAAGAGGGGAAACAGCCAGTTCTGACTTTGTTAGGGATCGCTTTCTTATGTACTTCCCACTACAAGTGTATCCTGTAAAGCCACGCAGCCACAGGCTTACCCCGCCGATACTAAAAAAAGTTAAGTAAAAATTTAACGACACCTAATTTGCCTTGTACTGTACGATCGTTACAGTATTCAAAGCCGGATATGGACTGTAATGTCCAGTTTTGTCGTACAGGACCAGGGTACTGTAGTATCTTGAGAGGTCTCTGCCTCTGGTTTTGGAGGACGGATGGCTGGCCTGAAGTTCCCGTGCACGGCGAGCAGGCCACAGCTGTGTCAGCCACACGGCGTCACTTAGCGCCGTAAGTGGCCACAACCTGCAGTACAGTGCGGACATCACCATCTGCTACTCCGTCGAGAGCATGTACATGCTGTCACAAAGGGTGTGCGTACGCAGTACAATTGTTACAGTAGAGCTTGGCACACACATCGCAGCAAATAATGGCCGTTGTTTTTCGGATCTACATTCAAGTGACACGGAGTAACCTTCCAGATATGGCGTTGACTGTTAGGCAGCAAGTTCGGAGGTTGCTGCCGTCCTTTTCTGTCTCATTCCTTTGTTCTGCAGCAGCCATAATCGGCTTTCATGTATTTCATGTACTAGGAAAGTACCCTACTGTGTTTGGAAGACACCGTACCAGAGGAAGCCATCTTGGATGGCCCAAGTATCTGATACGGCAGATACAGTACTTGAGCGAAACCGCACTGTATCAGTCAAGCCCGTGAGAATTCACGTGATGAGGCGCGCCGCAACCTTCAACGACGCACGGGCCACAGTGGCATCTATCCCGGTGTGATCCGTGCACGATGAACGGGCCGTAAGGACGTGCGAACCCCGCACGAAGATCGTAAGAATATGACACATGACCCACATACCCATTCCCTGACCGCCGATGTCATCCCATTTATCGATGCAAGTCTCGGTTTACATGACGGCACGTGCCGATTCTCTGTCTCCACGGCTCATATTCGAATCCCACATCGTCGCCTCCGCGACGTCCTTGGGCTCCCAATACCTGTAATCGACAAATTTTAATCTCATCTCCTCCATCTAACTCGCCATAAACTTCAGGCAACCCTCGTCCCCCGCTCCATCCTCACTGCATCTGAGACTCACACGTGGCCGCAAGATACAGCCGAACAGCTCGAAGCTCCAAAGCTTCGTCGTAGCAGCCGTCTCGCTAGGCGAGAACAGGTCAAAGGAGAAGACAGAACCGAACGGTCTGCCGCCGCCCTTGAGCTGACAGACTCAGCCATGACACGTCCACAGAAAGCCGTGCCAGACAAGGGTAAGAAATCTCGAGCGATCATGACTCGGGCAGGTGGCGCTGTCTCTCCGCCCAGAAGGGGCCGGTCTTTACAGACGGTGTCAGCTAAGGTTTCTAAGCCGCAGGGCATGGTAAAGAGGAGGGCCCGGCCTCGGGTTCCATTTCTGACGGGGACGTTGTGTGAAGTCGAATAGGATCACGCGGTCTTTCACCGCTTCTGCATACCGTGGGAGGCTCACATCATGTCTTCTCAATCCCCATACAGTACTGTACCATCGTGTTTACAGTATTAGCGTACGACCGCGAAGCTCCAATCGGCGCGAGAACTAGCTTGCAGAGAATGGTCTATGGACCTCTGGGCAGGCATCCTACTGCCTGTCCCAGTCTGGCTGGTGGTGATATGCCAGCATCAGGCGGGAACGAGGATGCTTTATCCGGCATGTCAGGGTACGTAGACCAGGGTATGGCGCTTACAAGAATCTGAAAGAGTGGTGCTGAACCTAGATTGTAGCTGCTTCTAATGACTATCTGGAAAAGGCCCCGTTCGGCAGCGGCGATCCGATAGAAAGCACATCACAACTGCATCGTCTCCGTTTTCTCCGTCACCGACCAGATCTGCAGCATCATCTCCAACTGATCACTGAGGGACGAACTCCCCCAAGACGCGGTGCACCGTCGCTATGGCACCAGCGACCCCCCGGGTGACGGTGGAGCTGACGCGCGCCTTCATCTTTTCAGGTGTCCACCGCTGTCTCTCCTGCTCGACGGGCAAGATGCCGGCGGCGTGCTGGAAGAATTCGCGGACGTTGTGCTCCGTGACGTCCGTGAACTTGCCGGACCAGACCGGCCAGACTATGTCACTGCAGGTGAGCTATGAGGCTGTCAGCATCGCTGTTCATGAAGTCGAGACGACACCGGCTTACCTTCTCACAAGACTTGTCGATGTCCGCCCATGTATCCCGATATGCGCGCACGGCGTCATCCCGGTCGGGGGTGGGATTTGCGGCCCAGGATCGACCGGCTGTGCCGTCGGGCCTGCTCCCGCGCCGGGTGGCCTGGTGCATCCGTCGCCCGCGCCCGCCGGCCTCAGCGGCTTTTGCGTCGACCTCGGGCGCCCCGTTGTCGACCGGTTCTGCTCGTCCCGCGTCTGCGCTCCCGTTCGGAGCCTCGGCCGAGTCGCGAGGGTTCGTAGCTCTCGCGGCCCGGCACGCCTTCAGCTGTGCTTCCAGCTCCTCGATCCGTCGGCGGGCGGCGTCCCGCTCCGAGCTCAGGCTGCGGATCTGTTCTCTCTGCTCTTCGACAACCTGCGCCTGCTGCTGTGCTGCTTGCGCTCGAGCGTCTGCGGCCTGCGCCCGCTGCTGTTCTGCCTGTGCTTGAGCGCCCACAGCCTGCACCAGCTGCTGTTCTGCTTGCGCTAGAGCATCCACCAAGGCCTTGTTCTCGCGTCGAAGCTGGCTGCACTGCGCCTCGTACAGCCTGGCGGCTGCCTCGGCGCTCTCGCAACGTGCTGTCATCTCGCTGACCCGCTGCTGGAGCTCGGCTGTGGCGCTGGGCGGGCGCTGGTACATCGAGACCGGATCGACCGCAGACTGGCTGCCTCGCAACGCCTTGCAGAGCCGTTCGACGGCCTCAGTCTGGTTTTTGTGGTTGCTGCACAACAGGGACTGGAGGGCTGTCTTCAGCGTCGGCATGTCGGCAGCCGTGGCGGGCTCGAGAAAAGACAAGTTCGCGAGCGTGGCTAAGACCTTCTCAACCTTCGGCCTCCCGATACGCCTCCTGCATCGTTGCTGGATCGTGGTCTGGCCGAGACAGTTGATCTCGCCGTCCCTTCCGAGATGCAGGAGGCTCTCGGGATCCCACTGCGGACTGCGATAGAGCAGCACCGGCTGGGCTTGGCCTTTCACGGAGTTCAGGATCGCCATTTTCGGTTCTTTCGAGTCTTAGCAAGAGGCAGGTGTCTCGAGTTTGATAAGAATGGGTTGTTGAGCACGCAGAGCGGCCAGGACCCGAGGGGGTCGACCCCTCCTTTATACCTGCTGGCGCTCATCTACGGAGAGACAGGCAGCGACGCTGCGGCGTGTCATCCCACGCGGACGAAAGGATCAATGGTGTGGCCCGACCTCCGCCACATGCTCCCGCGACCAGAGCTGCAGGTGCGACTGACTGAGTCGCCTAGCACGTCATCAAGTTGGTCTCTCGACATCCAGATCATGCCGAAACCAGCTGCCGTGTCTCGGGAGGCCTCTGGGAGACGCCGTGAGGACGAAAACAGGCATCCTGCGAGCTCCTGGTCGTGGCAAGACAAGCAGGTTTGCCGTCTGGTCTGTCAAGGACAGCGAGGCTCGATTCCATGCCCCTTCGATACATCCCGCTCCCCTGCTGGCGGCCGCTGGTCGGTCTGCATCACAATGCACCAGGGGGCTATGGCTTGCTCTCTGTCCTGCCGACTCGTCCCATCCTACCATCCAGGACTGTATCACACCATGGTGCTTCGCCACCGGGATTTTGGTAGCTGCAATATCATGGTGGACAAGACATCTTGCGTCGCCACGACCCGTCCGACGTCTGCACCACAATTCAAGACCGCATCCTGGGATGCTCAAACTTAAGGAGGCAGCCCTCGTCCTCGACGAGATGCATCCCCACGCTGGCAGGGAGACGCCTTCACCAGAATCTGGTCGTGCCTACCTAGGGGAGAATTGTTACTCCCGCAGCCTATTCTCGAAAGGATTCGGGAACATTCTAGTCTCACCCGTGCATGTCTCCCATGTAGCAGTGCTTCTAGGAGACGTGGCTGAGTTTCGTTGTCTGCTGCATCTGATGGTGGCCATCCAGCTCTCCCGCCCGCTTCCCGCATTTCCATGCGCGCCTTGCCCCTTCCGCAACAATAATCAATAGTCAGATACCTGTGGCCTCAAGTTCGGAACGGGAGGCCTCCCCAGGACGCATGGACAGACGTCGACGGCGATCGTCTGAGCAAGGCATCTTGCCAAGCAAGGGTGATTCTCACAGCGACGGGAGGTTATATAACGTCACCGATGCACCTCGAAGCAAGCCACTATAATTTCCCCACCACACATCTTTCTCTCTACCTGTAGCATAATCCACTACCCGGGCACTCTAGATTGTCAAGCAGTCAAGATATCCTAGACTTCGACGAACATGGCATGTGCGCCCTTCAAGACCACGGAACAGAGAGACACTGTGGACGCCAGAAAACTCGACGTGCTAGCCATGGTGGCTATCGGCCGCCAGACAGCAGAGGACGAGATCACGCATCTCAGGACCAAGCTCGATGCAGCCCAGAGAAGACTTGAAAAGCTGGAACGGGCTCGTCAACGAATCGCGGAAGTGATGAATAAGGCCACCATCCTATCACGGGCATTCAAGAGGATTGGCCAGCGGGAAATAGCTCTAGAGGCGCAAATACAACGCCTGCATCTTGAGAGGCGGGTCATGGAATGGACGATTGATGTGCCCCGACACCACGTTGAGTCTTGACTCCACAATGATACAGTACGTCAGAAATGTGGAAATCTTGATCGGAGATGTCTTGCGATGGAGAACTCTGCATATCAAACTGGGACACAAGTGTAGCTGTATGTACTGTAGTGTACTGTACGTCAAATAAGAAAAGAACAAATCAAACTCTGAGCCCATTTTGCCGGGTGCGACTCCAGGGCTGGATTGGAGGCCTGACAGTCCAGGGCTGGATTTTGGTTGGCTAGAGACCCAGTGCTGGAAGGGATTCCAGCGCTGGAGTGGTACGTCCTGAAGATCCAGCTCCGGATGGTTTTCCAGCTCTGGAGAAGTCGCTATCTGGAGGAATTTCCAGTGCATTGGAAACCCCTCCAGAATTGGAAACTACTCCAGTGCTGGAAACCGCTCCAGTGCTGGAAGCAGCTCCAGGTTGCCGGGTGCGACTCCAGTGCTGGATTGGAGGCCTGACAGTCCAGTGCTGGATTTTGGTTGCACCATTCCAGCACGGAAACTGAAGACCCAGTGCTGGAAGGGATTCCAGCGCTGGAGGGGTACGTCCCTGAAGATCCAGCTCCGGATGGTTTTCCAGCTCTGGAGGAGTGCAGCCAGCCACCCCTCCAGCGCTGGAAACCGCTCCAGAGCTGGAAGCCATTCCAGCACTGGAAACTCCTTCAGAGCTGGAAGCTGCTCCAGCGCTGGAAACCTATCCAGAGCTGGAAGCCATTCCAGCACTGGAAACTCCTCCAGGGCTGGAAGTCACTCCAGCGCTGGAAGCCGCTCCAGGACTGGAAGTCACTCCAGCGCTGGAAGCAGCTCCAGGGCTGGAAACCCCTCTGGAAGCTCCTCCAGTGCTGGAAACTCCTCCAGAGCTGGAAGCCGCTCCAACACTGGACCACCCCTCCAGCGCTGGAAACCGCTCCAGCGCTGGAAGTCACTCCAGCGCTGGAAGTCACTCCAGCGCTGGAAGCCGCTCCAGAGCTGGAAGTCGCTCCAGCACTGGACACTCCTCCAGCACTGGAAACCGCTCCAGGGCTGGAAGCCGCTCCAGAGCTGGAAACCCCTCCAGCACTGGACACTCCTCCAGGGCTGGAAACCCCTCCAGCACTGGAAACCCCTCCAGTGCTGGAAACCACTCCAACACTGGAAGCTCCTCCAGTGCTGGAAACTGCTCCAGAGCTGGAAGCCGCTCCAGTGCTGGAAGCCGCTCCAACACTGGAAGCTCCTCCAGTGCTGGAAACTCCTCCAGTGCTGGAAACCCCTCCAGCTCTGGAAGCCGCTCCAGTGCTGGAAACTCCTCCATTGCTGGAAACTACTCCAGAGCTGGAAACTCCTCCAGTGCTGGAAGCCCCTCCAACACTGGAAGCTACTCCAGCACTGGAAGCCCCTCCAGAGCTGGAAACCCCTGGAAACTCCTCCAGAGCTGGATCACAGGATCGTTAGCGCCTCTCCTCAGCGAATGGAGCGGCCTCCAGCTCTGGAGGAATTTCCAGCTCTGGAAGAGCTTCCAGCGCTAGAGGAGTGCTCGCTAAAGATCCAGTGCTGGAAGAGTTCCAGCGTTGGAGGGGTGTCTCTAAAAATCCAGCTCTGGAGGAATACATGGCAAGTCAGATGGGAGAGACAAGATCGGAAATTTCATGTACTGAGAGCTCGCGTGATCATGGGACCGGATTCTTAGGTAAGGAGATATCGAGGAGAGGTGGTGCAAATGTATTCTTATAGTAGAAATACTAGAAGAGTGACCTTGTCAAGAGGTGGGCCTGTGGGGTAGAGTAGCTTGCCTGCAGAGAGATCCGGTTAGGAGTGGCTGAGGAGACCAACGAATTATACAGTATTGTAGCGCGACTAGTAATTACATAAGCTTTGAGGACTTGAAACGTCCCTCCATAGACCGTCCAGAAGCTCCTGTTCATCGCTCACAAGAGAATTGGCGCCGCCAGATCCGGGTCGCCGAACATGACTGGGGCCGTGGTGGTGAGAATCATTCCAGGGCTAGGCTCAGGCGTGGACACCGCGCACTGTCCAAACCTGAAGGTAGAATCCTACACGATACACGCACAGATGCACTTGACTGTGCTATATGGAAAGTCTCTCGCTGTCAGGCTGTACTTAGTTTAATGGCGTTTATGCAGAAGTGCTATGAAAAAGGTTACTCTAGTCTAGAACAGGCAGAGCGGTGACCCACTTGTGTACAAGCCGAGATTGCACCTGCGAAAGATGTCACGCTTCAGGCGCTGCCGGCTCCATCAGCGGAATCAAGTCTTTGACAGACAGCCTGCGAAGCTCTTGCGCATCCCTTCTCTCCCAAGCGTACACTGGAGGCTCCTTGCATCCCAAGATGCACTCTTGAAAAGACTTTCCCATTGCGCAGAGCTTCCAGGTGAGGTCATTTGCCAGAAGAGAGTGGAAGGCCCCCAGATCCTGGTCCGACATGTCGAGATAGCTCCTCAGAGTGATCCCATCTGCCTCGTCTGCCTCGAGCGGAATAAAGCATTCAAGACCTTGGTACGCCTCAGCACAGACCGCGAGGAGTCTTCGGGGGCCGCGGACCTCGTCCTGGAGCCGGCTTCTTGTCTTCGCATTGACGGGCAACCCTCTGCTTTGCAGGACCTTCGCGATCACCTCGGGATCCGCTCTCAAACGATCAAGCCTCTTCTCCTCTATTGTTCGTGCGAAGCTGAGCCGCGTGAGCAGAAGCAAAAATCTGTCAAGAAGTGTCCTGCGTTCAAGGACGCTCGTGATGGTGTCGAGTTTGATTGCTCGTGTGACCTGATTGCCCTCTGCGATGAACAGTTCCTTCACTGAGACGTCACAGTCTCGCCAGCTGCGCACGAGAGACATGAATTGGTCGACGGCGCGCCTGCTGCACACACGATTGGCAAGCCGGTCCACATTTCCGGTCCTTGCCTTCTTCGATGGGCTCGCGTCATGCGTTGCAGTCCGTTTCCTTTTCACGCCAGCGGCACTGGGCTTCTGGCCCCAAGATTCGAACGCGGAGCATGTACGTTGCGTCGAGAGGCTTGGTCTGAGTGTCCTTCGCGACGATCTTCGCTCTTTCCGACCGACCATTACGTCGGTCAGCGGCTCGTGATCAGGATCCTGTGCATGGTCCTCTGCCGGGTCTTCTGCTGAGTGGCTACCGCGGACCGGGCAACGTTTAGTAGCAGGGTGTGGTGGATCATCTGTTGCTGAAACGACCTGTACACTCTGTCTACCCTGCACCACTGCCGTATCAGTCGTCCGTGGTCTCCTGGGGCCCTCTCTGGACAGTGCCTCGTCAGCATCTCTGGCTGCCGGTTCTTGTCTCGTTGCGGCCACTGGCTGTCCACCAAAGATAGCCAGCGTCTGAGGAGCGCCGTGACTATCGCGTGGCGAGTCCCTGCAAAGGCTTTCCGAGTACGTTCCGATCTGCCTTGCAGGACTATGGACACCGAGTCCATTTCCCTCGTGAGCTTCCTGGCGCAAAGATTTGTGCGGACTCGCTGCTCTAGTGCCCTCTTCATTTACCCTGATGCTCCCCCCTGACGCTGGTAGATTTGTCGTTGGAAGGATCTCTTGCTCCAGACGAGTAGCCTGCGCTGTGATTGACCCAAGAATTCTTGCCGCGTCATCCTTGATCAAGGGTTGCGTCCTGCATGCTGAGGCGGTATGGAGCTCCAGGACGAGTTTGAGCAGAATCTCAACCTCCATCCTGAATCTATCCGTCTCAACCGGTTGGTATCCCGAAGAGTTCAGAAGCTGATCGACGCCTTGGCTGCGGAGAGCAATTACCGGGCCTTCCTCATGAGCCGTATCTCGCCCATTGTCTTCACGGTACGCATCATCGATCAGGGCAGACACGTCGAAGAATCCACCCAGGCTGTCCTCTTCGACCAACGAGGCAGACGGCATGCTGTCTGCCAGAATAGGTGTGTCGAGAAAATCCCGACACATCCAAGCGAGCGAAGTCTCCCCTATCGGGGCGGATAGGAGAGGAAAGTAGTCGTCAAGTCCGGGAGAATCCGGCGCGACTGTCTCTTCGTTGCAGTAGAAGACTGACTGAGAAAAATCGAAATCAATGTCATAAATGGCATCCATGGCGAGTATCACGTCGACAGGAGAAGGGTAGGAACAACGTCGATGTCTGGATGTCGGACGGACGCTCTGGAGAACGAGAGATGAATGACAGGCATGGACAGGAGCGCTCCGGTCCTTAAATGCTTTGCTTCTGATCCCACCTTCAGTCACGCACCAGAGACGACGCGCCAACCGTCGTCCTTTGGGACCATCTAGAATTAGCCACGATAGCCGGCAGCGAAGATGGTGGGAAGAGAAACGAACTCAGAGGCCTCGAGTCCCGGCCATACCGAGGCACACTCTGCTGTCTCGATCGATCCGTCGCCATTCTGCCTCTCCATCAGGCGTGGCTTTGTCGGATCGCCAGGCTGCAGGACGGTCAAAAGGGGCTAGGAGGCACAGATGGGACACGCAATCAATGACTTGCGAGCCCTCTCGAGGCCTCCGGTAGAGCTGGGATACGAGGGCATCGACCTGAGCTTCCTCAAGATCGTCAAGCGAGATCCGTTGGCCCGTAGCCCAGGCATGATTACTGTCCAAGTGGTGCACCTCGTTGGCACCATGGTCTAGATGGTTGACCAGCGACAGTCTCACCTCTTGCTGAACCCAACCATCCTGCCAGGAGGCCTCTGGGCGCGTCCGGTGAAGCTCCTCATGCGAAGATGGCATGATGGTGTCTGAGGAGGACGGATGACCAACGTCTATAGGAGGGGGGACAAAAGGAGGGAGGGAAAGAGGGGAGGGAAAAGGGGGAAGGAAAAGGGGGAGGAGAATGCGGTAGAGGAGGGGGGAAGGGGACCGGAGGATAAGGACTGTCCTGACCCTTCGCAGAAAACTACCCCTTTTCCTCTTCTTTCTTCCCGAGTCCCATCGCTTTCCCAGGCCTCCTCTCAACCACACGTTGCATCTGCTCAGACATATCATCCACGTGCGGTATCGATCGCCGAACCCCTTGGCGACACTTCTTCTCATTCTGATACGACTCAAGACGCCACCGGACTTGAAGCAGCCGACACCGAAGACGACTCTTCAGCAGCGCGGCCTGACGGAGATGATGGCACCATATCTGTTGTTTCTCTTCGATCTGCCTCGCCCCCTGCACAGCATCGACCACATGATCACGACGTCCGGACCCGCACAATTGACGTAGCAGAGAGAAAGCACTCCAGCCAACTGTTAAATGCAGACCACTGTCCCGCTCAGACGCTGGAATAACCACATAATCTCCCGGCGGGATACATCCCCAGAATAGGAGGTTCACTCTGAAATCGCCATCCATTGTGAAATTCACGAGAGTTCTCCGAGCCGGTTCCGAGACACCCATCGTGCCACCGTCCACCATCTGTCCGCCCGTGGGTTTTAGGGGGGGAGACGCGATAACGACAGCCGTAGCACAGCTGGGATTTGCGGACGAAACACGAGCCCAGAGAGTCGTTCGCATTCTGTCTCCCGAAGACCTTGCTGACGATCATCAAGTTGTGATCGATCTCACGCTCGACGACGATCACAACTCCGTCGCGGTTTTCGCCTACCCACAAGCGGCTTTTAAGGCTGTTAAGCAAAGCATGACTCAAGAAGCGACTGCATTTATCCCGTCAAGCACCGTGAGATGCGTCGAGCCATCTGCAGCGCCTCGCCAGGACGGGACCCAAGCCATCTCGACGCCTGGGGCGGTGATTCGAAAGAGAAAATCCCAGGGTCCTCCATACACGCCAGAAAAGCACCGGAGGACCAGTAGCTGGTACATCTCGCCAGCATGACGGTGTATTGTGACGTCGAAAGTCACAACGTCGTTCAGCAGTGCACCTGGAACAGATACAATGGATGCTGGTGCAACGATCGAGGTAATGCGGTCAGCCTCGACGCTTGGATCGGGATGGATGGTCTCTCCTTTAAATGTGAGATGCGACCGTCAACGAGTTCATGTCCCCTGAGTCTGCCGGTAGGTCTCGAATGGGACGCGGAGAAGGACCGGTTTGAAGGAGAAGGTCTGACCTTCTAGATTGCGGCGGAAGAAATGTGGGCAATGTTCAAAGACCTACTGGCGCGTCCGTTTCAGGGTGTTCGTGCTCTTTAATCTTACTGGAACTAGGAACTCTTCGTTAGGCTGCTGCTGGAAAGTGGAAGGCCAACTCATATAGTTAGTCGATGCTATTCAGTACAAACATAGTGGTTGTATGGCTCGGCATTCTCTCCCCCTACATCAAGTTACTTGCTCTTCGGAAGTAGCACAGCGGACGCGTAGAGCCTAAGGAAACTAAACACATGCCGCAGAACGCACCATTTGACTAGACTTCACTCATTCCCGACTCCAGCAGGAAGCACATTGCGCCATTCAGACGCTCCCGACACCTTAGGGGACGTGCCGTTCCTCCGCTTAGAGCGACTTCAGTTTTGCCGCCACTGCAGGGCAGGTCAAGAAGTAGTGTACTGCTTCAAGGGCGAGGATTTGATTGGATGGGTCGCAGTCGTCCCCTCTTCTTTATGATGCCATTCGGTTTGGAAGCCTCGGACAGCACGGCTCTTCGCGACCGCCCTCTTCTTGGGGAGTGAGGCACAGAGCCGACTCCCACCGTCGATGTCGCTAGAGACTTGATAGGCTTATGCGGTGCACCTTTCCGCGGAGTGGTCTCGATCCGGTCCATCTGCGTAGCGGCAAGCCAGTCCTCTACTTTCATACCCCTTTCCTGTCGTACCCTCGTTGTTGGGCTTCTTGGCTGACTGCCTTGTGATTCTGGGGATGAGGGAGGCGTTGGTGCTTGTGCGATCTGCTGTTGACGAGCCACAATTCGACGGCTGCGACGAAGCTGGGAGACCAGTGGGAGAGGAGAAGTATTCGAGGATTGTGCACCTAGAAGCAAAGTGTTTTGCGATGCTCTCTTGTCGTGACTATCCTGATTTGCTGCTGTAGTGGCCTCAGACCCTAGTGGCCCTTCTATCGAGCCGTAGGCATCATGTCTCAAACGTTTTCGAGGTGGCTCGTCAGCCACGCTGATACCGTTGTTTTTGCGCTTTTGAACTCGGCCTTGGCAACCACTCGATATGCTTTGCTTTGAGAAAGGAGGACGCTCTTCCTGATCCTGCTTGGCTTCATCGGTCTGGTACCTCGATTGTACCAACTCGAGCTGAATCAATGAGACTCGCTCCCGAATGCCTTGCAACAGTATGCTGTGGCGCTCAGCATGGCGCTTGGCGTCGCGGTAATCTTGTGTAGTGCGATAAAATTCGGTAACGAGATCATTTCGTCTCTTAATCGACTCGAATGACTGCATTGCTGAATCCAACCTGGCGTGGGCCTCCGCCAATCTTTGCAGTGCAAAGGTCGAAGGCTGCAATGGATCATCGATGACGTGCTGTGCCGACGATACAACCGATCGCGCAGACTTCACGGCTTTCTCAGCTTGAATCTCTTCACTCTCATGCTGGAAAGTGCACTCATCGTTCCATATGAACTCGTACGTCTCACGTGGCCCCAACACTCCCGAGTCCACGAGTTTGTTCCACTGTGCCTCATACCATTTCTCGCGGCGCTTGTACCAGGCGTATCTGCAGCTGTAGAAGTTGTGCTCATACGCCAGATACTCGATCCATGTTGTCAGCTGGTCTTGTTTCTTCGGGTCCTCGTTGAACTCGAACTCGACAGGCGCCGTGTATGAGTGTGTGTTCAGGAGGAATATCCTGGCCCATTGTGTGTATTCGGCAATGCGGCCCTCGAACTGCTTCCTCCTCCGTCTCTGCCACTCGCGGAATAGGTGCCATCTCAAGAGTTGTCTCCCGAATACCATCCAGTCGTCCGGCTGTGCATCGGGATATGGCTGCCAGGCCCGTAAGAGACCGCTGTGCTCTCTTGGGTGCTTCGAGACCTCTTCAAGAAGGTGGACTGGATACCAAGGCCGCCCACCGTCGTTGACTAGGGCATCGTGATCTTCTCGTTCCTCTGCCAATTTCCGCAGGTTTTCATCTTCGGGATCCGGTGTTCCGTATGCTGACAACGATGCACTTGATGAGTCTTCGGAGTTCTCGGGTGGCGCTCTTCTGTCGGTAGATATCTGCAGCAGTCGCGCAGAAACTTGGTTGAGATCAGATCGCGTCGTATCGTTCGCGACATTCACTCGATCCCTGCTCAGCCGTTAGAATAACTACCAGTTATAGAACGAATATCGTCACCTTAATCTCTGAATAAAAGATTCGGGCAAGTTTTCGGGGTCCTGGACACGAACAAGCCTATCCGCCTGTCAGCAAAGACGCACGACCAGTCAGCAAAGTCAACAGACCTTCCGCTTTCTTCCAGATATCGATCGAGTTCCGCATCGTCGTATGCGGCGATCTCGCGCGCCAACAACTTTGAAGCTGCCATGGGATATAGGAGATGATCTGTCTTCGAAAAGCTGTTGTTGACAGACTTCGCCTTGGGTAATTTGTCCTGTTTCGTCGGAACGAGGTTTCCAGGCAGCAATATTATTTTAAGGCAGCCAGATTTGCAGTGGGGGTGGGTCCTGACATGAAAGCATCACCACCAGTCACACACCTCGCTTTGCCGCTGCGGCAGACCAATCAGATTATATGGTTGGTCACCCTGATTGGCCTTTGACTGCTTGCTGCCTGGACAACTCACGGAGGAGCAGATTTGATTGGGCCTGGTGACTTGTGTCCGTTGGCAAGTCGGCCTTCCTTTTGGCCTTCATTTTGTTATGGCTGTCTACTTAAAGAGTAACAGTGAACCCTCGATTTATTCCCCGCATTGTCTGATGTGAATCACACATCAACCATGGCAGATCCAAATCTGATCGCTTACCTCTATCCAACTGGCGACAGGCTTTTGCACCTTGAGAATGCGTTACGCACAATTCGCATGGCCGAGAATGAGCCGCGACGCATCGAGCCATTGATTGAGGATCGGAGTCAACGGTCCTCCCAGGCTCCGGAAGACGAAGCCAACGACTGCTTGTATGAGAACAACGACGGCGACAACGACGGATATCACGACCAAGAGGAAGCCAGCAATATTCCGAACAACGATTACAGCCCAGGACTGCAGCTCAGATTCGACGAATGGCGCAAGAACCGAGAAGGATTTGTCATTGGTACGAGCCGGAACTGTGACATTGTCTTGCCGAGACGGGAGAGCCTGAGTGGCCTTGCTCCTCGTCAGTGTGTCATCACCTTTGATGACCAAGGTCGCCTCATCCTCCGGGATGTGCAGGACCGAAGGAAGAAAGGTGGTACTGCCGTCACATACAACGGTAAAGGAGAACAGAAGTGCCGTACGTTCACGTGGATCCTCAGTGGTCATAAATTTCCCGAGCGCAATCAGCCAATCAACATCATACTCCATGAAAATCTGAAGTTTCAAATCGTCGTCGCTCACCAGGACATTCACTCGGCTGCATACCAGGAAAACGTCGCCCAATTTCGCCTGAGAGTTGCCACAAACCTGGATGATATCTCTTTTGGTGGATTTGGCTTGGAGAGTCTCAACTCGACAGCTGCGCCAAGCGGGGCGCAAAGCCCGATCAGAGACGTCATCCTTCTCGACAATGGGGAGCTCGGCAGAGGAGCCCAGGCAGTGGTTTCACGGGTGTGGAACGTCAGCACCGGGCTAGAGTACGCCTCCAAGGAGCCTCTCTCGAAGAGATTCCGCAAGCGTTTGGCGACAGAAGTCGACATACTGAAACAGATCAACCATGTGAGTCGATTGTGTATACTCTGAACTGCAGAGCCACTAATGCCCTAGTAGGAACACATCGTCAAATGCATTCCCGAGTGGTCGACAGCAATGCCGGAGCCTCGACTAGTCATAGAGTACATCCCTCTTGGGACCCTCGAACAGCAAGCGAAGAAGAGGGCGATCACGGGAGAAGAGAGCGTGGCGATTCTTCACCAAGGCCTTTCGGGTTTGAGGTACCTTCATGAGCGAGAAGACCCGATCGTCCACCGAGACATTAAACCGAGCAATATCCTCGTTCAATCACGGACCCCTCACATTCATATCAAGCTATCAGACTTTGGCTATTCGAAAGAGAGCCAGGATTATCTGAAAACGGTCTGCGGCACACGGCGCTATGCCGCCCCTGAAGTCCACAACCGTCAAAGCTACGATGCGGCCGTCGATGTCTGGTCTCTCGGTGTAGTTGTCTTTCAGTACTCCCACGGCCTTCCGGATCTCGACAGAACGACAGACTTTGATGGGGTGAACTGTAGCAGGATCCTCGAGGCTCTCACAACCAAGACCAAACAATCGCACTGCCCGATGCTGAGATTCTTATCGACAGCCATGCTCGTCGCCAAGCCGGATCTACGATACTCCGCACACAGGTGCGAGCAGCAGGCATGGTGGCTCGATCCATCACAATGTCGTTGCCTACCACCAACCGAGGTCTCCTATGTCCAGGAAGATGCAACGACAGTGATCTACAACCCTCCCGCAGGACCCCGAGGTCAGCTAGACCGGCAAATCTCACAGGACAATTACGTTAACGCGGACGTGGACCATCGATATCCCACGGTCTCCACAGCCGTCGGAAGACGCATCAGATCAGCCGCTCCACCTCCTGAGTCTTCTGTGCCGGCATCTGTGGGTAGCCGGAAGAGGAAAATTCGGATATCGGAATCGTCGGGACGCGCCAAACAACCAGGGCGCAACGATGCGCCCCAGGAAGCAGCGTACTTCTTTGGCAAGTTCCCGAATCCGCTTCATCAACTCTATGTTGGGTCCTCTCTTGCCGAAAAAGAAAGTTCCGATTGGACCAACGGGACGAGTCAACCTTCGACAGGCTCTGTCCGGCGGAGCCTGCCCGTGGGCGATCGATCTAGTGATTCGACTGTGCTTCCAAACTGGTACAGAGAACCAAGCGGTCATGTTGCACTTCCGGATCTACCGAACACTGGTAGCGCACACTCCGGCGACGAAGGCGTCCTAGATCGAGTCCGCTATCTTAGCGAAGTAATGCACAACTGGCGAGAAGGAGAACCAGCCAGTACACTGATCTACAAACATGCTTCGTTCCACGAATATACCGATGCGTTGTGTCCCGGCTTTTTGCCACCCACTTCCAACATCGAAGCGGTCGACGGCGAGGGTATACCATTCCACTACAGCATTATGGGCGAAGCGTATGCCGAACCAGCCGCAGCCACGCTGAGCCATACATTACGCAGTCTCCCGGATCCTGCTGATCAGCAGGGTAATGGCCACGGCTACCTTCAGAACGACATGCCCGGTCCCGCAGTCGAATCGAGAGGCGTGTCCGACTCTGCCGTAACAGATGCCAATCTGCCACCTGGGTTCGCAGCCATCTCCTGGAATGGAAAGTTGATCGCACATCGGCCTGATGAAGGAACTGTGAACGTGACTCAGGCAGCCCAGGCAATAGGCATGACATTAAATCAACTCCATTACAAACTCCGCCATAAAGAAACGAAAGAAACGGAAATTCAGCGTTATACGTTAAGAGGGTTTTCTAGTTACAAGGGGACATATGTGGGATATAAAGACGCACGGAAGGTTATGGGAACCGATGGTACCAGTCTTATGGACAGCTTGTTGCCAATGGTTGTTCAAGAGGGTCGGAGTCAGGACGTTCGAACCCCAGGGAGCAGTGGGGCAGTTTCCAACCCTGAGCCACTTGAGACTGTTGGCTAGCCGGCACCCAGTCACGGGAGCAATCCGCAAGACTCGCACCACGTTAGATCGAGGCCGACGACCGTGGCTGACCTCTCCATGTCAAAGCTCCTCGAAGCACATCAGCCCGATCTCTCAAGCAATCTATCATCTATTCCACTCAGTCATTCAGGCCCGCAAAGACATGCATCATCTCTTCCGGCGCGGCGCATCCCGACCCTGACATTGAAAAGAGCAATGCCACCCCACAAGCACTTCATCGACAGAATCGGCTGGCCAGTCAGGTATCGACGAAGATGCTGAGCAGGCAATGTTCGGCAACAAATTCACATTCACTGCCCCAAGTCTCGATCAATTATGTGACGAGCACGAGAGTGACGGAGAGACGCCTGCGGTCTCCTCTTCGGCAAAGAGACTTCTGCAAAGGAAGCCAGGACATGGCCAGAAGACGAAGCGCGGAACCAAGAAGCAGCGGCTGAGACCACCTGCGGAGGAGCCTGAATTGAATGCGGGGCCGCTAGAGAGCTATCGCATCATCGAGGCGATAAAGGACTTATGACTGACTATCTTATGGCTGTTTGTTCAATCGTCATTGAGTGGCAAGGCCCCAGCGCGTGAGGAACCCTTTCACCCCCGAAACTTGCCATATGATAGCGGGGCCATTCTAAAATTTGGGAATTTGGCGCGCCCAATACGGGGACGGGTCTCCGTCAGACGGGAGGCGCCGAGCTCAGACCCACCGGCCAAACAAGGCCCGGACAGAAGACCAGCTGGGCGAAGGATAGTGCGTGGAGTTAGCGCGCCTCTTTCCCGCATGCGATCGGCGGCGCTTCCCTCGACAACTTCTCGAACAGACAAAAGTGCTTAGTGACAGCTCTGGGGATCGTCGTAAACAGGCTCATTCCCTGCGTACTCTAACGATACTCTTGGGCATAGAGATTTCTCTTCATGTTTCCTGTTTCTTTCAGATCTTAGATATCCTGGAATCGTCCAAGGGGCCAGTGGCCGACGAACCCTCAACGAGCACTATGTCGATCAAATCCAGATGCACGTTTAAGTTTTTGCAGTGAGCGCATAAAACTATAGTACAGTACATATGGGATGACTAGGCTCACAGGTTTGTACATACTGACGCTGGCTTAGTTCATGACCGCCCTGATGCATGGGGCTGGAAGTACCTGCATGTTTCCTCAGAAGAGAGCGCCCGGATCCAGCCTTTGACACTCTGTTACTCATGATAGAAAACGCTCTTGGAGTGTGGGAGAGATGGACCTCAAAGTTACAGAGTGCAGCGCGTAAGCCACAAACAGCTGTGTCAGTGCTAAACGTGGTCTGCCATTGGGCAACTTGTCATACAGTGCTGATTTTTGGTATGTTCTTTTATGTACATTCCGTCTCCAAGCGCTGAATACGCAGTACAGAGGTGGGAGCCAAAAATGGTCGCTACGTTTCAAGTTACATAAGAGCGACAGTTAAGTAACCTTCCCAGGTGATGACTACACTTCCAAACGCCAGGCTTGGAGGACAATTGCCCTTCTCTCTGTCTCATTTCTTTGTTCTGCAATAGCCATAGTTGGCTGTCATGTATCCCGTATACTGGGTAAGTACCGTATTGTGGTCTGAAAAGCTCAAAACCGCTCCTCACCCGAGTGTCTGATAGGGCAGGTACTACACAATACACTCACGGAACAAAACTGCACAGTGTCAGCCTAACGTGGCGATAGTATTGACTTAAGCCACTGCTTTGGTCACCGCTTACGTAAAGCCCCGATGCTCTATCTAGGTCTTTGTCGCGTCCGGATGTCGAGGACCTGCCGTCTCAGCTTCAGCAACTCTCCTAACGCCTTCTCGGCTTCGTTAAATCCCTGGTGATACGCCATACTTGATCGTAGGAGTGGTGCGGTGGTTGACAGCAGGGAGACGAGATCGAAAGAGCGCGGTGTACGGTGTATCGAGCTTATCTGCGTTATGAGTTATTGTTGCCGAGAGTCGACACAGCCCCGGCTTGCCCATGCCGACATGGAGCCTCAGGCCCAACCATTGGGCGACCTTCCCAGCCACCAGCTAAAGTAATTATCGGACGTAGGGAATCTCATGAGGGAAATGTTGGTTCGATCCAAGCAGGGCTAGTTGCGACTCATTGGCTGTACTATGGTAGTTGGCAGGACTTCATTCGGAGCGGCTTGAACGCAGCGGGAAAATCGGGTTGTGGTTGGTTACTGACGAGTTTCGGGATTTAGCCAGAAAACGGGCGTGTGCTGGTGATCGATAGGCTGTGCTTGGGCTGGCACTGGGGAAACGAGAGCAGAAGAGGCTATACCTGATGTGATAAAGGGGCCGCATCTTGGGAGCTGACAAAGCAACGCACGCATCACAACGGTGTGAAAACAATTGTGGCCTGTGCGTTCAGTCATGAGTGTTTCAACGGTCGTCTCCTTCTAAGCCTGCTTCGACAACACCATGGCCGCGCTCGTCCTCCTCGGCAGACTTGTGCACTGAAACAACGGCGTGAAGGTCCGTCACAGTGTAGCCGACGGATTCAGTCAAATCCAATAGATTAGGCCTTATCGACGTGCTGCTTGGCGAGTGGATATGGGATGGCCCACGAATCCTCACACTTTCGCGGCCACTCCGTGGTTCATTGGTTGTAGCATGCGGGACAACTGTGACAATGCATCTTGGAATATGAACCAGGTTAGCCCACCTTAATAAGTTGGACCCTTCCGCTCTCTTCTGGTCTTTTTCTTCCGCGTATCCATCCTCTTCTCGCCATGTCTCCAGATCGCCATCCAAATGCACCCTTCCACGTCACACGAACAAATGCCAGACAGATGCTACGGGGTGCACAGGCTCGAAGCGTTCTCTCTGATATCATCCGCCTCAAAGACGGGACGCTCCCACTCCCCAAGGTGAAGGAGCAAATTGAGAGAAGGCTTTCTTATGATCAGTGGTTGAAACTGAGTCATTGGATAGAATATCATGCGGAAGATGATTTGCGCAACTACTGGGACACAAAGCTACAGTAAGTTGATAACTTTACTGGCCAGCCTTTTACCATGTTACAGGAGTTAAGGAGTTGTTAGCTTTGACTACACATGCGATCCACCGGGTTCCGGCAAGAACTTTGTCATTCGCATTCCTACTGCACCCCATCAGGTTGTACTCGGAGCTATGACCAAAGAGATCTTCGAGTGGTTAAAGGATGTCAGGGAGAACGAGGAATACAATCATGGGAATGAAACGACTATTGATATTGCCCACAATATCACAGCCCGGAACTCGACGAGGGTCTGCCTCGAGAACGGCGATGATTGGGAGCCAGATCAGTCCTTTAAGATCAAGAGGACGGGCCAAAAGAAGAGCCATCCATATCCCGCCGTGGTGATTGAAATCTCGTATTTGCAGAGATACAAGAACCTGGAGCATAGAGCAGAGACGTGGATCAGATTCAGCAATTCGAACGTCCGAACTGTCATTGGGCTTGACCTCAACGATGTCTACAAGCAAAACCAGTCTGCCACCGTCTTTGTTTGGAAATCACGAGATGGGGAACCAGAGCTGTTAGTAAAGAGCCAGGTGCGTTTTTTCCAGTGTTCTACTCAATCTACCCTTCAATGATAGAAATTCCTGACCAGAGATGTGAGGCAGTTTCGAGACGAGAGCGGCAGGGCTATTCCAGATGTTGATCTATGCGTTTCATTGAGCGATTTTCTGCAAGATGATGATGTTCAAGAAAACAGCAGATTTGTCGACCCAAAGATGCTGATTTCTTCCAAGGAGATTGTGATGGCCCTGGAGGATGGGGTCGAAGACCAAGAGATAGTGAAGAGGAGCCGTGAAGAGATTAAGAGTAGGATCGAGGCTCAGAAATCCAACAGATGATTTTCAGCGTTGCGTATCGTGTCCGGCTGGAGCGGGACTCTACGAAGGAGGAGATGGTGAATTACAAGCCTAACAGATGGCAGGCAAGCGGTAATACCTTGAAATAAGATCATATTTGCTTTGACTCTCCTTACAAGCGTCCGGTGCTTCCCATCAGCAATCACTGCTTCAGGTTTCTTTACAACAGCTAGAGAGATTCGGTCGGTGATCAACCTCTCAGCTGAATGAGAGGATCACAAGCTTCCTGCACCAGAATTCAGCTAACGGCGGGCGTAAAGAACTCAGAGTATTGCTTCTCACGACAAGACTGCAGGTTTTGGAATTGCGAACCAGCAGGCCGACCCGGGTGTGCATCTTCAGCTGTCGCTGGAGGACTTTGTCTGTCAGAAAGGGGTAGAGAAGCTGTGCGCCGAGGAACCAGAAAGAGGCGATTCAGTACCCATCGCTTGCGATCCCATCGCAGACTACCTGCCAGTGGTTCGAGAGCGCAGTCGAAAAGTATCGAGACCAATGACCACTTGAGCGGGAGCGGCGAGCGAACCAGAAGCGCGGGATAGAGGAGGCACATGCTGCCACGCAAAAGGAGAAGGCGGCCAAGCTCGAGGAAGAAGCGCGCAAAGCGCGCATCTTGGATACTGGATCGCTCTGGACACAGGGGCTTCGAGGATCTGGAAGACGTGGACCGCCGGAAAACCAGAGGGCCGCCGAGGTGGGATCTGGATGTGAGGCGGCGATGTACGGGGAAAATATAGAGTCGTGATGGGGCGGCTATCGCGGCCTCCTCGCGAGGCACGACTCCCGTCAGGACGTGCTTCACGGTCACGCGCGGACTAACCTCTCGCTGCCCTTGGAGGCAGCCTGCACGGAGGCGCTGCCTTCAAGGCAAGCGAGCGAGAGCATGCCCGATTCGCAGGATCGGCGACATCGCGGTGGTGGATCGACTCAAGACAACAGCATAGATGGCTGAGGACGCACGGGCCACAAGTGTCCTCAGACACTTGTGATCCGTGCACGATTCACCGAAAGGAGGCCCTTAGCACGATGACCCTTACCCCGCAGTGGCAATGCCGTCGTCGGACGAATTCTCTTCTAGGGCATCCCTACCGAGTCCAACGCTCTTGTACCCGGATTCGACTATACTCATTCGCATAAAGGCCTCAACCCTTCTCTCGACCGGATGACTTGGATGTGCTTCGTAGGGCGTCATTCGACCGGCGTCCAAATCTCCGCGAATGCATATCCATAGCCCGTCAGGCTGCGGACGAGCTTATTCTCCCGAGTCAGGACAAGGACGTGCATTTCCAGATCGCCATGATGTCCCTCTCGCTGCGGAAAAGGAAATGAGATCAGCGTGGTTTCCGAAAGTTGAGGGATGCCTTCGTGGGCAAGTGCTTCTTCCGATTCCATTTCCGGAACTTTGCTTACCTGCGTCTTAGGTGTTCGAATCCTCGCGGCGTACTTATTTACGTCGAGGGACTCAATTATCCATGGCAAGATGGTGGACGTGGAAGGGTGGGTCAGAGACATGGAGTACATGCGCTGTGAGCGTATCGTGACGGCCTTGACGGCCGCACTTTCCAAGCTCCACGAATGAATAGTGGATAGACGGGAGTACACAGACGGCCCCAGCGCGGTGCGGATGGCGTCCCGGTCTCTTTATGTTGTCGGAATGGTCGCTTCCGACCTGGGTCGGACGCTTCAGAGCATGAGGGTGACAGGTGGGTTGGGAATGATTGAATTCGACCTGAATACCTGTGCCATCTCTGGCCCACAAGGCGCTGAGGCCAAGTACCGGCTTTGACGAGTCGAGCTCGAGACTGCACCTCTCCGAACGCCATCGTCGTGGCCAGAGGACGGCTGCGGGTTGCAATTTCATCTAGAGGAACCTCCCAGTGAGAGCTAGCTCTTGATCACCTTTTCTTCCTCAGCCCTATCTCGGCCATTTTTGCTTCCACTTCAGCCACCTTCTTCTCCGCCTCAACTTTCCTTTTCTCTGCACGGGCCGTCACGTTGTCTACCTTGCTCATCTTTTCTTTTATGTCCTTCATCGAGCTTCTCATCAGAACAACACCGTGTCTTATGTCGGACATCATATTTTGCACCTCCGCCAAGTCGTTCTCCATCTCCTTCATCCTGAGCATCTGCTCCAAGGACTCATCTGCTTTCCTCACTACTTTGTCCAGCACTTTCTCTGCCTCGTTCAGGACATGGTCCCAAAATGCATCCTTATAAAGGCAATGAAGTTTTGTTGAGGGGATCTCCAGAGATACATCTTCAAAGTCTCCCATCTTATTCTCTTTCTGTTCGCATAAGAAGTCTTTCAGGGAAAGACGCATGATGCAGTCTTTGACGGCTTGTCCATTTTCGTCGATGAACACCTGGGTTGCCGTCAGAACTATCGTAACAACCTGGGACTTCGGAACGTCTCATCATACCTGATCTTTAACCGCCGGGACTGATCTCCACTTGTCGCCGACAGGTCGAGCTTTCCATATAGAGAACGTCGCCCGAGATGCGCCCCGGTAGATATCACCCATATTCAGCCCGATGACAGTGCGGATTCTGCCGTTCTTCCCTTCAATATATCGCCGTGCCCTGTCGGACAACCGCAAATTGCTCTGAGACCATGCCACTTCAACCAACAAGTCGGCAACCGTACAACCCCTAAAAGTATAGGAGAGATCTGGATCCAGGTGGTCGCCGTGGGGTTCATTACATCTCACCCTTGCTGCGAGCGAAGAATGTATCTTCTTCGCCACATTCTTGGTCTCCTCTTGAGTACTGTCAACCGTGCAAACTGCACCTATTTCGATGGAACCTAGCCATTTAACGATCTGGTCGCTAAACATCCCAGCCATGCTCTGGTGGAAGGTAGACGGCACATGGATGACGAAGTGCTTGTCGCCTCGGAGAGGGCGACGCATGTAATCGAAGCTAGCATGTCAGAAGCGTCGTATGCCATGATCTTGGGAAAACGGGCTTACTGGAGATCCTCGAGAAAATGCAGGAATTCTTCGTTTTCCTCCTTCCTCAGCTCCACCTCCCGTAGCAGCTTATAGCCGGAATAGCGAAGCATCCGCTGGATCAAGTACTTTCCTTGTGGCCCGCCTTTCTTGACCGAGTACGTGCCGTTCTTGACTTCTCTTAACGTTCTCAAGACCCGCCTTACATCCGCCAGATCCCGGGCTCGCGCTCGGGATCCTCGATCCCGAGCCCCGCTTCGACGAGACGCCAGACTGTCGGTATCTGTAAGAATTCGGGCGGGGAGAGGATCGAGCACGGAGTCACTTCAGTGAGGCCGCTTCCCTGGGGCCGTGCTGCCTCAGCCTGCCGCAGGGTGGACTGGGTGGCCGAGTTCGTGATGACTGATTTGGATGCTGCCGGCTTGGATGAGAACAGTGAGGATATTGACCGAGAAGATAGAGTGCGGATATGAAATAGTACAGATACCACGCAACAGATATCATGCCCATGCCGATGACTCAAGTCGCGCTCCAACATGGCAGATCTTCGTGATGGGCGATTGGGCGGCGAGCACGCGCATTCAAACTGAAACCACCAACCCCTTGTGGCTATGTGAACTTACGACTAATGGGTTAGGTATCTATAGCTATTGGCTTGGGGGGCGAAAAAAGAGCATTGGGACCGACGCGCTCCTGACTTAGCACAGACGAGGTCGTTGAATAAGGTGGTGTGGGTCTGCTCCTCGGCTCGCCTCTGCAGTTGTGAAACTGGCCGCGGATGTTGGAGGCCAATCATCCCTGAATCCTGTCGGCCTGGAGGAGGAAGAGAAGTGCGCTTGAGCCAAGATATACGATGGAACCGATCCCTCTCTTACGGCAGGAGTCGTTAAGAGATCTGGTAATCAAGCCGCTGGCTGGCCTCCGACTCTCGCCATTGATAACGAATAAGGTCGCATGGACAGTCAACGTACACACATATGTAGCAATATTAGATAGGAAACTTGCCTCTTCGCGCTAGTTTTCTGGGCTAAAAAAAGATACCGCCATATCTCGCTAAGTGCCCAAAACAGGTCGACGTGGCCATTGAAGACAATAACAGCCTCGTACGGCCTTGATTGACAGACTCCGCCTGTGATTCACGGATCTTGTGGCCAGGCCCCGTCAAGTGGCCGCTGCAGAGAAGGCATCAAAGCCTGAGCGCCTATCATTTTCGCGGGAACCAGGGCAGAGGGACGGGTCGCTGGGTGACTACCAGCAGGCCCCAGGATATGACCACTTCACCCTCCAACCGGCTTGCATTGATGCAGGTCTTCTGGGTCACAAAACGGAGGAACCTCGTTCAGTTGACAGGCACCTTGTTCTCTCCAGTCCGTGGTGGCGGCGCGTTCGCGAGTCTTTATCGTTGCCCTTGACGAATGCCAAGCAGCCGATGGCTCCCGGACTAGATTCCTCTCCGAGTTCTTTAAGCTACATCGGTCCTTCATGGATGTCTAATTCTCTCCCTTCCACTACCGACACAAGTGCTACTTAGTACGCTGTCGTTTCCTGTTCCTAGGATTTAAGGAAGTCGAGGCTTGGCTCGCAACTGGTTCGGCTGGAGAAGAATCAGAAACCTGGGTAGATTCCTGCTGGCCGGTATCAATCCTTTGTGAGCCCATTCCCAACTCGGCAGTCCTGGGACGTGCTACTCGGGTGGAAACGTGGCTGGCGACTGAAGGGGTTGAATTATTCCGTGTAGGCGGCGGAAGACGTAACCCCCAACTATGATCTTCTCGAAAACGTCTGTGACCTTCTCTCTAGTGAAGTCGGGACCGCTGGCCTCGAAGAAGTCATCAAATACGAACTGTAACGGATAGTCTTTGACGATGCGGGTCATGGGAGGAATATCGTCGGGCTGTCCATCCTGCGCAGACACGCCTATGTGACAAGCCCGATGGACACGGATTCTGATCCCTTTGCTTGTTGACACGGCCGAAAAAAACCTGACCTTGTCGAAGAACGTGCGGACGTGCTCATCGCCAGCTTCTCTGAAGAACTCGTACATGTTGTGGAGAGATTGGCTGGCATTGTTCAGATTCTGCAAGAGCGCAATTTCATCATCGGGAGTGTCGGATGGATTTTTTTCCTTCGATCGTCATAAAGTGGAAGACGCGAACCTCCGGCCCTGTCCCCATCCCTTGCTCCTCGTAGCATAGCAGCTTCTTCAGCGCAGTGGGTAGCTCTCGCCAGTGTTCTTTCTGGAAGATAGCGTACTGACGGAATGCCAAGGCTAGGTCTGCCTTCGGTCGCGTAAGACACTTTGGCTGCGGGTCCATCAAAACCCTTGATGGCATCGGTGGGCAGTTCCAGTATCTTTCAACGGCGAAATCAAGAACGGGTTGCTTAGTTTCGTCGTGAGCATAGATAAATCGATGGCGATCAATCATTGACATCATGATTGTGCGCTGGAAGACAGGCTCTTGGGGGTCGTTTTGGACCTTCACTAGATCTAGCTGCCATGCGCGAATATGTCGCTTTTTCTCTAGCGGTGTTTCCTCTTCCGCCTGGGGCTTGAGCGACCTGAGTTCTTCAATATATGGATCATGGGAAGGCTCCAGTGATACGTTGCGCTCGTCGAGACCTACTCGAAAATTCTCCCTGTCAGACGGGCTGATCCGACCTCCGGTTTTGTCCATGCTAGGGTTTGATAGTATTTGTTCAAGAAGCCGGAGCGTCGACTCGTCCAGAGGGGGCAAATATCCTATGTTTCTGTAAACAGTCTCCAGCGGATCCTCACCCGCAGAGCAGGAGGATTCTGTCTCTGAACTTCCAGGCTCGGTAGATTCAGAGGGCGGGTACCCGATGCTTGCAGAGTTGGCCAGCCACCGTTGATCGTTAAAAGAACCAGGCAACCCAGAATCTAGTACCTCGTTCTTGTCACTCTGAACACGTAATGAGACGTGTTGTTCTTTGTCACGCCGACCCTTACGAAGGACAGCTTCTGGGTCGGTAATAGGAAAAAGCTCTGAGCTGCTCAGTGTAGCTCTTGTGCGAGGCCTGCTCACTGTAGGTCTCCATTTCGCTTATGTCAGTGACTTTGTTGGACAGATGTGGGACTGGGACTTACTCTTTTTTGAAGTGAGCCATCACGGGCTGCGCTGGGGTCGTGCTACCTCAGCCTGCTGGAGGGTGGGCTGGGTCAGGCCGAGTTCGTGATGGCTGATTTGGATGCTGCCGGCTTGGATGAGAACATTGAGGGTGATCTTTGCCGAGAAGATGGAGTACGGATATGGAATAAATAGTACAGATACCATGCAACAAAAATCATGCCGATGCCAACCATTGGCATCGGCGACTTTCCCAGCCACCAGCTAAAGCAATGATTGGATGTGGAGCAAACTCATCCAAGCAGAAGATCTGTAGAGGCGGGTGTGGAACGTACTATGGTACGGGGTGGTTCACGGACCCTAGTTCGAGCGCTGACGCCTGATCCAAGCAGGGGCTAGTTGCGACACTGTGCAATAAACGCAGACTCATTGGCTGCAGTTGGCAGGACTTCTCGAACCAAGCTGCGGGCGGCAGGATTTAGGCAGGAACGCGACATACACGGATCACAACGGACTTGTGGCCCGTGGGTTCTCAACGATAGCATGGGAGGCTGGTGCACACGATCTCTTTGATCTCTCAGTCATGAGTCACAGGTAGAGTGTCTCAATGATCGTCTTCACATTCGATACTCGTGTGTCTATTGGGTCGGTCATCTCTGAAGGCCTACTGCAATGCTGCCCTGTTGGATAACCAGCAATGACTCGACGACTGAGAGCTCGTCGCGGTGATACCGACGGCTTCAGTAAAAGCCAATAGAATGCTGCTTGGTGAGTGGGTGCATTGACAGAGGAAGACGTGAAGACCTACCAATCCTCACACATCAACACACCTGCCGCTTCCACCGTGGTTCATTGGTTGTGACATGCTACGTCTTGTGACGCTCCTTCTGCGTGCATCTTCGTTTTTGAGCCAAGTTAGCCTGCCTTGACAAGACGGACGCTTCTGTTTCTTCCTCGTACCAATCAATGACAGGCAGAGGCTAAAAGGCGCAATGGCTCGCAGTTTTTCATACAAGCAGCCTCAAAAACGGGTCCGTACGCTGGAGATTGTTGGCCGTGCTATACCAGTGCCCCGAGTATCATATCAACCTTCGAGATGCAGAGGCAGGCTTAGTTCACGGATTGTGACTCAGGTCAGATCCACCCGCGTCCTCTGTCATCTTCGACACTCTGCTTTGCGAGCAGGGAATTGATCTTGTTGCATCCGTCCAATTCGTTCGATTTCAGCAAACGATTGTCTCTAGGCAGCCATGACAAGAGATACAGCCTCTAACAGGCAGCTCACAGCTGCTCACGAGCTCCCTCCTTGTCATGGACCCAAGCTGCGGGCTTTCGAACACCGCCATGCCCAAATCGAATGGCTCGACCGGCTAGACGGCTTGAGTGACTCAAGATCAGGTGGACAGGGGTACGTGTTTAAAGTGAAGATTGAGTCTAGGATTTATGCTCTGAAAGTTGTATGTTACTGTACTTGGAACCTAGCTGTTGCACAAGATTTACTGAGAGATGACTTAGTTTAGATTCTTCGAGCCTTCAGCCGAGAGATTTCTTCTCGGTGTAGACGCAGGGTGCGTCTCGGAGGAGATTCTAAGACTCCATACCGTCCCCTTCTTTGCCGAGTGCAGGGCATACGGGCGGATCCAGGAGGCTCGGACGAAAGAAAAAGTAAAACGACAGGTCGCTGCTCGATGCTATGGTTTCCTCACCGTGTCGGAGAAAGACGAGAGACTTCTCGTCGAGCAAGGTCTGGATCTTTGGGATCTCTCCCCAGATGATGAACATCGCATTGAAGCAGAAGGTAGCCCGGTTTGGGCCATTGTGAAAGAGTATGTGGAGGATAACGGGGTGCTTGATGTTCTGACCCTCAGGAGGATGTTGAGAGATCTCAAATTTCTCCACAGACATAAGATCATGCACCGGGATATCACATTAGACAACTACAAAAACGGGCTTCTGGTCGATTTCGGCTCTGCCTGGACTGAGCCGCATTGCATTACTAGCGTTATGCCAAGGGGATTGGTAGACGACTGGAGAGAAGAAGACTTGGTGGCATTTGACGAAATGGCCGAAAGAAGGCTTTAGGAATCATATTCGCGCGTTACCGAATTTCGAATACAAGGGGAAGCTGAGGGAGAAAAGTGCAGGAGGACGCGCCAATCACGTCGCCAATGACACAACAGCGTGAGCCTCCACCACGACACCACCACAGGATTCTCTCTGGGATCTCCAAAAACTTGCGAAAGCGTAAGTACCGCACTGTCCGCCCAAAACCGCTCACCCGTGCTTCGAGAGGTACCAGGAGGAAGCCGAGCTGGACGGCCCGTGCCTTGACGAGCCGGCTGCTGTGCCCCTCTTTGACCGAATTGTGCTATCCCGTCTCCTGCGCGATCTCCATCTCGCTAAGCCAGTCATCGAAGACACATCAGGAAGCAATCTCCAGCGTGCGAACCCGGTTTCGAGACTGCTTATATCGGAGAGGGGACTTCGAGCCCGTGGACCTTTTAGCACCTGCCTGTGATCTGTTGGTTCGGTGGAAGGGTGGGTTTGGCGGATCTGGAGAGAAAGCGGGCAGAAGAGAGCGGCAGAAGAGTCCATCTTATTAAGGTGGACGAGAGGCCGGAGAAGTGTTTATCTCGAGTCTAGAAAATCATCGACAGTCTCAAACCAGCCCCTATCTTTTAGTATGTTCAACACGCTTGTTTCGACGCCAGCGAGCACCAGGAGAGCGCCAAGGATCGCAAATATGTCCAAGCACCTCTCCAGGCCAATCTTGTTGATATCGGGCAGTTCCGGCGGGTCATTGAACGCCCACTGCACCTCTTCCAGCGTGAACTTCGGGTCTTCTGATTCCACCCACCTCTCAACGCTGTTGTTGAACGTTCGGAAGTAGTCGGGTTGTGTCCTAGCCCGCTGCCCAAGGTTAGCCAGCCGTGTAAGGAGGCGGACAGATGTCGGCGAACCTCCAAATCTCGTTGCAAGACTAGCGAGCATTCGAAGACAAAGTTCTCTTTCGCCGCCTCTTCTGCCCTCTGTTGGCCAAGTACGGCAGTCTGGATGTCCGTAGGCTTCCCGGACTTCGGTTTCTGGCCGACAATGACGACACTTTCGGGGGTCAGCGGGACCCTTCAGTTAGGGGCGGTCAACGTACCCTCCATCTAGAAGGCAGTCTTCGATTATCTCAAAGCCATTTCTTCGCATGATCAAGGTCAGCTCCCGACCAGTACCTCCATCGATGTGCATCCGAAATAGAGGATCTGGCGGTTGGGCTCGTTCGCGTAGCTCGAAGAATCCACCAGGAATCAGAGCTGCATAAGCCAGCTGGCACTGTTGATCCATGTCGCGCGTACTTGGACAGATGTCGATGCCCATCACCAGGTTCTGAGACGCCCTAGCCACCTGCCAGTCGTCGTTGAGATTGCAGGCCAGGAAGTCACAGCTGCTGGGCATGCCCGGGACAGAGACGACATGTCTTGCCGATACCTTGATGTCTGGATACAGATCCAGAACGTCTCTGTGCAGGCGTTAACGAGATGTGAGTCCAAGGACCGCTTGGCTTACCCGACCCACGCGCCATTGCGGGGGAATATCTGTAACGCCGCGTCAAGATGCTCAGGGTTGGGGTACTCGATTACGGGATGCTCCGGATCATCCCCAGGGTAATAATAAATCTCATCCTCAGGGCCAGCAACAAGAATCGGGGATAACCACGGAGGACTGCAGCGTCGCTCGAAAGCCTCACGCCAATTATCGTCCTCGCCGGTCATGTGAGGAAGATGCCCATCTCCCAGCATCCTGCTGGGCATTAGCATCACATCTAGAAGCTCGGGGTCGAACCTCACATGCTAAAAATGTCCGTCTCTACGGTGGTCCGGCTTCACGAACTGGCTGTACTAGTGTGCTGCTGACTGGGGAAACTGGGAAGGAGGGGAAAGCGCAGATTTATGTGGCAAGCGTTGGTCAGCGAGGAGGCCACCCTGTGAGTCTCTGCCTTACCATTGGCGCGCCGCGGCGGGTCTTCCATCAGCGCAGCCACCCGTCTTGGAGATGGATGCGGGCCGGATTGATCCGCGGAACGGGCACGGTGCCGCGAGTTGTGACAGTACGGCGTCCAGCGCAGACACGAACGACTGACGCTAAGACGGGTCATCGCGGCAGGGTGCAGTCGGGAATGCCCCTGACTACTAGATGAGACTGGATGCTAGGTATCTTGCCTGACCCCTTGCTGTCCCGACCTCGGCAGAGCATCAGCATGCATGATGAATGGCTGAGTGTCTGATGGCGCTTCGCACTGGGTTTCCCGATACGACGCCACCCTGAGCCACTCTTCACCAGGATCGTTGGCGCTGGCGACGGCTCTCGCGTGCCTAACAGACTCGCGGGACAGCTTCAAGGCCAGAGCGTTAGTCTCTGAGCGCGGTGCCTCTCGTGCTATCTGGCTTCAGTTCTGGAGAGGAGGCTTCTGGTGCATGCTGTAAGGATATATGAATGCATTGCTATCAGATCGACCCCCAGTGCATCCTCACTCTATGAAGAAGCTCGCTAATCTGCAACGTCCCGCTTTGGATCAGTTCTGCTCTACTCTCGTCATCATCCGGGACGGGCGGTTTAGGCTCGAAGATTCATCACACGTCCGCTGCGATGGTGAAGCGTGCCAGACCCTCTGGTGAGATGTTGGTGGCCGCCACGTCAACCCCCGCTGCCTGGCATTTCGCGCTGGTAACTGCTGCATATCGGCTGGGCCGGGCAGGGGTGGCTCGACTGCATAGGGGTGGGCATAACACCGCTACAAAGGCACCTCAAGAGACATGGCAGCAGTGTGGTAGTGTCCAAACTAACTCGAACATGGCTGGCGTTTCAGGGCATGATTTCCGGTGGGGTGAGTCACTGCTGCTGCCGCGGTCGGTCTCGTGGGAATGGCTGACCCAATAGACACCGAATGTGAAGGAGACGATCGTTGAGATACTCTACCCGTGACTCATGACTGCGAGGTTAAAGCGATCGTGTGCCCCAGCCTCCTATGCTTTCTTTGGGAACGCACGGGCCAGGAGTGCTTTCACACCTTTGTGATTCGTGCGCGCCTTGTCGATGGGATCTGATTACTGCATCGGGTACGACCTCTTCGGCTTTCTTTTCCCCCAACGCGTCGCGTGCCTAGACTTGTGGGGTCCCTTTCAGGAAGCACAGCGCCGCTCCGGATGAAGTCCTGCCAGCTACAGCCAATGAGTCTGTGTCTGTTGCGCAGTGTCGCAACCAGCCCCTGCTTGGACCAACATTTGCGTCGGTGAGATCGCTCTACATCCAATGATCGCTTTAGCTGGTGACTGGGAAACTCGCCGACAATGGAGCTCACTTGGGTGAGGGGATTCCGGCCGCGCCTCTGCTTGCGTCCTAAGGCTGCCTCAGCCCGGGCTTCCTCATTGACCGCCCGCCATTCCAAGCCCCCCTTCCCCAAAACTCCACGCTTTAAAACCTCGCGATTGCATCAATCACACCGCTCTCTGACTGAAGCAGACCTCTGCCCGGGAGACCTGGCTAACCATCAATTTCTCGGTCTCAGAATAAACAAGGACACCTTTCGACACTACACAGCGACAACGCCCAACAGCTTCCTTCCTCTAGGAGGAGCGGAAGAACCATCAAACTACTGACAAGATGACGACCAGGGTACGTCCATCCTTCAAACCGCCGGAGTTCATTCACGGTTCGACAATCTGACCAATCGACATTTCCTCCTGCGACTGACTGATGCCTCAACCTGATGAATTTCCTTTGTCCTCGTCCACCACCAGAGTTATCCGTCCGTTGGACAGTGATGCCCGACGAAGATCTTCCAATGCTAACCATGCCGTTCAGGATTTTCGTGTCGGTAACAAGTACCGCCTCCGCGGAAAGATCGGATCGGGCTCGTTTGGGTCTATCTACGCCGGAATTAACATCATCACCGGTGAGGAGATCGCCATCAAACTCGAGAGCGTTAAGGCCAAGCATCCTCAGCTCGAGTATGAGGCCCGAGTCTACAGGTCTCTGGCTGGAGGCGTTGGCATCCCCTTCGTTCGCTGGTTCGGCACCGAGGGTGACTACAGTGCTATGGTCCTCGATTTCCTGGGCCCCAGCTTGGAGGATCTCTTCAACTTCTGCAACCGCAAGTTCTCTCTGAAGACGGTTCTCTTGCTGGCTGACCAGCTCATCTCCCGCATCGAGTACATTCACGCCCAGTCGTTCATCCACCGTGACATCAAGCCTGACAACTTGCTGATGGGCATTGGCAAGCGCGGCAATCAGGTCAATGTTATCGACTTTGGACTGGCCAAGAAGTACCGCGATCCGAAGACCCATTTGCACATCCCCTACAAAGAGGACAAGAGCCTCACGGGCACTGCCCGATATAGCTCCATCAACACCCATCTTGGTGTCGGTACGTTTTGACCTTCGCTGTCAACCTGCAATCTCGCCGGTCGCGCTGACAGCCCGACAGAGCAGTCTCGACGTGACGATATGGAATCTCTCGGCTATGTCATGCTCTATTTCCTCCGTGGCTCCCTCCCCTGGCAGGGTTTGAAGGCTGCCACCAAGAAAGAGAAGTACGACCGCATCATGGAGAAGAAGATGAATACTCCCACTGAGGTCCTGTGCCGTGGCTTCCCTAATGAGTTCGCCATCTACCTCAACTACGTTCGTTCGCTTCGCTTCGACGACGACCCCGACTACAGCTACCTCCGCAAGATCTTCCGTGACCTCTTTGTCCGTGAGGGATTCCAGTACGACTTTGTCTTCGACTGGACAGTCTACAAGTACCAGAAGATCGCCGCTGCTAAGCAGCAGCAGGAGCAGAAATGAACTATCGCTGGCCACCTAACCGAGACTGTCTTTTTGTGGGAGCACTGTAATCCTCGAGCGAGAAACCAACGGGCCTTGACCAACCATGACTGCGCGCAGGCAGCTCTCTGAAGTCGCCCGGTTTCGGTCACGGTTTGCTAAGACGGGATCTCCACTTGATTTCATATCACGACTCCGCACAACCTACACCCTCTCATGGATTGCTTTTCCTTTCGTTCTCCGACGTCTCATCGGTATCGACTCTCCTGTCTCGGGCAGTTGAGGGAAGACCAGGAGGAAACCGCACGACCTTGCCTCTGGCCTTGTTGCGCGGCTACCCTGCAACTTCCTGCACTGCCTGAACGGCACGCCCGGTATCTTAGGTCAACTGAGGTGCCAAAATCAGAGGAGATCTGGACCATGAGCTGCTCTCCGAGTTGTCACCGCCAGCTACCGACCGAGAGCATAGTTCGCCGAGACAACCGTGGTCTGCGAGCACATCTGGCCACGGACCGGACTACGTCGCTGCGATGAAACAGCTTCCTGATGGTCATGCGTCTTGCCCCTCTCCAGTTTCTTGAATGATATGCATCCTAACGCTTTCCCTGCTCTTTGATTTGCATTGGTTTCACGCTTACTCCGGCACGGCCAATCCCCTCTCTGCAACGGTCCGTCAGGGTCCTCTATCTGCTCTGCCGGACAAATGCCCTTCTGGGGTAGGTCGCCTTCGACGACACCTCGACCTTCATGTCCAGTCTTCCACAGCGTATGGGCTTGTGCACTGCAGGAAGGCGGGGTTCACTTTTCAACTTGACGATGGAATCGGTGAACAGGCATGGACACACGCAAAGCCAAGCTAGCTAGGTAGTCACTACACAATCGAGTCTGCGTTGCTATTAGTCTTCTGTCGAGGAGCTCTCTTGCCTATCCTCCGGAGACTCACCCATCTCCGCAGCGTGTAGACACAGTGCGTGATTAGATAAGAAGCCGTCGTCGTTAGGCAGCCGCCATCCACCCGTTGCGCGTCGAGATCGGACGCGGGGCAGAGGCGCAGCAACCGCGTCGGGTGCCCTGCCAAGGATCGCGCTCGCGTTGCCGCGACGCATGCAATACGACGTCCACTTCTCCTCGGACCCGAGGCCTGGTCCAATACGGTCAAGGTACAATGCGTATGTGGAATACCTCATCGGCTCTGATTTTGACTTCTCCCATCATCCCGTCGCGGTCCGCACCGACTTGCGGAAGAGGGGCCGCTTCAGCACACTGGACTTTCAGTCCGCCTTCGTCGCACGCTTCCCAAGTCGCATCGAGAAGAAGAGTTCGGCGGTGGTATGGCCGCCATCTAAGGCGAGAGCTGCATGTAGCTTATTCCTCGTGAAGAGAAAATGCCCCTGACCTACCTGACTGCCCCTGACCTACCTGACTGCCCCTGTTATTTTTTTGCTCTTCCTGCACGGACATCTCACGTGGGAGACAACGAAAGTCACAACGCTACTCTTCACTTCTACTGCTCTTCATTTTTCACCTTTGCGATGACGACTCATCATAGCTCGGGAATGCAATCAGTTCTTTTTTCAAAGAATTACGGGCGCGACAATACAGCAATGTGATAATTTTACCGTCACCGTCTTTGTCATCGGCCAAGTCTAGCTGCCCTTAGTTCGCTTTTCCGACCCCTCCATGAGCTCATCGGCTCCCCGTTTCTGTCCTACTGCGCGATGGTCCTCTGCGGCAAGGGACTCTAGCAGAATGAGCTCCCGATAGCATTCGCTGCCGAGGAGACCTCGTAAGAAGTCTCCTTCCAACGCTCTGAGAGCTACCTTCAATCGCTGAACCGCTGTGTTGTACGCTTCGAGTCTTTTCGTATATTCCGTCCCAACCTTCTCTACATTCAACGAATGGCCTGTTCCGTTGTCAAGCGATCTTGTTTTGAGTCGAAAGAGATGCCGGTCAGTCAGCAAAGACTCGACGTGCGTCACTCTCGAGCGGTCCGCAACAAATCGCCACCCCTTTTCATCCTCGGATGCCAAGAATTGATTGAGCGAATCGCAGTCAGCGCAGTGTGTCGACTCGCATCGTCGTGTCTCATAGGAAGGACCAGGGAGTTTCTTTGGGCGTTCTGGAAGTTTTGCATGAAGACCATGCCGAATGATGAGGTCGAAAATGTTCCTCGCGGAAGGGGAAGTAGACAGCTCGTGCTTGTGCTTTTCGATGACCGATGCTAAAGGGTGAAGGAAACAATAGACCAACCCCCTCTCAGATATCTTGCTAGTATCCCAAGACGGCAGTGCACCTGCCAGGTCATCGCATGTCGCCTCCAGTAGCCGCAGGGCGCATTTACCGGCCCCGATAGCACAGCCATTATCTAGAAAGGACACAAACTCCTCACAAGGTCCAACGGTGGCGAGGGTATAGCTCCTGGCAGGGTCCTGGTGGAGGTCGGTCTCATGGAGCAGCAGCTTGCCGCTAGCATGTTCGAAGAGGAAGTCGAACGCGATCCGGGCCGTCAGAGAAAACTGCTCCTCCTGCCGCCTCTTGCAAATTGTATTGAAGAAATTGTAGAGCAACTTGCGCTCGCCTCGGGAAGACAATGCTGGAAGTAACCTAATCGACAACACCGGTTAGCGACTGTGCTTGTGCCACAACAACCCCAGAAAATTCGCACGCCTAGCCTGTCGAATTGTTCAGCAGGGCATGTCTTCTTACGTAGTCGTGATCCACTCAGAGTCACCGTGACGTGTCTCGATGCTCCGGATAAGGAATGTGTGATCTTCACAACGAAGGATAGGCTTAGAATCGAACTTCCGGTCTAGTTTCGTTTGGGCCCAATATGTGAAGGAGACTTTTAGGTGGTCGGATATGAGATAGCCTGGTAATTGCTCAAGAATAAGCTGCCACGATTCTAGCGAACAGGATCTTTCTAGATCCTCAAACCTACAGTAGTGACGTGTTAGTCATTCAAAGGACCCAGCTGTGGCACGGCAAAGATGCGGCCCTTCAACGATTGGGGTACAGTACGAGAGGGAAGCAAATTAAACGTTAAGACTCACCAGGCATCCCATGCAATACCATTGGATATGTTTCCATTCTTCTCTTCGATATGGCGACAAATAGTCTCGAGAACGGCCCTGCGGGCGGTAGAATTGCCCGTGACGGACTGCATGGCAGCTCGGTATAATACTTTGTTGTCAAATTCTACTGCCCAATGTGCAGCTGTTTGCACTATGGGCACCGTTCTGAAACCCGAATGAAGGGCTTTGTTGAGAAGGGCAATGGCTGCTGATCTAGTTGCTGCGTCCTGGTGAGTCTCAAGATCTCTGTCAACCATGGAGACCATATTCTCCGGCGCCATAGTGGCTCTAGGAATCCCAGCCAGAAATCGAAGTAGATATCTCTTCGGAACTAGCATTGCAACCTGAGATCAGAGTCAGTCAGATCGAACACGATAACTCAGGGAAATCACTCAGCTGCTTGTGCACGTACAGTGTCGTGATAGCGGAAACACGGCGGAGCGTCCTCGTTTCCGGTGTATTCAGCCTCGTCCGAGCTGTCGGGATCTCGCTCAGAGAAGTTCAAAATTTCCGGTGGATTCACCACGAAATTTGATCCGATCACCGTGCCATACCAAGAATACATAGTGTCCAGAGAGAAGAAGGTTTCCTGGTATGCAGAGGAATCGTCCTCGTCTCCCACCTCGGATCGTGTGATGTGTGCCAGAGCGAGGAACACGCCGCTGTCAGAGCACGTGTCGTAGAGGAACTGGCAGACTGCTCGATCACGGCCCTTCATATTGGCGAGTGACAAGCTCGATTCCGTGTACTGATGGTCGAGAATAAATATAGTAGAGCACGTATTCAAGAGGGGCCTTAACCTTCCAGTCAAGAAGAATCGACTGCAAATCTTGCGACTGCTGATGGAAGAACAGGGCCGATTGCTTGAGGGGCCCGATTTGGATGAGCTTGTACGTCAGAACCAGTCGGTATCCTCTCTTAAGCTTTGAGACCTCATGCGTCACATCGGAGAACCAGGCCAGTGCCGTGATATCCCAAGCAGAGGACGGCGCAGTGGCAAAGGTTCGCTGCTCAGACTTGAAAGACAGGAGGACGTCCCCTCCTTCATGCTGGGAAGGAAGACAGACGACCAGGGTTCCCACCATGCCGGTCTCCTTCTCGGAGTCCTTATGGCGCTTGAAAAAGGAGCCTTCTTCGTACAAGAGCAGTTTGTGGAGGCTGGCGGTCACATCTAACAAGCCGAGCCCGTCGGCGGCGTGCTGGAGGATCTTGGAGAAGCACGACTCCCACGCCGGGTTCGCCAGCTCAAATTGAGAGGGATCTAGTTCCCAAGTATTGCGCACACTGGTGTCGACGACGGTCTGACTACCCTTACCGAAGGGGGCCTGTCGACAGACACGTTTGATCGCTTCAGCGTCGGAAGGAGCTAGAGGTAGGGGGATGATGCGATTGCCGTCAAGTTGTATGCCCGGATTGGCGAATCTCTCATGACGACTGCAGATGGCGAAGTCCCCAGAAGATTCGATGCTATTCAAGCAGCCGAGGAGACTCGTTTTCCAGGTATCCGCAACACGCCCAATCGAGGCATCAGAGCTCGAGTCTGTGTCTGACTCCGAATCTGAGCCACTCATGCTGACCCGCAGGGTGACAGAGGCTCGCTCTCGAGGCTGTATTGAAAGATTTTGGTGCGAATCGATTGCTGCTGCGCTTGTGCCCTTTAGTGGCTCAATTTGCAGACGAAAAGATGTAGTACGCATGCTCGATGTTTCCTGGGGTTACATTATTATTATAATACTCCAGCAGCCGCCCCCGCAAGTCAAGATCCGGCATGCGGCATGTTTGCTGGGTGATGATTGGACCTGAATCATTCCCGTTATCACTTTCTATGGCTGCCTAGAATGAGTGATGCCGAAACTGTTGAATGACGTTGCTCACCTCCAATCACCCCTCGGTCAATAAGAGAATTCCGCACAGCAGAGCATGCCGGCTGCCGATAATTGGACACCAGACTTGGTAATCTGCAGCGGTTGCGCAAGAAAAAATACCTGTATGGATCGGACATCAGCGATCGAACCAGGATCCGTGTACCACCCCCGTACCGCAACGGCGCGTTCCGCCTTTCAGAGCTTTAAGATTGCCCCACAGCCAACCATTTGCTTTAGCTGGATGCTGGGACACTCCTCTGTTTCGAGGACGCAGCTGACGATGGGCGACCCTTGAAGCTGTCGAGAGGTGGCGATCTGTCCCCGACATTCCATTCTGGACCGTCCGTCCCTGCATCGGGGCTGCAAATACTCGAATCAGAACGCAACCGTCCAGCTCAGATGAACTCATGGAGCTTGGCAACGACTAGCACACTATGTCTGATCGTCTGTCGGACAGAGCCGTTCTTGACTTGAGTGTTCCCCTTTGACTCTTCGCCGATCCAGTCACCCCACCTGGGAGAGCAGCTTTTGCTCGCTAGTTTGGGTGTCGGGAATTTGATCCCTCAGACACGAGATGGAATACAGAAATACGTCAAGGAGCGAGTTGTACCGTCGCGATAGACTTTCTATTGGCATTCTGGATCGGAATGATTGTCACGTGATTCAAGGCTGGATGACAGCGCCACTACCCCGCTCATCTGCTTTATCTTAGGGGTGACGAACCTGGCTGCTTCACTAGCAGCATCATAATTGTATCAATCTCTTCTTGCGATACGGCTGACGATCATGAATACATCACTGGAGGCACTACTCTTCCCTGCCGACGGCACCGCGATCCGTCTTGTCAAGTATGATACCAAGCAGCGAGAGGAAGGAGACGGGACGGTCGATTTCTACGAACATCTGCCGGATCTGAGGCCCTGGTTCGGAGAAGCTTTCCCGGAACGAGACTTTGCAGATTTCTATGTCGACAGCAAGGAGCAGCGCGGCTCATACGGTGCCCTTGTCCGCTCCGACAACCAGTCGATTCACGGTGCGTATTGCCTGTACTACACGACAGCTCCCGCGCTGCCCTTGAACGAGACTTGCAGGCGTCTGGTGGGGAATGGCCCGCCGGAGGAGCGGCTCTTCTGGAGAGGGGACGTGCTGCTGGTCAGATATGCAGGGGAATTGGGTATGGGTCACGAATACATTGGTGCCCCTCACGCTGTGTCATCCGCAGCAGAGCAAGTAATCAGAAGCATGTATGAGAATCAGGCGCTGGAGAAGAAGAGAGATTCCGATCTGAAATTCGAGCTTGAGATGCAGGGAGCAAGTAAGCCCTAGTCTTCGGTGGGGTGGCTCTGGCTACCGTCGGATCCGGCTAATACGTCACTCTCCCACAGGATATCGCTTCCCAGACATGTTCAGAGCAGAGGAAGCTGGCGCCGTAGAAAGATTCCGGACCGGGATGACAAATGAAGAAGATGCAGACCTGATCGGCAGACTATCGCGATACGTAGTGCGGTGGCCCAGCGGGAGCACGAGACGACTTCTTGATCTATCGACGGCGCTCTGCAGCGCCCAGAACTTCGACGGGCAAGGTGGTCGAGTGAACCAGCCAGAGGCTCAGCCGTTTGCTGGTGCAGGCCTGGACCCTGGAGCTCCTGCTCCCCGACCATCACTCGCCTCTGATGTACGAGTAAGTCTGCAGGTCGGTGAGCGTCGATTCACCACGACTAAGGAGACTTTGGTGGGGGAGAGCCATTTCTTCGCGTCTCTTCTGTCAGGGCGGTGGAAGAATGCTCTGGAAGACGGTTCCTACTTTATTGACGCCGATCCTGTCCTCTTCGAGCACATTCTCCGCTTCCTCCGCAGAGGTGTGTACCCGCTCTTTTTCGACGTGGTCAAGGGTCACGACCATATCCTGTACCATTCCCTGCAGGAAGAAGCGCGCTATTTCGGCATACCTCGACTCGAGGATTGGCTGGAGCAGAAGCGATACCTCGAGGCTGTGAGGGTCGATAGGACCCTAGAAATACGTGATGAAGGCACCATCGCCGGTCAAGATACTGCAGTGAGTGCTGACACACTGATCGACTACTATCCATCTTGGGGGAAAAGGAAGATCTATGTTTGTCCTCGTGGGATATCTTTACATAGGGGTAAGCCATCTGCGTGCGGGAAGGATTGCCACAAGGCCAAGGGTGATGCAGTAGATCACTACGACACTGTGCCTTGGCTGCGGATGCTGGTGGTGCAGAAGAGAGTGACGTACATGCCGGAAATCTGCGTAGCTCGAGACTGAGATGTTCCGCGGTCACTGAGCTAGGTCCTCGAATACGATCTTGATCCGTCCGAAACTCGTTGGCCGTGCTGCTGTATGAGACCGTCCGTGCAGGACGTGCCATTGCGGGAGTAATACGTTCCCTTTAAGCGCCTCCAGCATCTACCCTCTCCCTGTGACCTCTGACCCCTGGGCGCGCGACAATTTCTGGCCGAGGACACTTGTCCTCGGAGCTCTTCTGCCGCGCCATGGTCGTGACCCAAAGCCCCCCCCGAGTTTGTCTCTCTTCCAGTGAGGACAACTCGTCTAAGCAGGTCAGCCCGAAAAAGACGAAGTCTGCAGGGTGGTCAGCCCGCCTGGGAAGAGAACGGCTCGACACATAGCGCCTGCGCTCGCTGACGAAGTGTCACGCGCCGGCCTCGGAAAAACATACTGATCAAACCACCTGCGAGTCTATACCTGCGAGTTTACTTGAGTGTTGCTGCAGCCGCTTATTTTACGGCTCTTCCTTTACATCAACTATAGAGTACTCCCGGAGAGCGCACCTTCTCTCCTGCCGTCATCCCGACGAAGAGGGCCAAAGATCCGTCCTGAACAAGCCTTTCTCGTGCTCGAAAGGGAAGATGGAGACTATCGTGACTACCCAACAAATGCCAACGATTTTCGCTGTTCCCACCTTACCCCTCACGTACTGGACTTTGCTTTGCGCTCGTCTTCCAACTTCCTGATCTTCTTCCAGATTGCATCTTTGTGCGCGGAGAGGCGTGTGGTAGCGGCCCATATTTTTTCCACGGCTGTCGGATCGAGTAGCATAATATCGCGGCGAGAGCGGTATTGCTCTGCCGCCTTCTCCTTGTCCTCCCCTTCCTTCAACTCCTCCTCATTCGTCCAGGTAGGCAACGCCCCGACGCCGACTTTCCACGCCTGCGCCGCTTCCGCGTCGTCCGCCGCCGTGGCAGCAGCGGCAGGGTCGAGCACCTCGAGCCGCCCCTCGCGGTCACGCGTCACCAGCCCATATCGCAGGCGGCCGTGGTCTGGCTCCCGCAGAAGGACCAGCGTGTGCTCCCCGTGCACGATAGGATAGGAGCCGCGGGCAGGCAGCGAGTTCCACTCTAAGATACAGCCGCCTTGCATCTCGCGTGTGGCGAGACTAAATGCCTCGGCCGGGAAGGCGGAAGACACCCTATATTCGGACTTTTTCTTTTCGGTCAGTGGGGTTCTTGCCGCTAAAACGTGACGTACTTGCCTTTTTGTTGCCCGTAGCCATCATCAGAGGAATGACCAAAGGCCAACGGTCCGTTAAGGTACAAGTGCTGTCGGCAATGTCATTGCAGGACATGAACTCCTCGATGCGCGCCACAGACGTATAAACCTCGGCGAGGGGTGCCCAGGCGTCGTGATGCGGTAAAGCGATGTGTCGGGCCCAGATGGTGTTCGACTCATCATATTTAAAGACGCGACGGTGAAAATCGGGATGCAGGAGCATTGCGAGCGTGTCGACGTCGAGAATCTCGAGACTCAGCTTGCCGTTGGGAATATGCGCCAGACCGGCCGAGTACGGCCGCGTCTTCGAGGCTTCGAATTCCACGGTCCCGAGCGTCATCCACACAACCTGGCGAATACGTGTTTGCGTTGGTGCAATGGGTGGCGGAGGCTGAACGGGGACCAAACTTTTCTTCGTGCGATAATTTTGCCTAGCCCACCTTTCCAGCGGCGCCAGGAAGCCGGCGCGGCTCGTGAGCTTGGATATCCGGCCATTCGCGATGCTGGCGACCTCCTCCAGGGGTAGGCCCGGGTTGTCCCAGATAATCAGCTCATATATGGTCATCTCCCTCAAGATGCTGGCTAGGTGGTCTGGTGTAAGTGACTTGTTGAAGGAGATGTTCAGCATTTTCAGGGTCTTCGTCGCTCTTTTTTTGATGGCCAAGTTATGAGCGCAGACGCTCTTGACAAGCTCGACAACCTGGTCGCCGGACAAGTCCCGTAATCGGCTCAGATCAAGGTCTTTGACATAGGTCTTGCTGTATGTCAAGACAGCCAGGAGGAGTGGCACGGCGCCCCTGTGTTCGGCCGTGAAGTCCTCCGGATGTTTCTGTATGTAGCGCTTTAACAGCGGCCGAAACCTCGAGTTTCTTTTCTGGACACGTAGTTTGCTTTGGGGGCAGGAAACGAGAAGCTCCTGGATCGTGCTACAAATACGCTCGTCGACCGGCTCGGATCCTCTCTTGCGCTTCCTCGACGCTGGTGCTTTCTCCTTCAACACTGACGCTTCTTCGTCTACGTCCTCATCACCCTGCGCAGTCTCGTCATCATCATCTTTTTCCTCACATTCGCTATCCGAATCTTCCGACGTCAACTCTGGCGGAAACGAGGGCCACACCTCTCTGAGCGCCTCGATGGATGTGACAGGTGAAGGGCCATCAACCCCGTAGGCCGATACTATGTCGACGATGGGGTCCTCGTCCTCGAGGCCGAACGCCATGAGCCACTGGTGTCCGTTAAGCGGCCGAAGCCTGAGGTTTCGGTATGTCCGTTTGCGTGCCATGCCGCACGCCTGGTGAGCTGGTATCACGAAGGCGTAAGAGTGGTCAGTGAGGTCGATGACCGTACATCCTGGCTCCCACATGCCATTTCCACCCCAGTTCGGGGGCGAGTTCCACTGCCGCGTGCACACTTCATGCAGGAATCCATTCCCAAAATCAGACGAGACGGCGCCGAGGTATAGACATGTGTCGACGAAGGGGAACTTGGGCACTAGGGCCGCGACGCGTTCCTCGTCAAGCTTGCGGAGCTCTTCATCAAACTCTCGTGACCGATCAGTAGGAAGAGGCTTATGCTCGCTCAGAAATCGACGATATTCCATGTCCGCATCCCGGCTCCATTCGTCATCGGGCACCGTCTCCGCGTAAGCTAAGTCGAGGTCGATATACCTTTGGTTCTCCTTAAAGTACGTTAGTATCCTCCTGACAACTGCTCGAGCGGGTTGTCAGCGACTCTCAGTGTCTACAATGAGGCTAAAGTGAACATGGGATCACGTCGTACCTTGCACCATGTCCCAATTAGGATCAGCTCTTGGCAGCTCAAGGCAGGCTATGGGGCGGCGCCTCCCCTTGACCGTGGCGATAACATGCAGCGGGTGCACGAGGCCCATACTGCTCACAAGAACGGGACAGTAGAAGATGGTGCCGGTATCAAAATTCGCTGTACAAAGAAAGATAATAGGAGTAAATTCAATCAAGAAGACGAACAAAAGGGAACGAGCAGAAGGATCCGTCTCATCAAGATGGGCCAACCTGGCTCAAATTCCAAGATGCAGGCAGGAGGGAGCGTGCCCAGCATGCTACAACCAATGAATTACCGGGTGGAGGCGAAAGTGTGAGACTGTTGAGGCCTTCTCGTGTCACAGGCAGCCACTTGTCAAGCAGCACGCGTGATGAGGGCTAATCCATTGGCCTGTACGAACCCGTCGCCTTCACGACGATCAGCACACGAGTCCGGTGAGATGAGTCGCACGAGCGCCGTATGGGGGTTATCGGAGCATGCTTGTCCAATGATCGACCCAGGATAAGATAGTCGAAACACTCTACCTGTGACTCATGGAGGCTGCTAGGTTAGGACATCGTGTTAGGTCTTACTAGCAGGCGGCTGGACACCTGCTTCCTATGCCATCTTTGAGAACGCACGGGCCACAAGTGTTTTCATCCCGTTGTGATCCGTGATCCTCTTAGGTGAAATCGAATGCGGCCTGTTACTACATCGGGGATAGTCCTCTTCTGTCCCAACGCGGCGCGTTCCTAGACTTGTTGTCCATCTCGGTGCCAGGCCAAACACAGCTAATCATTCAAGAGCATGCCGCTGCCGGTATTTGGACACACACTTGATATTCTGACTCAAGGGTGAACCGTGCAGCGGTTGCGTTCCGCACCCGGCACCGTGCTCTCTCAATCTTGTCTCTCTCTTCTTCGACGTCAGTCACCCTCACAATCAAGTATGTCGTACTGTCAGGGATTTGGCGACGAGTGCTTGCCGGAAACCCAGAAGGCCAGTTGTCAATTTGAAGACTCTCAATCCTCGGCCATCCGGAGGGTAGTCGACCAAATCAGAGAAATCAAAGACGGCAAAAACGAGAGCGAAGAGCTCTTAATCAGCATCAAGCTCTCCGGCTCCGAATATCGACAATTGCTTGAGTATATAGAAAAGTCCAAAGACGAATCACTGCGAGGATTTTTCAATGACACACTTCGGTAAGCGGATTCGATGGTCCAACATATGGTGAGTCCTGTCTGACATGTCAGGTACGACTACACGCGTTCTAAGAAGGCCTTTGTCATTCGAATGTCTTCCTATATTCACGATATTGTAGCCGAAAATATAGGGGTATCCATAGGAGCCTGGTTACAAGACATTGGGAAGAGTTCTGACGAGAATGCTGCTCAAATCGCCAAGCAAGTGGTCCCTGCAGGAAGCTCTACTATCGAATTCCGATTGGCAAAGGGCAAACCGGATCAAAAGTCAGCGGATAAGATTTTTCAGCACACAAGCTGCAACTACCCCAGCCTGGTCATAGAGATGGCAAGGTCCCAGAGTGAGAAAGAACTGGTAGAACGTGCCGAGTCTTTCATAATACGATCCAAAGGTCAGATTCGCACTGTTGTTGGGATAAATCTGCACAGACTCTGCCTGGCAGAGTGGGATAATGACGTGGCCGAGGCACCTGCCCTCTTTTCAGTGTGGAAGGCCGACTTTGATTCCAAGGGAAAAGTGACTTGCCGACCAGTGGTCGTAAATCAGGTATTCTCCATGACCCCCTCTTCTCTTGACAAAATTCTGATGACATGGAAGGCCTTCCGAGACGAAGAAGGGAAGGCTGTTCTAGGTGAAGATGGAGAGCCGATAGTCCTACAGCTCTCATTGAAAGAGGATTTCATCTGCAGGAAGGTCGCGGACTCGATCACAGATTCCGATTGTCCGGCGCCTTTGAAACTGTCATCGAAAAAACTCTGCGAGTATTATGACTTAGCGGTAGCTCTGTACCGTAGACGACAAATGGCGTGGAGTTTAGATTCATGAGGCAAAATCGGAAAACAATAATTCGGAAGATGATATGCCAGAAAACAGTCCTTCTGAACCTGACAAGGCAGAAGCGAAGAGCTCTCAAACCACTTTCGCGCTCTCCTCTCTCTGCGACTAGGTGAGTATAAAGCCAGACACAGCAGCATCCCTGCCGGTCAGACCAGACCTCAGAGCAGCTCCGCGCACATTGCATCGCTTCAGGCGTCTGCCTCCGGAACTTCGCCACAAGATATGGATCGGATACCTCCTCATCAGACCGACGGCGCACTTCTTCAACGTCGTCGAGGGGTGGTAAGCCCGACGTGAGGGAGAAACCCAGCACCTACCATCTTGAGCGAGAAGTTTATCAGACGTCTTGAAGAGCATGTCATCTGGTCCTTCCAGGCGCGATACGCCGAGATGATGGTCTCATGGATGCCGACCACCATGATAGAGTCGTCTGCGAGCTCCGAGAGTGAGGCGCCGGCGCTTCCCATGGACATTGATTTCCTAGAGCAACTCCGTTGCGAGACCTTCGGTCGCGCGTTACTCCTCAGGCACCGTACGGACAGCACCAGCGTCTACACTTGGGGGCGGATGGGAGAGCACAACCTCGTTATTGCCCCTCTCGCCGCCGGCGTCTACGGGACCACCTCGGCCGTCACCACCGCCTCACCCGTCCTCGCCTCTGTGCCTCCTGTGAGAGTCGGCCTTCTTGTCGGCATTGGAGGCAGCATCGCCCGGCCCCCATGAAAATCACGATATCCGTCTCGGCGACATAGTTTGAGCCAGTTAAATGGAACCATCAGTGACGTCTACTAGTATGACATGCTATAGGCCAAGTCCCGCGACATATGTGAACGCAAGGGCTTCCTTGCTGCCCCTCCCACCGTCCTCCTCAAAGCCCTTTCCAGCATTCAGCCGATCGTGAGCTGAAGGAGTCTAAATTGCTGAACGCCGCTCGAAGGAGGGTTATGATTTCGTATTCATTCCGCCAATTGCCAACCGTAGGTCGGTAGAGTAGGGTTGGAGTGGCCGGGCCCGACAGCGTCGGGGTCGGCGAGGCTCGGCGACATCCTCCCGGGCCTAGCAGCTGGCGACAGTGTCGATCGCGTGCTGCTCTAGAGAGGCGTCGCAAGCTTCCTTCAGCAGCTGCAACGCTTGACGTCGACGGGGAGGCGTATCTTCTTTCTCGAGACCCTGTAGGGCATTGCGAATCTCGTCCCTCGCTGGCGTTACTGAAGCGCCCTGATTGATGAGCGCTGCGGCAAATAAGAAGAAACAATGCTTCACAGCAAATAGCAAAGGCATCACCGCCGGGATATCCTCATCTTCCGCTTCACCATCACCATCACTACCCGTGACGGTCTCATTTTCGTCTTCGGGGCTGCTCGGGACCGTTTCTCGTTCGATGCCTAGATCACGCGGGACGCCTTCCAGCAGGGCCCCTAAACCGATGAGTCGACTGATGAGGACGTCACGAGTCAGCTCTGATGGCGGCATGGCTGTCGAATCATCCGCGCCATCGGCAGTTTCCGGTATGGCTACGCAGGCATAGGAAAGGGCAGTTAAACCATGGTAGTCAGGCGTGTCTCGAAGGCGTTGCTTCGACTCATGGAGCCAGTCATGAAGCCGGTCAAGGAGTGTTGTGCAGCGAGCCCCGTTTGCTGCCAGGACATGGAACGCAGTCGCACCAAAAGTGTTGACGAAGTAGTGGTGGTCTTGCCTCGGCCACCGTTGGAAAAACATGAGCGCTATGCTTTCATGACCGTGGGCAATTGCGAGATGTAGCGGAGTCGCTGGAGGATAATCGCTCGGGAACTCAAGCCCTAACTGGGACCGTAGAAGCTGTAGGTGGCGGGATGGACACAGGCATACATCACCGGATGGAATGCAGGTGATGGGGGGCGCATGCTTCAGATTCTCCAAGAGCCAATCAAGAACGTCCTTTTGCCCGTGTTGTGCTGCGAAGTGAACAACGCCGCAGTAGGCAGCCCGGTGTGTCGCGCGATGATCTTGACAAGACACTGCCTCGGGGAGCAGGAACTTCGCGTCAAGGAGTCGAGGGATCGCGCCATAGCGACTATCGAAAAGGTTCTTGTACGCTTGCAGTGTAGAGAGATGCCCACGCTCGGTAGCCCAGAGAACCACGGGAATAGGCCGCCGGCGACGGCGCCGCATCAAGAAGGAATCCAACGGTGATTTTATCAGGTCGAGTGCGTCGCTGTCGACGGCGGCTTTGTAGAGACGTTGCTGAGCCCACGGTCTGACGGCTCGCGAAACGACGCAGAACCTGGCCAGGGTAGAAACGCCGCAGTGAGCGACAATTTCGGCGATCACCTCGTTGGGAAGATCTCGAAAAGCCATGGAGACAAGATTGAAGTTGTGTATCACGGATAAGTGAGTTGATGACTGCTCTGTATGTAATACCGTAGGGTTATCCGGCGTGTGGTCAGAAGTAGGCGGTCTCGCGAAGGAGAGTGCGTGAGGTATGACCTCGCGTGCGTGCAGATGCGTCGCTCGTTTGCCAGTCGTTGGAGTTGCGAGTCCGAATCTCTATTTACGTTGCCCTAGCGCCCGCGCGCTCGTGAGGAGCCGTTGGTGCGCCCGGGACCATGCTCAGTCACTGTGCACTCGTCGACTGCCATGTACTTCAATCTCCTCTGGCAGTGTCACTCTTGCTATGCAGCAGCGTACAGTACCACGCGTAGAAGCCACCTATACATGGCATACCAATTTGCCGGGCGGTAGAGTGTTTCCCTCGTCACTGCTGCAGCGCGTGGGGGGTGGTCTCTCCAACAGAGTTCTCGATGCAGATGATTGGATCTCAAGCACTGACTACCACAAAGGTGGCACGGTGCCAAGTGGCGACGATATCTCGACACGCTCTCCTGGGCAACAGATTGTTCCATCTCCGGAGGGTGGAAGCTGTTCGAACTATTGCTGCTCAATTGCATGTACTGTAGGATCGAGTGTACACGGTAGACATGCTACATTGGAGAGAACAAAGGGAACGATTCGCGAATCGGCCCCTGCGGTGTCATGTCGCAGCCTGGAATAACAGTGCCGTCTCCTACCTGCGACCCTTGTGGAACACGCACTGTGTTGTCAGGCAGAAATCAGCAGGCACGAAGGAGCCTTGCAAGAGCCTGTCCCGCTTTCTGACTAGGCCATAGAAACCTGATTGATCGGTTATCGCGGGCCTCGGTGGCAGGCGACAGCACCCTTCACGCGATGAAAAGCCGCAAGACCCCATTTCCTCAGACGACTTCGCAGGACAGTCCCTTCAGTCCCTTAAGGCTGCTAATCCAGAGCGCTCTTTCCTCCAGCTCGAGCATGCCGAAGCGACGTGCGGTTCCGCGAGCGAGCCGGACCCAGCGCGGTGCATCTGTACTTGGACCTTGGACCATCGCCGGGCTAGTCGAATGGGTGACGGCCAGCCGGCCTTCCGCACGTAGTTGGCTGTCTCGAGCCATCGAATGACCGGGTCTGGGCGGAAGTCGCAGATCGGTTATGGATCCCTGTTACGAGATGGTGTCCTGCTAGCGGTATGGGGAGGTGCAGGCTGTGATGGAGGGAGCGGTGTGGATAGGAAAATGCCGCCGGTCTGGGCACATTTGCTCATTTGGCGCGTGGTCAGAGTAGAGTACAAACGAAGAATTCGGCTTGCTTGAAGACAGCTCTAGCAAGAGCCCGGACGGAGTAGATCCGACCAGCCTCGGGACCTGCTGCACTCGATTCACGATAAAGAACGCCGCCAATGTGTAGTAGACAGTCGAAAAGATCTCATGTCATTTAATAGGACCTGATGGGCATGCCAGAGAAGATCAGGGCTTTCTTCCCCAGACAAAATAGACAGGAAAGTAGAGATGTATGGAGGAATCCTTCAGCTCGCTCTTCACCTTGGCAATGAAGACCTGTGTTTCGACTTCAGTCCAGCTAAGCACCCGTGTGAAGATTCCCGGGGTGTACGAGTCCACTGCCTGGAGCTCCTGGTGATGCTGGACCCCGCCGATCTCCCTGAGTTTCCGATCCTTAGGCCAAGGCCCGATTGGTATCTTCACTCCCTCTTAGCGCCTGGATAGCCTGCGTCCAGGGGCTGCTTACCTTGAGGACCTCTTCCTCGATATCCACGAAGCCAGCAGCCCGTAGCTTCTCCTTCCATAGGGGAGCGTTGTCTATTGGTTTGCCGAATTTGGCCATGCCCTCGCATAGGGTCTTCATCCAGCGCTGCGCATGCGTGGCCTTCTCCGCAGTGCCGTCATCGGAAACGAACCGTGTGTAAACAGCCTGCAGCTCAATGTATCCGCCAGGAGCCAAGTGATCGAACGCTCGTTGAAACAGCTGCTCCTCGTTGGCGATACACCCACCCAGTTCCCGGGCGTGTATAAAGTCGAACGGTCTCCGGTACACCCATTCCGATTCAAAATCATCGACTTCGAATACGCAGTTTGGCGGCGTCCTGCATATACCTTGTCAGCGTCCAGCACAGCGAGAACGGGGCGACTCTGACCATTTCGGCTGGATGGGACTCAGATCAGTCCCTATGACTTCTGCGGAGGGATGCTCGCTAATCCAGTATCAGAGCGAGGCCAATATGTCGAGGCCAATATGTCGAGGCAACAGCTGCAGACGTACTCGGCAAAGTCCATGGCCCAGATCCCAGTCCCGGTGCCGAGGTCAAGCACGCGCTGGGGGTTGTCGCCAATCGGAGCAAGATACAGCCTGCCTCCGAGAACCAGGCGATATATGTGATGGACCAGGTCCATCCGATCCTGTTCTTCCTCGTCATTTGGCTGTGATTCCGTCAGCTGCGTGACACGCCATCACGGCTATCACTCAGTGCGTACCACTAGATAGGCCCCCTCGTGAAATGCATGATATCGGCGTCCGTTCTGCAGCGGCGTCAGCACCAGCAGCACATGATCGCTTTAAAACTGACCTTGTATCTGACCAAATGCAGCACAGCCCGTCAGGAAGATGTCCACGTCCAGTTGGTTGGAGCCTTACCTGTAGTTGACAATGCTCGATCGGAGAGACGTCACGTAGCTGGTAGATCTAGAGAAGCCGATCAGAGGAGGTCAACAGTATTGTGCGGTCAAGACGCACACATCACCGTAGCTGGAATCGCCATCACGCAAAGCCTCCTGTGCGCAGTATGTCAACGTTCCCTCCCCAGCACTGGTCAGTCTTGGGTAGTTACATCGGGCTGCAGAGGATTCTGGGCCAGTACATCCTGCAGTGGCGCTGGAGTCGGATGGCCCGGACTCTGCTCTCGAGTCGCGTCGTCAGCGGTTTCTTCCGCCATGTCCTGCAGAGGGCTCTGGACAGTGGAGTGCGAGGAAGCAAGAACAGATGCTAGCAGTCGGGCAACTCCGTCCATTTATTCTCACCACCTCGGCCGCATTCCGCACTTACCCCACTTCAACGAGCCCCCTTGGCCAACAGGAACGAAAGCCGGGCGGAAGCTTTTTTGCGTGATATCGGAGCTATTCCGCTCGTGGCTAGTCACCGCAAGCCACGCCACGTATCTTTACCAGCAGGGGTACTTCCACACTAACACAACGCGCATGTTTCTCACGGTAGCTGTTAGTAGACAAGTACCAACATTTGGAGTGTGGGCTTAGAGTTATTCCGCTGTGAGCATTGCACGCATAGGTAGAGCAGATCATTCCGGATCTGCAGCAGCGCCGTGAGGCGTCATATTTCCTGGATGTCCTCAGACACTTCAAGCGTTTGTCGGTCGACGTGGACCTCGTTGATGAAGCCGTTACCCGTGCACGCCCCACTTGATGTGCGTCGGGGTTCGCAGCTAAACCACGGAGTTATCGAGTCGACTCGTGTCTTTTGATTACATCCACCGCGTCTTCTGATTTCATCAACCTCGCGTCTCCTGATTCAGATAGCGGCGAGCATTCGATTGGTGCACGTACTGCAGGCTGCAGTAGACTGGGCGCGTGGCCGGTGGGTGGACAAATCAATGATGAGGCAAACATGCACGCCACGCCTGTGCCTCCAGGACAATCGTGCAATCAGCGTCAAGAACTGTTTTCACAGTGGCTGCCGGTCGTCATCCTTGAGCCCGGCCCCGGAACGCAGCATGCGAGAACGAGTCTTGCGGTTCTATTTCGCAGCGTTGTACCACGGCTTCAGTGCGAGGCCGCTTCTTCTAAGGATTCACGGCCTGCTTGAGAGGCGCAGGCACCGCTCCATCGTAGACAGCTAACAAATGCCAGTGCCTAGTGGTGTGGGGTATAGTGATGGCGGATAACTATCCGAGCTTTGCGGGTCGGTGGATCTTAGCTCGCTTCTGTGCCGTCCATTGTGCGGGCCTCCTTCCCTGAAGAGAATAGTAACAAGGAATAACGCGGGCGGACATGATGCGTCCTGAGGGTGGTGTTATTTCCCTACCCGACTGGGCTTTACACGGTTTGCGAGACACGGTGAACCATATCGCCACATTAAATTTGAGTGAGTGGAATTCCAAAGCTCAGAGCATTCACGACCGAAGAAAAAAAGAAAAGAAAACGCGCTCTCCAGATCCACACAATTGTACAGTAGAACAAACCCCAATTCACAGCGAGGTATCCCGTGTCTCACCGGGGGTTGTCAGGCAGTCGCTCTTCTCAATCCAGACTATATCATCGCCCTCTTCTTCAACACCGGTGGAGGCTTTGTAAGCATCCAGTCTTGATTCGCATTCCCGCACAACAGCCAAACTCTGCTTGATATCTTCACGGGCAGCTTTCAGTTGGCTGATTTCTTTGGAGACTGTATTCTCTTCGCCCTCTTCTTCAACGGGGATAGAGTTTCTGTAAGCATCCAGTTTTGATTCGCATTTACGAACAAAAGCCAAATTCCTCTTGATACCGTCACGTGCCGCTTTCAGTTGGCTGATGTCTCTGAGCAGACTCTCCTGAGGTCCCTGGGGAGATTGCTGGGCATCAATTTGTGTTAATCTTCTCTCGCATGCCCTTCTTGTTAATTGTGTTGCAACAAGTGCTCGCTGTGCTTCCTGATTCGAAGGTGCATTGACCAAGCTAGTGTGATAATTATCAGCCCTTCGCCCTCGGGAAAATTTGTGACGGACGTACAAGTCGGTGAAGACCTGCGCCATGTTGCGCAAGGCCATTGTGACCTTGGCATCGTAGTTGTTTGTTTCGCGCTCTTCGATCGCGTCATTGATACGCTTAAGTAGAGTGCTCGCAGTCGTCGGCTCCGCCATGATCAGTGTCATTATGATGCTTCGCCGTGAGACGAGGGGAGGAAGTTGGAAAAATGCAATTTTTGAGGGGTGCGGGGTTGATATCTTCTCGGCAAAGCGGGTTCAGGTGGCCCGTGCTTCAAATTACAATACTGAGGGACAAGTCAGGCTGCTGCTCACGCCATCAACTTGGAGTGAGGAAAGAGATGAGTATTCTATCCGAGAAGTTGAAATGAGGACAATCGCGCATTTTATGTCATGACGCAGGCTGCTAATCACCGTCTTGCGGCCCAAATGTGACCAAGGCGCATGTGGTTTCAGCCTTGGACACGGAGAACCAGATATTTAGGCGCCGACGTCGTTGGGTGCGTCCAGTTCGCACGCCACTTCCCCGCAGCGCGTAACGAGTGGATGAGCCTAATGACCTTTTCCCACGCGGTAGTGGACGGCTCGTTAGAGCAGCCGCCGACTAAGAAGATTCCATTGACAAGGCAGTATCGCAGCCATTAGAACTATTCCCCGACATTGGACGATACTGTGCAGTATATTTACTTTGGCACACAAGTCGACCGGAGGAGTCTAAAGTTCCAACCGCAGGCATGGTTGATCCTCTATAGGCAATATCGCAGACAGCCGCCGATGCCCAGCAGTGTGGGGTTATTGACCTTGAGGCGTGCCAATGAATTACGTACCTTAGCGCCGCCAATCACGTCGGCGCCTAAGTGTGTGGTTCTCCGTATCCGAGGCTGAAACCAAATGCGCCTTGGTCACATTTGGGCCGCAAGACGGTGATTAGCAGCCTGCGTCATGACATAAAATGCGCAATTGCCCTCATTTCAACTTCTCGGATAGAATACTCATCTCCTGTTACTCCAATCCTCGCCACATGAAAATGGACTGTTCGCGCCTCCAAAAAGGGCTTTACATCCATTTAACTCGCCCTGGACAGTCTGGAGAATCCCTTGGGGAACTCGTGTCAGCATGTAAAAATGCTCTCGACCGACTCGACTGGACTTCGATGGGCTCACGGTTGAAAGATGCGATCATCGGGTACAATGATGCCTGCGCAAAGCATTTGCTTCAGGAGGCAGACTTCGAGAGGTTTATGCACTACTCCAGAGCCGTGACTTACTACGCACTCCTTTGGACGTAAGTTGCTAGTAGGAGATATTGAGGCAACGCTAATATATTCTATAGGCGCGATGAGATCCCCGGGGGAGACTTGTTGAAGAATGGGAAAGCTTCTTTGAAGACCCTAGAACCGCTGATTGGCCCCGATTTGCAGAAGCAGCAGACCGGTGTTGCTAGTCTACGTGAGCTTTACTCTCAACTTGAAGGCTTTTCGAATTCGGCAGCCCGACTGGGTAGCTCGGCAGCACTGATGTGGCAGACTTTTCGTGCTGGGCAGCAGCTCCACCAGAAGCTAGCCATCCTTAGGGACGAGGCTTCAGCCATGCTTGCCGTGATGGACGATTTCAAAGCAAAAAGCTCTTCTATGTCAACCCATCTTCCAGCGAATTTGCTAGACACGGCTATCGAACAGTCGTGCTCCGCATATGACAGGCTCAACAAAATCATTGGAGAGACCGCGTTGATCGATACATTGCACGACAAAATACCTGACCTAGAGATGTCGCAGAATGCTGTCTTGGCAGCTACCGGTGCTTTTGAGCAGACACAGGTCGGACCGGGCAAAGAGCAGGAGGAACAGGAATGGGACCTTCTAGCTTAATGTGGCGCTGTCTGAGCAGCTGAAGAGGCCGCCGCTGGCTGAGGCAGCCGATGGTGTCGGCACGGCTAGCCCGCGGGGTGGGGTAGTTAGTCACGTGAATTAGGCATCGTTCTGGCCGACGAGACACCAGCTGGCTGGCCCTCATCAGACTTGCCAAGCTACCAGACCTGTCTCCTCTCGATTGTGTATCACCTGTTCTGGCCGTGTTTCAGTCAGATCAGTATATTATAGCCAAAGTCAGGATAGTCAAGCCCCGGCAGCCTCCAGGCCTCATGTCCGGAATAGGAGACTTGTTTTCAAATCCCATCTAGACGTTGTGGTGACACCATCAAGTCCGGATCCAAACTTGATAGGACGGCCATAGGTGGTAGTGCGAGTCGAAAAATTAAGGTGAAGAAAACCACCACATTTCAAAGGCCGCTCGAAGATAGTGCGTGGAATGAGTTCCGCTCTGCGGCGCGTAACGAGTGGATGGCGGCTGCCTAGATTCGGCCTCATTGTATGAGACCCTCGCATCATCACCAACGACAGCTACATATCCAATCCTTCCTTGCCACGTCCCCCCTTTCCCGGGGCAAGATCATTAGTCCTGCAGGCCCCCAATTATGCACAGAATTGAGTGAGCTGAATGACTCTTTCCAACGCAGCCGCCGGCCGAGATGATTAATATTCCCTAACGTTGTTGCAAGATAGGCTCTCAGTTTGGCACGCACGTCTTTGCCCTGCGATAACTCAACTGGAAAACCCTAAAGTTCCAGCGCCGGGTTGATCTGTTCCCCAAGCCAACGGCACCGTTGTAGCCCTCGAGACAGTATCTCAGTGCAGAGGCTCTGACCGAAGATGTGTGAGCTTGTTGACGAGGCGGAGCATGGCATCTTACAGAGCCCAATATCTCTGCCGCACTCGCTCCCGAACATCCTGGACGGCATTTCGAATCGATTACGCCTCAACCTGCCAGAGCGGGCTGTTCCGCCTGGGAAACGACGGATAAGATGGACTTGTGTGAGCTGAATACTATCCCAGCGATGGACCAACTTGGAGCTAATGTCAAGGCAGTCGTGCGGACTTCGGCTGTATGACGACTTTGACGAACAACTCGATGGCGGGACGCTAGATGAGCTGGAGAATCGTCTGAACACACGCACTCTGGCAAGTCGGAAACAAAGTGAGAGCACAAACATCGCGTCACAAGCATTGGTAAGATCTGTCCAGCTCTTCTGGTCACGTCTCCGGGGTCAGACGGATAGCGCTTTGCACACACATGCGACACCCACCACCACAACCAGTGACTCATCAAGAGAGTCGGAGTCGAAAGAGCTTCTGTATCTTCTTCACTGCAGATCTACCGGCGAATATGGAATCAGATTAGATCAGGACCTGATTCCCGACAATCTGAACGACCAAGAACTTTTCAAATTTCTGAGAATTGTCTACTGTCGCGCGAGGCAAGGCGCGAAGTGGTTCACGCTTCGCAACACCATCAGTATCAGCTTGTGCAAGGTATGCTCGCGACTTGATAAAACGGGGTGTCGACTGATGTCATCCCAGTTTTTCGTCGATCATAGCTACCATGTCTCGCTGTGTAAGCATGAGCAAGAATGCATGCAGCGGCAGACGAAGGACTGCATCTGTCTTCCGCCTCGAGAGCTGGTCGGCCGAGAATACCAGTGCCGTCCCCCCGATCCAATGCCGCTTCCACCTTTCGAGAAGAACTTTCTCATGCACTATTTCCTCAACCCGGATCACGTCTCGCCGGATCAAACATGGGTGTATCAACAGCTGCCGAAGCGAATGAACGGGCCACTGCTACCAGAGCACGACGCCTTTCTGCCCGGCTGGGGCATCTACTTTGAAGATGACTGGAATTGGATGACAATCTACTTTTTGATCTTGCTGGCCATCATCGTCGGCAGCCTGATTTTGGGGGTTTGTTGGAGCATGGTCAAGTTGGACGTCCAGGATGTATTCGGCTTCATCTATTACTGGGTGGTAGTTGTCACTATGGGGTTGGGCTTTCTGGCTTTGAGAAGTATAGACAAGCTGTGACCGGCGGCGAAACGTAATGTATGCACGAAATCACGCCCTTTACGCTACATCTGGCCAACCGTGCCACACATCAGCCCTAGCCGGGACGGCGCGCCATCACGCATGCGCTGATCAGAATCGCGGATGGGATGCAGCAGCGGGCACGATCCGCTGCTGTCATATTCGTGCTGGTGCACGACACAGGTTAGCACATTTTGTTGCCGGAATATCGCTTTTCTCCTTGGGAACGGGAGCTGGACTCTAGTGATAAGCCCGATCCGTCTCGGCTTCTTGCGCTGGGCTGTTAACCTCCTGTGAAGGTACGGCCGGAGGCGGAGAGGATACCGATGGCATCGACGATGAGCACCATCAATCGACCGGACTCGACCTGTCCTGCGCGAAATTCAGCAGGTGGCACTGACCGTAGATATTATACATGCAATCGACATATTCAACAGTCCAACTCTTTCCTCTGAGATCGTCTATGTCGTTGGATTGCAGCTCATTTGCAACCTGCGAATACTCCTGCGAATACTCCTGCGAATACTCCTGCGGAGTTGTGAGATGAGACGGACGGGAGAGGATGGAATCATCGGTACACTGGTAAGGGTCGAGAACGATCTGGACTCTGCGAAGCCCCGTGAGCATGTCCAAAAAGTCTGGTATGTGCTCTCCAGTATCCCACTCGACCTCCTCAATGAGAACGTTTTGGATCTGATCGAGCTGGCCGCCATAGTATACCGCCAACTTATCCAGCTCCCCCGGAATGCTCGTGGCGTCCTCGCTGAGCCACAGGACATCCGACTGAGGGTTGAAGTAAAACGCAAGGCAATCCAGCTTCGAGTGTTGCATGCACAGGAACTTCTCCAGTGTGTGGGCGCGAGACTCGCGGCAGACGCGGAGTGCAACCGGATATGGGCACTTCTCGAAAGGTTCGTCCTCATCCAGATCCCTGTAGGTGATGGTGGGGGCATTTCGCATCCACGTCGGCAATGAGCATGTCAGGCGCAGGGAGAGGAATTCGGGAAGGTCGTCGGCCGAGCTCGTCGAGGTGTCATCCGAGTCGGCCGCTCCAGCAGCCTTACCATTGACGACCTCAATGACTCGAGGCTCCGGCCATGTCTCTTCCCATATCATCCAGCGTATCTCAAGTGGCAGCTGCCGGAAGTGAGGGAAGCTTCCGAGCTTGGCCATTGCAGAATCGGCCAGCTGAGCTGACGAACTTCCAGAGCGAAATGGAGGTTCGAGACTACGGAGCGGGCTACAGTATAAGACTCACGGATTTCATCCCAAAAGGAAGCGTCTCTCGAGCAAGAAACGGCTGAGCGAGACTGGATCTTCCATGCTCAAGAACCGAGGCATCAGGCTTCTGATAACAGAATGAATAGGGCTCGGTGTGGGACTACCACGAGCCACTGTTGGCCTTCGCGACCAAGCTGGCAAGAAGTGGCCATTCACCATTCGCGAGAGAGATGCAGAGCAAGAGCGAGCTACCCAGTGAAGCCATCCTACTTTTTCTCTTCAAATTCACTGCCTGAGGCTCGGCCACCGACTAATACGACAGATGGATGGGAACGCTAAGAGCTATGACGGCGAGCGGCCGGCCGGCCGTACGGCACTGACTGGAGGCAGATCATAGGGAGCGGCGGGATGCTGTACTGTACTGTACGTAACCAGTGGGGCATACTCCAACTGTTTCAAGGTAACTGCCACGGTGCTCTTTTGGCAGCGGAATCGGTGCTGTAATGCGATGCCGAGAGTTGCTGTCACGCCGATGGGCACCTGTTCGAACTCTCGGGAGGACACATGGAGCTGGCACAGTGCGGTTTCGCTCAGGATGGTACCTGCCCTACTAATACTAGGACCTTCTAATACGGCTTCTTCTGGTACCTTCCAAATACAAATGGGCAGTTTTAGTACTTTCAGATTACTGCAGAGTACTTGGCCTGTACTCGAAAAAAGGTGGAAGCCAACTATGGCTGCTGCAGAACAAAGGGATGAGACAGAAGGAGGGCAGCAGTCTCCGATTCTGGCGCCTAACAGCATCCGGCAGGTTACACAGTGTCACTGTAATGTAGATTCGAACACGCTGCAGCCATTATTCGCTGCGATGGATGTAACTGGCTCCCACCTCCGCAAGACGGGATGTACATCCCCGCGACAGTACATCAGACGGCAACGCCCGCACTGTACTTCAGATTGTACGCCACTTTCGGCGCTCACACAGTGGCCCGTGGTCGACACAGCTGCTTGTGGTTTACGGGAGACCTCAATGAGCCTGCTCTGACCAGCCTCCCGAAGAGTCGACGACGGAGACGGGGCATCTGTTCCGGGAAAAGGATGATCTGCGCGGGCCGCAAATCATCTGGATTCGACAAAGGATGAACGTTCTTGGAACCCCCCACAGAGGAATCGAGGATGACCATCAAGGAAACACTGATCAGGCTAAGGAAGAGATCGGCGGGATTCATAGACGTAGATAAACTAGGGACTCCTGCGAGTCTTCTTGACCTCCGGCCCAGCGATGATCATAGATCCACCATCTCCGTACAGCGAGGTCGACAGTGTCCATCTTGCATACCGGATCAGAACGGACCCCGTAATGTCGCGCTCTGCAGCGGATCCCAGGCAAGCGACCCAGGTATACATCCTGTGACGCAATCTTATTCGGAAGACGACGAGATGGACCTGGAAGACCTGCATCTCGCTCGACTGCCAATGGCGCAGAGGGCTGGTGGCGGCTATGTACGGAAATGTGGCATTTCTTTCAGTTGCTAATGGGACGACAATGCCGCCCACGATTTCATTGTGCTACTCGAAGAGGATCATGTGAAGGCACAGGTCTGGTGGTTCTCTCGAGGAGTCCTACGCAGTCTATGGCCATTTTTGCCGACCCATAATGATTGACTTGGTCACCTCCGTATTTAACCAGGCCGACACGCGCCAGGTCTCGCCTTCCCACTCGACAGGGAATATCAGCTTAAGCTTCTGATCCGCATTCACAGGATATTCTCGAAGCGTTTTTGTGAGCAGAATGCCGAGACGGACATGAGCCACAGGCCCGTCGAAGGAAGTGAAGTAGCAGGGTGGAGGCCACCGTAACCAGGACCGACTCAGAGACTGGTCCTCGGGACGCAGAGTCTGGTCAAGAACCCATCTCACCAGCTCGGTTGGCAGGAACAGTTGTGGACGGCATGCGAATATACAGTGTAGGACATCGTTCTTCAATTTCGAGAAGCACGCCGGGTCGTTCCTGACAAGCTGCTTGGGATTAGCCAGGTTCGAGATATATATGAGCGTGTCAACTGACATTCCAGTCTCCCTGTAAGGCAGCGGAGCAATCACCGAAGAACTGCTCTATCGCGGCTGAAGTCCCGTTCCTCTGCCCAAGCTTTTCCAACTGAAAGGTAGTCGGCTTCCCAGAGCACCTTTTCCGACCCACAATGATGACGCTTCCGAGGGTCAGCTAGGCTCCTCACCGTGGAGATCATCCTTACCGTTCCGTCTCGAGCTCGGGCTTGTCGTCTTCGTCGTTGATCACATATCTGTGGTCGGAGACCCGTATCGGAAGGCGCTTCTCGGTCAATACCTCGAACCCGTGTCTGGCCATGTAGTGCGCCAATGTCCCGCCGCCAGGAACAAGGTGACCACGTCCGGTAGGGTTCCCGCCAAATGTCACCGTCAATTCATGTTCCGCCTGGAGCTCTGACGGTTGGGCCACGGACGACAGCTCGTGCAGCTCAAGAAATCCACCAAGCCTCAGAGCTCTGTGGGCGAAGCAGAACTGACCATCTAGATCGACAATGTCTGGACAGATGTCAATGCCTACAACCAGGTCCTGAGACGCCTGAGGTACGTCCCAGTCGACCGCCAGATCGGTGGCCGAAAATTGACAGTTACCGGGCACGCTATCAGGAGAAACGGTATGTCTTGCCGAAACATTTGTCACCGGGAACCTCTTCGCAACATCCCTGTGCAGACGTCAGTCACATGTGGCTGTTGTGAACTGGCCAACTCACGCAGCCCATGATGTATTGCCAGCCCATATCTGTAGAATCGCAATCCCGGGCCCGTTGTCGGCCGTCGAGCCTGACCCGCCGATCGGAGCCAGCCATGGCTTGCCATCGCACATCTCCGCGAAGATCTCGTTCCTGGCGTGTGTGCTCAGTATCGGTCGTCGGGGGAACATACATAGCATCCTCCATCATCCTCCCTGTCCCGCCAAGCGCATTGCTTTTGGGGGCCAGCGGTACCTCTGGGAAAGTCGCGATTGCCACGCACAAGCTAAAGTCGCCCGCCTCTCTGTGGCCGGCCGGGCTTTTGTGCCGCTGTGTCTCGTCCGGGGAGATCGCTGCTGACGAAGGAAACTACGAAGACAAGGACACCGTGGGCTTCCGCGCAGATTCTTATGTTGCAGGAGGCAGTGCCGGCCCGTGATGGAGGGCAGAGCCTGACCAATCTCCTGCCCTTGAGCGGAGAGGCCGCCCTGTGACTCACTGCCAGCCACCTACATACGGACTCCGCACGCCAACGGCTGGTGGTGTCCCTCCACCGCACTCAAACCCGGTATGTTGTGCCACGTCTCACCATTGGCGCGGCCTGGCAGGTCTTCTGACAGCGCAGTCATCTGTGTTGGAGCTGGGTATGTGGGTGGGACGGATCCACAGAAGCGGCACCGTGGCCCGAGCTGTGGCAGCACGGTGTCCAGTGCAGACGCGCAACACTGACACGAAGACTCGCCATAGCGGCCGGGTGCGCTCTCGATCGGGAGTGCCCCTGGGTACCAAGGCGGGACTTGACACTAGGTACCGCGCCCGGCCGCCGGGAGGTGGGCGTTGCAGCTACCTCGAAAACAAGAGACAGAATCTCGTCACAGCACTGGCGTCCATGCTAGACGACGTGCTCGTGTTCGGCCTGTCCATGAGTGATGATGGGGCGGCCGTGGTCTGCGCTCGGGCTCCGGGTCGAAAGACGGCGACGGGCAGCATCTGTCAATACGATCCTCGTGCTGTTGCCACCGTTGTCCTTCTCGGCGGCCGGATTGACTGGTGCGGGAGGGCTACAGACTGACAGGCATTATACATGAGTGGGTGAGGATTAGGGGGCGCCATATGTTCGATGAAAGACCATTATGAAAACCCAAACATAAGATACTGGCAATTTCAATCCGCGGAAGCTGTTCAGAAGATCCTCCCTATGCCCAGAATCTCCCGTGCGGAGTGGTATTCCATACATGCCTTGGCATTGTTAAGGTCCTGTAGTAGTGGCTCTAGATTGACCTTGGGATAATCGCCAAATGTTGTCATATCTTTGCCTTCATAGCACATGTACGTCACCATGCTTGAGCTCGTAACTTACGCCATATTCTTTTAAAAAAAAAGTCATAACCCGGCTTTTGGAATCCCGCAAACTTTTGTAATATGTGTTGCATTAACAAGTTGTTCGGATGGCCGGTATGCGTACTGTACCACCGGAAGTGCCAGCCGGGAAACGTGCGGACGGAAATGAAATTCGAAAGCGGCATAGTCGTCACGCTGGTGGCAGCCATGGTCCGAGTTTGGTCTTCAGACATAGTGACAGTGAGCTCTGGATTGTAACTATCTCTTGCGGGACCCCACTGTGGCTATAGCGAGAAGCGGTCGCTGTGATTTGTGACTCACTGAAGACTCAGTCAGCTTGGCAACGTCAATATCTGAGGCAACCTTTCTCGTCAGGTACGCTGGCAAGTAAGGCGGTGGAAGCGCGACGGAATCGCCAACCCAATCGATTATGCCTACGCTAGAGCTGCATTGGGACGACACAGCACTGTGCCCACAGGTGTGGCACTTTCCAGCCGATCAACACAGGCCGAAAGAGGGAGGTCCTGCACATGTTATGGCGACTGGACACTTTCTCTTTTCTGCCTTCGAAACAGCCTAGCTCTGTTGACCAGACGTTGGCCAGAGATGCTTTGTTGTCTACCCTGGTCAGTCTGCGCAGTCTGCGTGGCAGACCGACCCCTGCGTCGCTAGACGAAGCGCTCTAACCAGTCAGCGAGTTCATGCCATGTGAAAGTTGTCGCAGCCTTGTCTCCCAAGGAGTCTCTATTAGAACCCTGCAGGAACGGCCGAGGACGATTGACACGGCCGCGACCGCCCTACGAGCACGATTCAACGACTTACAGGCGCAGCAGGTGAAGGAGGCGGACAAGCTGCGATCGGGCCAGGACGTGGCGGACGACCTCGCCCAGCTGGAGACTCATTACGGGACGCTGAAGGAGGCGTACCAGGAGCTCGACTGCGCCTATGGAAAGATGGTCGAGAATCGCAATAGCTACCACGACCTGGTCACCCGGTTCTTCCAAGCTACAGCAGAGCGCATGTCCAAGGAGTGCGCAGGCCTGATGGGCGCGGACTGGTTTGTGGTCGACAACGCGACTCGGGAGGCGGCTGCGCGGGCCCTTGGAAGACCGCGAGTGCAGACAGAGCAGATGCCCGAAGCACCGTAGGCACAATCCAGCCCTCGCGAGACTGCAATGTTGCGCCCTTGGATGGCGCCTACAGACATGCTCGCGGAAACACGGGTTCCTGGGGGTGGCTGCGAACTGGATTCACGGTGACAACAGTGGAGAAGTTCGTCTTAGCATGTCATGGAAGAGACTGCATTGCATGTGGGTGTTTGGATATAGAGGTGGCGAGCGAATCAACGGCGTTTTCTTTCAACCTGACGCTTCCTCCTACGAACGTGCGTGCAAACTGTCTAGGCCCTCTAACAGGTGTTTGGCGTGCGTGCTCGCGGCGTCTTTGACGTAGTCGAAGTGCGCGTACGCGTATCACACCTGGCCGTCGGCCAGCTCGGCCGCCAGCTCGGCCGCCAGCTCGGCCGCCAGCTCGAAGAGACCACCTGTGCCAGCCTTGGTGACGGCGAGCCGGTTGCCGGACGGCGCGGCGTGGGAGGTCAGCAGCCAGGGCGCGGGGTCCTGTCCGGGCGGACGGCCTCGTAGGCGGCGAGGATCTCGGGGAGTCGGTGCCGGCCGTCGGGTGTGAAGCTTCCGTTTGATTCTTTTCGACATGAGGAGCAGCTCTACGTTGAGATAGCTCATCTCTGGAGCACTCCCTCGCTTGTGGACGGGGCAGATCCGTGGAATGAACAGCAAGGTGGTCAGGGTAATCTGTGTGGCTAGTTGGTACGTCTATTTCAACAAGCCAGTCTGTCTCGCAAAGAATACCAATCGTTAATAACCATGCATGTGGAGATGGGAGCACACAGTATTGCAATGCCGCTGGGAAGGGGTTGTATCGCGTTTTAGCCATGGGGACGAAAAGGGCGGCTTGGTGGAGGGTGACGGCAGCATAGTACATTCTGGTGCATGTGGAGTCCGAAGATCCATGGATCATGATGGGATGAAGCCCGGTTCTACACTCGCCTACTCCGTACAGCTGCCTCCAGAGCCCTCTTCCCTCGTGCATGAATCGCCGCCTCTGATGTGTTTCTCTCACAGGTACAAGTGAGACCACTCAGGAACTTGCATAATCTCCGCCCGCATGAACTCCTCCAATCCTTCGGCTAACTTGGTGTAGGAGGATTTCCGGCGATTGTACTTGCGGCAGTTATCGAACATGAGCCTGGCGTCCTTCATGAAGTCCTCAGGTGATGCGTACTGATCCGCCTCTAGCTTGGTCTCCATGGTGCCCAGGTCCATGGGCTCTCTGATGATGCGATAGTAGTTGGGAAAGTCGTCCTTGCTAACCGGTGCAAGGAACGGCCAGCTGCTCCGGTGATTCTGCATGTCGTTGAGGAGATGGAGCAGCCGATTGTAGTGAGGACTGCGGCGCGGCTGGCGTGCTGCCTCGTCCATTTCGGGACGCCAACCTGAGTCTCGGATTGCATCAATCGAAAGTGGATCGATCTCCGTCACGCCGTTTTCCCACTGCTGAGGTGGTGCATGGATGATATGCGATCTGCTGAAAGCTTCGATCTTGGCATGTGCACACGCCCTCTGCATCCGAAGAATGTCGTTCAACTTCAGATAGCGAATACGTGGAACCATGGTGCACTGCATAATTGTGCCGCCGTCGTAGTCCTTGATGTAGCCCTTCCATGCGGGCCCGTCCAGCGAGATGTCTTTGGTGAAACCTTGCTTCTTGAAGAAGCCGATGGCATCGTTGTCGGCGTAGGTCAAGAAGTGCATGACATGCGACGTGGCCTTGACATAGTCCTTGAAGTGCGCCATCAAATGCGCACCGTGGCCCTGGACTTGTTGGTCTGAGGAGATCGCGAAGAAGACGATCTCAGCGAACCCTCGCTGCTCGAATGGGCGAAACGTGACACCACCGATGACCTTCAGCGGCTTCTTGATCATAGCCAGGGAAATATGAGTGCGATCGTAGACGAATCGAGCGATGTAGTCCTTCGGCATGTTTGGTAGTTGTCTCTGGAAGATACACTTCAATCCCGTCAGGACGATCCAGCTCTCTCGTTCGCCGTCGTTGTTAACGGCCCAGAACTCGAGCTCGCCGTTCTGTTCCTCGATGACCGCGCTCTAGGGGAGACATCATGTTAGTGCTCAGATCAAGGATGGCCGATCCCGGCGGATTACCTTTTTGGAGAGCGCCATGGCTGGTTCAGGCTGATCATCGTACTTCATGCGTTTCGTCGCGCCTGCGCACCCCATCGCATCTCGCAATTAGACATTTCAGCAGAGCAAGCTTTCACAGTGGACAAGACTTACGCTTGTCCTCCATCTCGATGAGGTCTGGCTTCGGCACGATAGACGACAGATTCGGAGGAGAGGATTCGAGATGCGGCGGGGGGTTCCGAGGGTCGAGGAGATATTCGGCTATGGACAGCCTAGGGTTGGTTCTATGTACGGTAGGAGAGGTGGAGGTGGCTGCCTCCGGGCGGTATTGGGAGGGTGGCTTTTCTCGCCATCCACAAAGTGACTGGCATCGCCGGGTCTGCGCACTTGCACCCGACAATGCTACAAGACGTCCCAGCCAATGAAATACAGAATGGCAGCGTCGTATGAGATTGGTATTTGCCCCTCCAATATTCACTGGCTGGTGCTGGCCCACGCCATCTCCCGTAATACGTTTATCATCTACGTAGTATTGCTTGGCCGACGGACCGGTTGTTCCAGCGAAGCTTCGGTGAGTCACACGAGGACGACCGTGCATGTTGCAGATGAGATACTGTAGCTATGGAGACATACAGTGCAATCGCCAGGCAGGACTTGTTCATCATCGCCATGCTGTAAGCCGTACACGTCGCCCAGCCTTTGTGACTATCATGGCCTACCCATTCGGCTGCACTAAGCTACCTGCACCAGATCGGCCTACAACCGGGCTTGTACACGTGGGGTGCCCGTATGCCATCCCAGCTCGGCTCAAGGCTCGCATTTCTACCGACGCATATTCACCTCCCGAGCCCGACGAGAGGGAATGGCTACATGTATGCATCCTATCAACCTAAACCTCATCCTGATCCTCAATATTCAGTGTCATCCGCGTCTTAAGCCTTTTCAGCCACCAATCTTGTGCTTCGCGGTGGCTGACCTTACCTCCGTGGGGCTCGTGGAAGACGATTGTGCCGGGGTTTTCACCGCCGGCGCCATCCTCAAACTCAAAACGACGTGCTGAGCCTCCCTGGCGAACGATGTGGTACCCAATGCCTTTCAGGGCGCGCTGGAAACCAGACCAGCGAAGTTCCGAGCGATTTTCCGGGGCCAATAGCGCCTTCCAGAAGTCTCTGTCTTGCACAGGTCTGATAACGGGAAGAGGTTTCCCAAGAGGGATTTGCGCCGGGCCTGGAGCGGGCGACTGGTAGCTCAGACAGGGGTTGCGCCTCCTGGATCGATTGATCTGTGTCAAAGTAAGCTGAGGTGAATGGTCGTTCCCCGTAAACCAGTCGTTATGCGACGTGGCTGCTGCCAGCCGCGAGGGTACAGCGTCGATTGGAGCTGTCTGCCGAATGAGGTTGACTATCGCCTTGCTGGACTCTTTCCCCGGAGACGAGGTCTCCATGTGCGTGTCAACGTCATTCCAGAACGCGCGATGGCGTGACTGGACGTCCACTTTCTTGTCGTGGATGTGGACATTCAGTTTGTGGCGTTCGTCCCCACCCAACGCACCGAGAGTATCCTCAACGACTGACGACCAAGGGCGCTCCTGCTTCTCCCACTCTTCTTCCAGCTCGTTGGCAAGAATAGCGTGGTCATTGAAAGAAGACACGAGATTGTAATGCTTCGCCGTCTCCCGCAGACAGACAGCCACTACTGACATGTCGTTCAGTGCTTGCATGACCACAAATGGGACCTGCTCTTGCATCCCGCTTTCTTGGAGTTCTCGATCAATCACCCTCATAACCGCGGGCAACCCCATGACCCGAATGCTCGGGTCGTTCGTCTTCACCATTCTGAATAGCCGAGACAAAGTGTCACTGGCACATTCCTGTGGTGACCATGCGAAGCTGTGCAGAAGATCGAATTCCTCCTCGAGCACAGATGAGAACACTCCATGTAAGGATGTCAGGAGCCGTAAAGCGTCGCCGCCTTCGGGCAACTTCGAGTCGAGTCTTGCGTAATACTGTGATCGGAACAGGTCATGTTGTTGCACCGTATCTAGATGGCGGCTGAGGGTGTGAAAAATGTCGATCCGGCCAAAGACAGTCCGCAATAGATTCGATACGCGCCCAGGCGGGGTTGCCGGTGTCACTCCGAGCCGGTTCGCCCACAGTCCAGCATCTCGTCTTAACTGCCACAAGTCATCCTGCGCCTCTGCCAATGAAGTCTTCACCAGACTGTCCAAGTACTTCAAATCGATCATCTCCGGGTGGCCATAATAATCGAGTCGTGACGACCGTGTCAGAAGGGGAAGGGACTCATCGCCATCTTTGCGACGGGGCGACTTCTCTGTCGCAGCAGCGGGCCCGGAGGGGTCCGGCAACTCCTCTGCGCACCTGACAAGGGAACCGTACACACGCCGTTGTGCCTCGAGTTGGTAGAGGCCATGTCCGGGGATTGCTTCGTTCAAATTGGCAGGCGAGCGACGCGTGTTCCTGTCCTCCCCATGCTTCAGTACGGCGCGATACGGCTCTGCTGCTTCGTTTCCGACGTCGGGCGCGAACGACAGAACGCCTTCCATTGCGATCGGTTTCAGATGTCCACACCAAAATCCCAAAGATACCGATCGGCCGTCGATCATGCGGAAAAGCATCGGATGCAAGGCTGCGCGAGTCTCGAGTAGGCCGGGAAGGACATCATCCGCAGACAGGTCTTCGATATCGAGCAGGGGCGTCATGAAAATACCCATATCAAGACGTCGGTCCTCCGTTTTCGAGCACGCCTTGATGTCGGAATGTGGATGGCTGGGAAGATCAGGAAACCGCTTCCGGAGCCATGCCCTCCGGGCTGCTGTCGTCAACTGAGCCCATCTCTCCCGAAAACGAGCTAGCTGTCCTCCTTCTGCCTTCTCTTGCAGGGTCTTCTGGTCGGCAACGATTGCACTCGTGCGATCCGATATAGACCTACGGAATGTTTCCACGTCCAAACGAATGCAGTCGCTCGGGTCGGAGAGGGCAGGGTTAAGACGCTGGAATTTCGCAAGGGCAGATTCCCAATTCGGTCCCCACGTGCGTCGTAGCATCCGAGCTTGCGGACTTTCCTTTGCCCTTTTCTGTATCGTGTCGGCATTCATGTCTTGAATCTCTGAAATGGCGACACCTGACTGAGCCATATAGTCGGCATCGTGGATCAGTTCTTGTCGACATCTCTCGTTGGCAGTCTGAATCCACTGCTCTAAATATTCCCAGTCCAGGGGAGTGGTCTTTTCTTCGAAGACTTTCACGTCTTCCAGAATACTGTCCAATGCCGGTGAACATCCCCTCAGTAATGGGATGCTTTCACTGGGATACAGAGATTTGACCGTACGTAAGCAATCCCACATGGCCTGGAGTACCTGCATCCGAGCGTCCACCCATTGGTCCGCGGTCTGTGGCGTCGCACGACTCATTGCGCTGGCAAGGACGGGATGAAGAAGTCGGTGAGGAGGCACGACGAATAGACAGGGCCGTCGTCGTGGTCGGTGGCTTATAGATCTAGGCGATGATCAGCGACCCCCGTGCTGAAGGTGGTTGCTCGTTGCGCGCTCGGCTGTGGAAGGCTGGAGCACGCGAAATGGAGCCGTGGGAAAAGGTCGGAGGCGATGCGGGCGACAACGGCTTCTTTACGTGCAAGCGGACGGGGACGCGCTGACAACATTGGCAGAGCGTGACTTGCTGTGCGATAGTGCGCCTTAGCCTCAACCAACAGACGCTGGAATTGATCTCATGCAGCTATCATTCGGGAGGGGTACCAGTGGACGCGGGTCTCAGGTTCCGCGCTATGGATTGAGCAGCGGCAGTGCTGACCTCGCCATTGGTTCGTAGCAGCCGACCCACAGTGCAACGCTGCGGGGTATCCCAGGCCAGCTTGACGTGCGCTCAGCCGCCCATCGTTCTGTGGGCTGCACCAGGTGAGGTCGATTCGGGCTCCACGCCGTGAGGGACGCCTCAGGGCTGGCCTCCCTGCTTGGTTTACTTCGACACCTGCTACGCCTCCAGCTCCGACACGACGAAGACCTCGGCCCTACATTCGACTTGAACAGCGCGGAGAGCATAGAAGAGTGTTACCACCACGACCACATCACGCACCGCGACGTAATGGCGCCGCCGCGAGGTAGGAAGCGCGAGTCTGGGGCGTCTACAAGCGCCGCGGCCGACCGCGACGTGGTGCGAGAGACGACAGTATTTCACGGCCGCACCTGTCTGACCATACAAACTGACAGTCACCGAGCGCGCCCGGAGGCTGCGCGCACAGTGCAACATGCAGGCCCAAGGCCTGCGCGCGCTGGTGGGACTTCGCGTCAACACGATCCCAATGGCCCTCCGTAAGGCGAAGACAGATGGGCGACTGCGCCAAAATCGGCCGGGTCGGATGCATGACTACAGGCCGATGGCGCCGACCGAAGTGCGGGCGCCTGGCGGAGCCGCGACGTGCTGGATTGGAAGTAGGGAGCGCAGACAGTGATCGAGATCTACTTAGAATCTCGCTGGCTGCATGAACACGCCTGCAATTCGACGCCCTTTGCCGCCGTGCCTTTGTCGTGCCAATACGAACGGGTTCGCCTGGGATCAGGCCACCTCTCTAGGACTCGACAGTCTGGCCATCACACCTCACGGCTATCTCGGGCGCTTCGAGCGCTTTCAGAAATGACATTGGTCAAGATACGACGGCACCCGCGTGACGGAAAGAGGAAAAAAGATGTTGCGACTGCGGGGTTCGCGAGACGGTGAGGGGTCAGGAAACCCCAGGGCGAGTACGCCGGACAGAGGTGATGCTGCGTTGGCTCTCCTGTAGCGATGCTTTCAAGTCTGATAGTGAGATGACCGCCCAAGCCATTGCCTGCCGAAGCGACGTTGGACGAAGCGTCTGGTCTTTCGAGGTGTGCCCTGTTCGTCAGTACTTGATCCGATGAGCCCGGCAGTCAATGAAACGTCCCCCGACCCTGCAGACAGTCACCGAGAGTATGCTGCTAGTTTACCTCTTTCGCAGGAAGCAGCAAGCCAGTCATTCGCGGGCCACGACGGACTCGCGCGGGTTATCACGTCAGCAAGAGATAGATCTGTGGCAGGAGGGACAAAGAGGCGCCGGAGTGCCTCTACAGAGACCCCCAGCACGTCGCGGGCCGAGAAGCAGTCAACGCCCGGAATCCCGCACAAGAAGCGCAACATTGCGCGCGAACCCGGTGCACGCGAGAGCATACCAAGCCCCTGGTGGGCGGGCGGTCCACAGGCATTCGGAAACCTGACGACTACGGTCTACCACAGAATCGGTGCTAGCTACTCGATCGAGGCGAAGGCAGAGATCGTTCTGGCGGCCTCTTGGAACACAGCCACCGAGATCATCCGCCTTGCAGTCGTGCAAGACTGGCCGTTGGAGTACAGCTTCTCTACGCCAGACACGCAGGATCGAGAGCTTGTCAGATGCCGCCTCACCGTGCCTACCAAGCTCATTGACAGCTTCGGAGAGATCTTTAACAGTGTACGCGCTCTTTCCGAGGGTCAGCCGCGGCGCGACGGAACATCCGTGCGAGACGTGGTCTCGAAGAGGACATCGAGATCTGGAGATCTGGAGCTGCTTGAATCTGGTTAGGGCGTTGCGGCTCCGGCGGACGAGAGAAGCAGAATGTCGCCCTTGCAGGATCTCCCTGCCGAAGTGTTGCTGTCCATTGTCGACAGTGAGACACTGGAAGACGCGGATGTTTCGCGGCTGATGCAAGCATGCAGAGGCTTGTACGACTTCCTTCACGATTACTCCATGATCCGGAGTTTCCGTGCGCTTTGCGCCGAGAGCACGCACGGGCCGTGTGAAATCTTCTGGGCTCTGAAAGACGTTCTCAAGTCCTTCGACGCCGGAGTCGACGCCTCCCTATTGTTCCCTCTTTTCCGGGCTGCTCTCATGGGTCTCAGATCAACGGGCGCTGAGGAGCTGTTGATACCTATCATCCAGGCTCGCGCTCTGGAAGGCAATGTGCGGAAGAGGGAGTCCGAACTGCTGCACTGGTTGTGGGACCAGTTTCATCCGAGGCCGGCAACTCTCTTGCCGATCGCACGACGGTTGCAACAACTATCGCCGACGGAGGGTACGAAGGCCGAGATGCAGAAACTCGAGCGGGAAGGGTTAGACGTCCGTTATATCAGACTCGTCCCTTATACTGCCGCGAAGCCGAGATTCCATGGCGAGTGGATCAAGCGTACAAACAGATGGCACCACGCGAGCGAGAGAGATGTCGTCGTCGCGCTCTCCAAGCGATCTCCGCTGTCCCGTCGCCTGTCGGAAACTCTCCGCAAATACAACATGATGCTACCAAGGCGGCGCGAAAGGAAAGGTGCCAGGAGGGCAGCAATGTGGCGGCAAAGGATCGAGGCGGCGTCCGGGCTCGGTCTAGAGGTCTAACACCTCACCATCCCTGTCGCACGTATCAGCCCAAGGCCATAAGGTATGATATCAGTTGCCGTCCTGTCGCATATATAGACTGTGTACGACTGCGTCGTGAGACAAGGACATCCTCCCGCCGCGGCGTGGATACGGTTCGAACACCGCTGACCCTTGACAGGGTAGCGGGGCTATGGCCTTCTTCTGCCGTGGTCTGCCGACCACAAGGGACGATATGACTGGTGCAGAGGGTTGGGCCGCTTGGCCCGCTGGTCCCCCCTTCAGATGTACCCTCTCTCCTCGGAACTCGCTGCGTGTCACCAGACGCGCCTTCGGGGGCTGGCCGTATTTTGTGGCACGAGATGCTTGCGAGGATTGACAGGCGCGGAACAAGTCACCACAAAAACCCGTCACTCGCCTGCGCACACACGGTTTCACCCCTGTCGCCGTGCGAGGGGACGGCCAGCCATGGACTCTCGGTAACGGAACGCCCCCGCTCCATTATGCCAGCCTCCGCCACCTACCATCTTCATGCTCTATTGGCTGTGAGGGCTCGTTGACTGTTCAGGACCGGTCAGCGTGCGAGATGATTGGAACGGCACGTACGCAGCCATGCATGCCTGGCAGCAAATTTCGCGCAGGTCGGTGCCCCCGTTGTGCCCCTGTCCACGAGTGAGACCTCCAATCGACTGCAGTGCTGCCGCACGACTCCCTCGAACGAATGGAGCCTTATGGGGTCCGTCAGGGACACCAGACCACGCGTTCTGCTTCCAAGCGAGGGACACGCGACGCGCGCTACCGCGAGGGGTTACGTGCTCGTGTACCTGCTGAACTGGCTTCCGATCTATTTAGAAAAGAGGACCGACGCCTCCATCCTCGACCCGTGGGCGCACTCGGTCCTGCCGACTACCAACAGCAAGCCCACGCGACCGGCACGCAGCACTCCCAGGGCCTGCTATATCATCCTCATCTCAGCGTCTGCAGCAGATACATGGCCGCAGGTAAGATCTCAGCGGTGGTCACACCTGGACTGCAACGGCATGCTGATGGCAGCCGTACAGACTCTTCAGTCATGATGGCGGCACCGATGTCGGCGTCTCCCTGCTCTCCGTCAATCGGCCATCACGCTGTGCAATTCACGCCCGTACAAGCCGTTGCTGCGCCGTACGTACAGCATGCTCTGCAAGACCCAGGCCAGCAGGCGCGGACGTGGGCACCGGCCCAGCCGAGCCCGCCGCATCCGCAGATCGAGGCTCATGGCCCGGGTCTCATACGCGCCAGTACCCCGTCCGTTATTGGGAAAGACCGAGATGGGGTCTCCTGGATCTCTTTCCAGTACTCCCAAAACCGTCGCAGGACGGAGCACACCATCAGATGCGACGTGGAGTCGGTTAACACGAACGGGCTCTCTCCACGTTTCAAAAGAACGAATTGTCTCTACCCTCGAGCCTTCTGTCCGAGGGAACAATATACAGGCAATCGCTATGGCTACGAATCGGAGTGCAACACGGCCGGATGGGCGCTGGCTTGGCTGAATCCGTCCCTGAGAGGCAAGCGTGGACTTCTTCAGCGAGCCGTCGAGTCAGGCGATTCGAAAAGCGCTCCATAGATGGCAAGGCGGTCTGACATGGAACATTTGTGATTTCTCTGGCCTCCCCCGGGAAACAGCCGCCGCCAGCCAATATATAGAGGCCTTGTCTCGATGGTTAGAAAGCTTCCAGCTAGTGAATCATGTCTCTTCTGTTCTGTCTTGATCCTGTAGCTGTAGTGATGGAAGCGACGAGGGTCGCACTACGACTTCCTGTACGGACGACGGATCACAGGATCTCTCTGCTCCGGGAGAATCTAGCCGTTCGAGAAGTCGATGTGACGATGTCGCCGCAGAGCGCTACAAAGATGTCTCGTGATCAAGTCCCAAGAGAAGAATCGAAGATTCGGCGTCAGGTCGATATGGGAGACTTGCAGCGGATAAAGTAGCACACCATTTCTTGCTGTTGACCAGACGGTCGTCGCATCGTGGCTACGGCCACGTACTGCTGTATTGCTGCATCTGTCCTCCATACCTCCCGGCCATTCTCGTGACCATTGCAGTTTCCACAAATATGGAAAGCCGGCTTGTTAGCTGTTTATTATGGTCACTTACAGTATTCCTTTGAGCTTGCGTCTAATCTGCAATGCGAGTCGCCCCTGCCTCCCATCTCCACCCCTTGACTCGTCGGTGCATATGCCACCATTCCCTGTCATACAGCTGCTTGCGTCGTCTTGGCAGTGGCAGCAAGTCTCTGTCTACCTATCAGCCATCAAGGGGGCAATGCTCAGCCACCCGCCACGACTTATGCCTGCCTGAGGCCACTAGTGCAGCGAAGTAGGGCAGAATGCTGTCTGAAGCATGATCTCGGCGTTCTCAAGGTTGACTCCCAGATCGTGTATATATGCTGCTCCTGCACGAGGCACGGGACCTCAAAACTCATGAGACTCTCTATACGCACGGCGAGGACGGATGGCCATTCTGATGGCGGGCTCGGAAAAGCTGAGGCTGGTCTCCGTGGCCAAGACGCCGCGCTCCTTCCAGCCTCTCCAGGCCGGTAGCGTACTGCGGTGGCCTGCAGTCCGCGTCGCCGGGGTGGGCAGAAGGGTACTTGAGGGTACTAGCTGCGCGCCGCAGTGCTGCGCCCCGCTGTTTCGAGGAGACATAAAGCCTCCTCCCACCGCTCCCACCGTCTAGAGACCAAACACTAAGCCCTCTCGAACGACCTTCCGTATCCTTGCTTAGCCGCCTTGCCATCTTTTATCACTCCACTCTAGGACCTCGCGAGCCCTCACCATGTCCGAGCTTGTCTCTGGGCGGAACATTAGCGACTCCCGGGGGACACCGCTGCCAGTGTCACAGAAGAAGGTGCGGCTGTGCGTCGTGGATGATCTGGACAGCATGGCCTACGGCTGGACCCCGCAGGAGCTGAACCAAAAGCGGCGGATCGTCATGTTTGAGGGGACGCAGACGGCCGATGTGCTGACGGTCTCCTTCCGCGCGGCCACCGTGGCCGACCAGCTGCCGAGCGGGATCTTCGTCAGCTGCATCTGGTGGGCTGACAAGAGAGCCTGCTTTCTCACCTCGGCCGACACGGTCCGCCTTCTTGAGGGACTGCTGCAAATCTCCTATACTAAGGGAGAGAAGGATCGCATGCGCAGCCTGTTCCAGTCGTTCAGGCCGCACACCGTCTCCAAGAACGAGCGTAAAACGCATGACTTCTTCCGAGTCCTCAGGAGCTTCGGGGAACCGAAGCCCTATCATTCTGCGAGGCCTACCAAGCTCCTCCGCTGGAAAGACCTGACTCGTGTCCTCCGGGAGCTCGTCGACCTACACGAGGTCTCAGGGCCGCCGACGCAGATGACAAACACGATGATATCGCGGACGCCGAGAACAAGAAGGAGGGCTGCGGTGCTCGCCGCCGAATCGGCTCTGGCAAACCCGCACTCGCCCTTCAACGTGCTGGTCTCTCCGCCGTCCTGGTCCTCGCTGTCGACGCGCGGCCATCAGACACGCACGCTCCCTCCCGTCGGGCTGCCCAGGCCGCAGACCATGTGCACTGGCGTGGAGGGCCTGACGGGCTACTACTACTACGGCGTGCCCGCCGGGCATGCTGCTGGCAGCGTCACCGGCCAGCTGAGCCGCTACGACTGCTACAGCTACAGCAGCCACGACGCGCCACCGCCGCGGAGCCACGGTGCGAGCCGGCCCTACGGCATGGAGGGCGCAGCAGACGCGGGTGGCTCCGGCCGCTCGGCCGGCAGAGAATATCTCGAAAATGTACGGCGGGACCACTGACGGTCACGAGGTGGCACGGAGAGGCGGCACCGGCTATGGTAGGCATACGGCTTCGGAGAGGAACTTCTAGATTGCATGTAACTGCTAGACGTACAATGAACTGCTTCAACTTGGCCTTCTCCGCACCAGATCCCGAGGACCTCCTTGCTGTAGTAACTCATATAGCGCCAGCTCGGCACGTCTCCCTTACCAGCTGATTGATAGCCGCAAAGTCAGGATCATCGCAACTGTGATGCATCCAGTCATGTGTTTCTTCGTCTGCTGGCATGCAGGGATCCTCTCCATAGCACACATATACCGCGTCAGGAAAGTCCCTTTCCAACACGCTCTTCGCCGTCTCAGCCTCACGTCGGTAGCTCCCGAAGCAGCATGCGACAATGCTCGCATTCCCGTACTCCCAGGCGGACCATGAGTCGGGCTGTAACCTCACCCGCGTGCTGAAATACAGTGTTAGCGTGCCAATGTCGACCAACTCGCTACTGCCCCAGATGAGCAAGACGCGCGACAAGTCTTTCGGCCCCGTCGGCGCCGCCGTCGGGATCATGTTCCACGTCACGCACACCGGGCAGCCCCCGATTGTGAATCCTCGCTCCATGCACCGCGTGTAGAACCGCTCTGCCGCCGCCCGCTCGAAGAAGGTCAACTTGGCGCTGGAAGTGTCCCACCCCCCGCTGGGTGGGTAGATCTGGGTTTCGTAGACACGGCCGACGTCGCGGATCTGGGAGAGCAGGACGCGGGTGCACGTGCCGGCCGGCAGGCCGACCAGATAAAAAGAGCAGTTCGTGTCGGCGCCGGGGGAGCGCGCGGGCGATGGAGAGAAGCCTATTGCCGACTTGAGCACGTCGCCCGAAATGCGCGAGCGTTCTCTATCGCGGTCATCTCCCCTCATGCCGGTCATGGTCGGCATGGAGTGTTGGATTTCCGGCGTAGGCGCACTCGGGGACGAGATCGTGGCGCCGTGAGCCATGATGGCTGGCCCACAGCTTCCTCGGAGCGCTGAACGATTGCTCAAGTACCGGAGAAGCTCGCCGCGGGACATCCGCATACTAGGAGCTGCAGGATCCAAGGTGCTGGTATATGGCGGAGACGACTTCATTGTATCGCGATGGACAGCGAAGCGCAGATGGACAGCATGAAGGCAGATCGGACACTGGGAGAGGCATGTCTTCATTGTGATGAACAAAGTCAACGATTTATCGCGAGCAGCGCAGCGGCCGGCTACCGCATCCGACTCCTTTCCTTCCCGAGAGCGGACGTCCAATCACCGACTTCCAGCCATCAGGGGCCTCATCTGCCACGTCAGAATTGGGTGTGCGGACCGACGCCGACAAGTCGTCCGTCTCAGACCACGGCAATTCGAGGCTGCCGAGCCCACCCTGTGACTCAAGTGGCACGCAGCTACGCGCGCCTCGCCTGACCCGTAGCACAGTACGCGGTAGGCACGCGATGGGTCAGGATGGAGACGGCATTGGAAGTCAAGTCTTACTTGTGTGTGTGTGTGTGCGTGTGCGTGTATGTGTGGACGAGACTGATAGGTATCTCGCGCCACCCACATGGGCCCTGGCTCAGCGTGGTGATGGTGGTTTCAGATCCGGTGCAGACCCGACCTCCGACTGGAGGGTCGCGCTCGTCGTGCCTGGGCCACGCATCGTAACTCACACGGGAAGCTGCACGAGGGAGACATGTCCTCTCACGCGCGGGTCCAAGGAGCTCGCGCACAATACGGCGTACCTACGGCAGAAGTCCCCCAGTGCTCGCCGGCGCGGTGCCTTCCGGATGGTCACGGTACGTTTTCGCAAAATTTGACTATGACTGCCGCCCCGAGGATGAGACACGCCCTATTGAACGCGCAGAAGCAGACCTTGGCCAGTGAAGGCGCTTCGACGCGTCGCAGGAGGCTCTCTGCGCGACGCGCACGCCGTCAGCGACCTGCAGGCAGGCGCTTCCCCGACCCCAGCGAGCCCTCCCCTTGGGCACCTCACCCCGCCCAGACATCCATCATCTCCGTGCTACTGCAGTGTCGTCGTAACCTATCGGTACGAAACCGTCACAGACAGAAGAGCGCGCCTGGAGGTCGAGTGTCTGCCGTGAGAGCTGTATAGATGGCGATGCCCTCAGCGGAGCAGAGACGTCGCCTTCCCTTTTCCCTTCCCTTCTTTCATGCCACTGATCAATCTCTATGTACGGCGGACGCCATGGCTGACGCCGAGACTTGGCTCGAAGGAGCCCGGGAGGCCCTGGCGGTCGCCACGCTTGCGTACTTTTTCGCCGCCCGCCTCAAGAGAGTGAAGATTTCCGATCGCACGATCTGGCCCTTCCTTGTGACTTTCTCCTTTGTTGCCGCGGCCACCGCGGTCGATCTGGTGGCATCGTTCCGCCGGTGCCCGGAGGACGAGATTCCCGTCGCCGTCAACATCTACACTTTTGGCATCATCTTCCAGCTCGACGGCCTGTGGGTGCATGACGCTCAGCCGGCGTGGCACGCCCACGTGGGATGTTGGGTCCTGATGGTCGTGTTCGAGACGCTCTCCCTTGTCCAATACTCCCTCGAAGCGACACGCGCCACCTCCCCGGACCTGGTCGGCAGCCTGGTGGCGGCTGGGCTCAAAACTCTGTTCTTGCTCGGCTTGGCCGCGCAGTTTGCCCGTGGTTGTCAGTGGGCTAGACGGGGCTACACCGCGGTGCCGGTGGACGAGGAGACCGGAAGCTCGTCCGACACCTCCGGCGCCCCGTCTGGCGGCTCCACCAACGCGACCTTGCATGAGGACGGCGGCGAAGGACCCCTGAAGGCAAGCAGCGACGGCGATACTCTGCTCCGCGAGCTTACCGAGAAAGAAATCAAGAAGGCGGGAGGTCTGTGGAGATGGATCCGTAAGTTCACCATCTTCTGGCCCTGGATGTGGCCACACGGCAGGCCGCGTCTGCAGCTGCAAACGGTCCTCACCTTTCTGCTGGTCCTTCTGCAGGTGGTTCTCGGTCTGGCCGAACCCAGGCTTCAGGGGGCGTTTATCAACAGCGCTGCCGACAGCATCCGGCAGAGCAGCATGGACCCGGTCTGGCGTCCCCTGCTCAAGTACATCGCCATCTTCGTCGTCAACAGCCGACTGGTCATTTCGACTCTCCATGATGCCTTATGGACGGATGTCACGCTCGAACGGAACCTCAAGAGGGACCAGGACATCTACGGCCACGTCATGAACCTGGGCAGCACCTACCACGACTCAGTCGACCCCACCGACACCCTGACGGCGATCAAACTCGGCGAGGACATTACCGGTGCGATGGACTCGCTCGTCTTTGAGGTGGTCCCCCAGCTCATGTCGTTCGCCGGCGCCGGCGCCGCCGTGTGGGTGAGCTACGGGCCGCATGTCGCCCTGGTGCTGGCCTACGTCATGGTCGTGCACGCCCTCAACGCCCGGCACACCTTCAAGACCGTAGCGCCGAAGAGGGACGCGGCCCGCGCGTCGAGCCAGGTCGCGCAGCGACGCCTCCACAAGGGGATACGCTCGTGGGGGACAGTGGCGCGGCACAACAACGTCGGTCAGGAGACGGCTGGCTACAACGACGAGACGCTCTCGCTAAAGACCCAGGAACGGTCTGTTGCCGTCCTTTCTATGGCGTTCAGATGGCTGTCGAACCTGTTCTTCTATTCCGGATACTGGCTCGCGACCCTGTTGATGATGCACCGTCTCGTCGCCACGGGCACGGGCTCTGTGGAGGATGTTGTGGCGTTTGGGGCCTACTGGAGCCTCTTGCTTGACCCCCTGCTGTCTATCATCGACCTGCCTCGCAAGCTGATTGAGAAGTTTTACGCCGCTGCCCGCCTGCGTCGAATCATGGCGACAGAGCCCGCCGTGAAGGACGGTGACGGCAAGCTCGACGAGAGCCAGCGCGAGGTCGTCTTCGACAGGGTCACACTTTGCTTGGGTGGACGCACCATCTTCGAGGACATGAGCCTCACGTTCCCAGAGGGCCAGACCACCGCCATAGTCGGGGAGAGCGGCCTGGGGAAGTCAACCATGCTTGACCTTGTCATCCGGATGCGGGAACTCGACGGTGGCGCTATCAAGATCGGTGGGACAGACATTGCACACGTCAGCATTAAATGGTACGTGTAAATCTGTCCGGCTCAGAGAGGCCGATGCTGACCACATGAGAACAGCCTCAGGAGTCACGTGGGCATCATGCCCCAGGTCACGAACCAGAACATATTCACAGGGACCATCAAGGACAACGTTGGCTACTCGAAGCTAGGGGCCACCGACGACGAAGTCCGAGAGGCTTGCCGCAAGGCCCGCATCCACGACGACATCATGGAACGAGAAGGAGGATACGAGTCGGACGCGACGTGAGTAAATGAAGACACCTGGTGAACTCCCGACCTGTGACACGATTTGCGCTGCTGACACGGTTCGACTCCCAGTACTCTCTCCGGTGGCCAGCAGCAACGGCTTCTGTGGGCGCGCATATTTCTCCAGGACCCTCCGATCGTCCTGCTGGACGAGCCCACGGCTTCACTCGACGGCGACAACGCGGACGCCATCATGGAGACCGCACGCCTGGTCTTTCTCGGCAAGACGGTCATCCTAGTCGGGTAGGCTCGTCCCCGCCTCAGCCGCGTTTGAAAGACCCCATGCTGACACCAGTACCTGTTCAGGCATCTTATGTCGTCGGTCATGTCGGCAGACAAGATCTACGTTCTAAAAAAGGGGGGGGCGGTCGCCCAGAGCGGCACACACGAGCAGCTGCTGGCGGAGGACGGCCGTTACGCCAACCTGTGGCAGAAGCATCTGGGCAAGCAGGTTGAGATTCCGGTGGAGAGAATCCTCTGAGGGGGGAAGCATATTGTCTAGGCACTACGTAGGCAGTCGCTCAATTGAGTAGTTTGTTCCCTGAGTTAGCTCGCAGGCCGCTGCTTCATGAATGCGAGATCCACAAAGACCGACAACGTGAACGATCTAGACACCCATCTGCCTCGCTCAGGACGGCTATCAAGGCCAAGAGACAGGCTCTCGGCCAGGCGTAAGCGAAATGGGATGGTCACGCAAATTGGCCAAGTTCGTGGTGGCCGTCGCCGTGGCCCGCCAAGTCCGACGACTTCCCTCCTGTATGTCAAAAGCCAACGGCACTTTATTGCACGAGTTTTTCAACGGTCTTCAAATCAAAATTCTCGATGTTGCCCTCGATGGGGGAGGGAGGACAGTTGGCGACTTCTCTGAACGATCGGTGCTGGCGTCATACAACGCAAAGATGACGGAGAACGTTGTCCAGCAGCGATGGCTCTTAGACGAATCGGGCTTCGACCACACACCGGTGTTGGCGAGCACGTTCTTAATGGAATGGAAGTCCACAGGCATTCAGTGTCACTACAAGTTCTTGCATCGGGTAGTGGAAGGGGACCTGCTCGCTGCGATTGTTTTCTATCACAACCGGTCACCGCGCACCCCGACGAGACTTCTTTATTTGAGCAAAGCTTGGTGAACTGGCTGAAAGCGAATGCTCCGGGATCTCTACGAAAAGGGAGAAATCACGTTCCTGGACATTTCGCAGATGCCCAACTTTCCCGACTCATTCCCGTTCAATGCAATGAGATTCAGGGCGCAGCACGGAGCAGAAAAAGGACGTGACTTCGTCACGTGCGACTGGTTCACATAACGGAGAGGAGGATTCTGCCGCTGTCGGAAACCTCATCTTATTACATGGCGTTTCTGAAGCGGACAGCCTCCTCAGCAATAACACTTTCAGTGGTCGGGGACAAAATCCGGATTCTCTTCCAGAGTTCACTCAACGGATCCCGCCAGCCATCAGTGATCAACGCACCTTAATAGGTGAGAGATCAGGAGAAATGCCGGGTGCCTCCGATATTCAGTACCACGAATCTCAACAGCCCGAGCCGGAAGATACCCGAAGCACTTCAGTTAGGCGCGGGAGAAAATTTGACGAGATGTTTGATGACGAGGAGAGCCCAAAGTTCAGAGAGGCTGGTTCTAGATCCTACACTGTCGCTTTGGAAGGAGGTGTCCGCGATCGCGAGAGCGTGAAATCGTGGAGAGACTTTGGAAAGCAAGATGTTTCCGGCGTGGCGGCACCAATCCTGGACAGTACCCAAAACGACATTATTTCCTGTTCCGATGGAATATATCCTAGTGCCAGTATTCAATCGCCCAAAGTCGAAACGGACGAGCAAGGTGGCCCAGATTCTAATCGTCTTGTATCCGCTTGGAATCAGCTACGCAGATCGTCCACAACTGATCATCAAGCACAAGCTTCTGCGCCAGTCGTACCTACAGAATTGACAGATCCAGACGCCGCCAGGGGTCTTACTGACACGTCCCGGTCTGATGGCAGTAATACCCGGGAGCATGTCGGTCTTAAAAGACCCAGCTCTCCTGCATTATTCTCTCATCCAGAGCTGACCAGACTGGAATCATCCTTGAGAAGTGACTCTCCTCAATGGCATGGAATACGCCATCAAGGTACAATCACGAACCCTTCTCCTATAGTTCGCCCTAGTTCCCCATGTCCTAATCATTCATCAGAACCAGATCCAGACCTTGCGGGGGTGGAATGGGCGGCCTCTATGTCTCCCCTTGGGACTATGTCGAGCTTTTCCTCTAGCCACAGCGAAGGCGAGTTTCCAGATAACTATTGGACATGGGACGAGGAGGAACGACATTATCACCACATCAAGGCTGCTGAAGACGGCACCGAATCGAAAATATGGTATCCTAGGGAATTTTCGTAAGGGGTACAGGTGCTAAGGCGCGTTTGTCATATAATTGAGGTGAAAACGAGACCTTCGACATCCTGTAGTATCGCTGCTCCTATTCGAGACTTCATGGGATTGTACTTCTAGAACGAGACATGTTTTAACGTGGTCGGCGTGAGCCTCCGGGAGACAAGTCCTCCACCAGCGCAGATCGTGATCCAAGTCGTTAGAAGGCATCCAACGTATGCTTTACAGTTGTCGCGCTGTTGAGCCGCAACACAGCTATTCTCCAGCCTCAGTGTTTCACAAGTCAATTCTTCCGTACAGCTCACAGACATTCATGACTGCCTGACTATCTCAAGTGAAGTTTCATACTACTACCATCCAAAGACAGGTGCCAGTCTCAAGGTCACCACCTGATAGAGAAAGAGGTAGGTATGAAGAGACGAAATGTGGTTCTAGGCTGATGTGCTCGAGTAGTGAGGAAGGTCCAGGCGAACCTAATCAAGCCCCATCGGATTAAAGACGTATAAATTTGTGTCGACGATGAGGGAACCGCGTGGCAAGGAGACGCTCTCTGTGTCGACCCAAGGAACTACTCGTATTTGCGAATGATGGACGTGAAGCCCTGATGAAATAGCTATTGCAGAATCACCACTGTCAATCCCCGAACATACTACAGTATACCGTACCTCGTATGATACAGCAGAGATAGAACGTTGTCAGTCGCCCCTCTCCTCTCAACTAATTGACGAAGTGAACATACGGGCCGAAGGGAATCAAATCCCTCTAGCCCAGGTACTGTACACGGCCGATAACGCCGTCCCTTTGGCCACGAACGTGTGCTCTACTCTAGCCGTAGCCCGTCAAGCTCGGCCTGAACAGCACGCCCCTGGAGTCCTTTACATACGCGTGAGGGCTTACAGTACATGCCGACGGACACTTCGAGCCGGCTGTTCCGTAAGAAGGCATGGGAAGTCGTCGGCAGCGATCGGAAGATGGCTGCCATCTCTGCCATACGAGACGCAGCAGGCCTCGGGGACTGCCACCACGAATTCGTGAGGACAATAATATACTTACGAGCTACATGAAATACTTGGGAGTCAATTATGGCTGTTGCAGAACAAAGGAATGAGATAGGACGGAACGGCAATATTTTGCGCCCAAGAGTCGAGCTGTCATCTAGAAGGTTAGTCGGTGTCACGTCAATATACTGTATATGGATGTAGCAGCCATTATTGCCGCGATGGATGCGATGGATTCTCGCCTCTGTACTGCGTATCTAACGCCGTTTGAGACGGGCATATACAACACCAAGTACGGATATCGATGAGCCTGGCACAATTGGCGCAACGGCCGGCCAGGAAGCCGATTTAGAAGCGAGGATAGGCCGGCACGCATGTATCAGGAAGGCATATATCCTTAACGTCGGTCGCTTGGTAATAAACAATGAATGTGAGGGGAAATCAGGGGGGAGGAAAGCAGCGACGACGCAAAAAGAAGGGGAAGGACTCAAATGGTCCGTCAGCCAGGATACAGAACCAGCCGTCTGTTGTCATCGCAACTCAACCGGATCCCTCGATGTCACAGCTGGTACTGTGTTTCTCGATCTCGCAGAATGGTTTTTCCAACATCTCCCGTTGTGGGCATTGATCTACCGAGGGAAGACGCAGTCAGGGCCTACAGTGCATGGAAGCAGACCCAAGCAAGCACCGAGGAACAGAGAGAGTGTTACAGCCTGGCTCAGGATTTGACTCTGGCGAATTGCTTTGACCTTGGCATGCTTGCCAGCAACCAGGAAAAGATGTATCGGTTTTACAAAGCGCACGGTATTCCGGAAGGCGTGGCATGGCATTATGTACGCGACATCAAGGCGTTCTTGAAGCAACGCGAAAGGGCAAAGAGCACACAATAGAGCGTAAGACACAGGATGACGACTCGTCCTATTTCTTTCATTTCAAGAATCTTCAAGACCCGTGGTGTACTAGACAGTATCCAGCTTGTCACAGCGCGAGGATCTCACTCTCTCGTTAAATTTTTTCTAGAGGACAAGACTTCTGAGAATGCCACCAGAAGTCTCGGGACCTGGGGTCACGACCTCGAGCGGACCATATCCGACGCCTGGTCCGAATGGTAAGGGGCTTGCCAGATGCTGGCTGGTAACAGGAGAACGTCGAAGGTGACCAATAGATCGCAAAGACACCAGCCCGTTAACTATTCAGTCGACATCATCAGTAATACCGAAGACGAGTAGCAGTAGAAGCCCCCCTGATATAGGTTGCTGTCATATAGCGAAGGGTCCTCGGTCTCGCTGAATAAGGCAGTGGATGGCGTCCAGCCCCAGACGCCCAGATCGTCGCCCGAGAAAGATTGGATCGGGTAGTCCGCACCTCCTGGGCGATAGGAGCAGAGCTCAGGATCTGGATATACGGGGCGTTCGTTATTACTCTCGTAGTTTCCTTCGTAGTTACCGGCACTGCATTCGATTCCGGGTGGACTGTCGGAATATTCAATGGCCGAAGACGAAGCAATGGCTGCAGGCGGAGCTGGGTGTTGCGGTTCATCAATCCGTGGGGATGCCTGGTGCTGGACGTGATGGGAGGCTCCTTCCGACTCACAAGGCCTTCTTCTACTCTGGAGGCTTGCGATGGTGTCCGTGTCCTCATGTGTCGCCTGTAGAGTTCATCAGCTACTGGCATCTGGGATAAAATGATAAAATAGACAGCTAACCTTTCTAGGTCCCGGGCAGCTCTCAGTCTTCTTGCGTGTTGCGCTTGGCGAGTGCCTGGTGGGATCGCCCAGCTGCGCAAAGGACTCGTTGTCCTGGGAACAGCGGAAAGGCTTGGGTTTTTTCTCTTTGTGTTGGCATAGAGCCTTTCTCTGGTGCCTGTTCCGACTACCTCCAGTCGTAAAGGTCTTGTCGCAGTCGGGACACCTGTACGGCTTCACCCCGGTGTGGGTTCTTATGTGCTGGCGTAGGTTGCTGGTACACGAAAAGTCCCTGTCGCATGTGTCGCACTTGTAAGGCTTCTTCCCGCTGTGAATTATCCGGTGCCTCTCCCGACTGCTTCGATCCGTAAAGGGCTTGTCGCAGTCGGGACACCTGTACGGCTTCTCCCCGGTGTGGGTTCTTATGTGCTGGCGTAGGTTGCTGGTAGACGAGAAGTCCCTGTCGCATGTGTCGCACTTGTGAGGCTTCTCCCCGCTGTGAACTCTCTTGTGCCTCTTCCAACGTTTTCGATCCTCAAAGGTCTTGTTACACGTGTCACACTTGTGAGTCTTCTTCCCGGTGTGTGAATCGGTGATGGCGGAGAAAGACATGATCGAACGATGGAGGCGGCTCTCAACACTGCGAGCGTTAGAGATCGGGACATGAATGTATTCTATGCTCTTCACATGGCTCATTCCCTTCAGATCTTCTACTTATGTCCTCTCGTTCTTCGTGACCAAGATCTGAGCACTCGACTGACGACTGGGTTGAACACGGCAGACTCCTGAGGGGGCCTGTTGCTATGTTTACAGTTCCACATATACATATATATATATATATATATAGCCAGGAAGGCCGGAGAAGCAGCACCAACCTGAGGCGTAGAGACGAGGGTTACTGTTGTCATGCACCCGCTGAAACTGGAAGCAATGCACTCTGCCAACGAAATGAGTCGGTGTGGAACATCTGTGGCAATTCCTAAATCCAATCGTGTTAGGTGGTGCGGCAGTTCTACCCCTAATCTCCACCACACCATGCCGCATGCCCGGCCCCCGGCCGGCCAGTAACATGACGCCTGGCCTGGGAGGCGATGCATCTCGTTCGTGCCACGGCTGATTGAAATGCATCACAGCTAAGATATATAGCAAGAGCGTCTCAACCCTTTCTCTCGTTCTTGGCGGCGGAGAGGGGTGTGCAAAATGTGTCAAGATACGTTACAAGGCCCAACGTTCCTACCCGTTAGCATTGATAGTAGTGCGGGAATGCATGAGGTCGATCCCTCCGATGCAGACTCTGGCGCCGTGCAGAATGGATTCCGGTACGACGATGATGAAGACAGTGAGCATGGCTAATACTGTGGTGGGTATCCGGAAAGGCTGACAGATTGAAGAGCTGGTAGGGTCTACGCAGTCTCTGTTCCGACGGCTCGCCGTCACACGGGTAATATTCAGGAGAGCAATCCAAGAGACCAGTCCGACACGTTATATGGCATCCTGGAACCGAGTTGATGCAGATCCTTTGCGGTCCACAACTGCCAGCACGACCGAGACTCTCCCGCTCTACACGCCTGGACGACCGCCGTCCTATCGCTCCACCGCATCAGGCATTGGCTCAAGGGTGGACGAAGACGGGCAACATCCAAATAGCAAAGCGACCTGGAAGGGCAGATGCGGGATCTCGAGGGCGTGGGTCAAGAACGCATGTAGAGCATTGCGAGATAGATTAGCCAAGCTGAGGTCATGACTGGATGGTGGACAGGAGAGTATTGCAAGCGCGCATTACCATCACCACTTCTTTGAGAGCTTTGCCAGGGCCAATTGTGAGCAGAGATACTACCGCGTCCTGAGCATACCCGGGAATAGGTGCGCGATATTAGGTTTCGGATGACCAGAATTTCATCATTGCGCCGCACCTGTTCTGGAACAGACGTCTTCCGCCACTGGCGAGATTCTCCGCACAGCTCCTGGGAGTTGAGCTCGCAAGAAGGCTGGGCCAATCACCACGAGTCGTCCATCTCAGAACCCAACAACCCGAGACAGCGGAGTCCGCACCGGTGAGTCAATGTAAGCACCATCGACCTCTTCGGTCTGATGCCTGTACACAAGTGGGCGCGTAGGTACTTGCTGCTTCTTTCCTCTTACGCCGTCGAACAACCTATATACGGTGGCAGGTCGCCTAACTAGACCGCCCGATTGGTCTTTGCTCGGCGGAGCTCTTTGTTGTTGTCATTACCAGACCAGACTCTATGATGACAGTCCACACGCGCAGATGGTCGCCACGCGAACCATCATTGACGCCTCTGAGAAGGTGCGATTTTCGATTCGCACTGCTTGCGATGACGTAGCCGGGAACTCTTCACGGTATGCTGGCAGGGCTTTCAGTCCAGGTGCGGTGCGGCTGACGTCAAAAGTGGCTGGGCTCCGCTTGTGGCTGGACCCCACTACCATCGCTTCTTGTCAGTCAATGAGTGAACGACCTGAACCTTCACTGACACCTCCACACTCTGGAGCTTCCCTCAAACTCTTGATTGGCATTCTAATATATCTTGTCGAGATGGGAGCCTTTATAAGCAGCGCAAAGCCTGGCACAACCGTGCCCGAGCTGGAACGAGAGACCGAACCTGCAGGAGCCGCAGCGGCGGATTCCCCAGCGACGCTCGAACCCGAAGGTTTGCACAATACCTTTCCCAAGCGCATGAGGTCTTTTTCATAACAACTTGGAAAGGGACGGTGATCTTCGAGTCTCTTGGGCGAAAGATCGTCCGGCACGGCGACAGGGTGACCAAGATCGACCCCGATGGGATCAAGCCGTCTGAGGCGGAAGTGATGCGTTTTATAGGCGAGCACACCGAGATTCCCGTGCCACGCGTGCACGACGCCACACTCACGTCTATAACTATGGACTTCGTTGAGGGCACCACGTTGGAGAAGACGTGGAACAGCCTGTCCGACGCTGAGCGGGACACCGTCAGCGCCCAGCTGCGCGGCTACCTCGATCAGCTACGAGCAATAAAGGGCTCGTACATTGGCGGTTTCGGGAGGAACCCAGCCGTCGTCTCGCGCTACTTCTCCGTCGAGGGCGGCCCGTTCGCTAGCGAGGCCGAGTGGAACGACTTTCTGCTCGAAGACATCCACCCCGAGCACCCACGAGCCTTCCGGAGCATGGTTCAGGACGAGCTGCGGACTGACCATGACATCGTTCTGACCCATGGCGACCTCGTCGCTCAGAACATACTCGTTCGCGACGGCCGCATCGTAGCGCTGCTCGACTGGGAGAACGCCGGCTTCTATCCTGAGTACGTCGAGCTCGTGAAGCCGCTCCGCGGTCCGGATTGGCGAGTTGGCTACTACAATGCCCTCCTGGACATATTCCCACGTCGGTATGGCGCCGAGTATCTGATGGATCAATTTCTATCTTCGATCTCGAGACATTGAGCGGGCGGTCGGGTTTGCCCGGAGAATCTCCGCAGAAGACCCTTCATGCCGGGAGCAGACTTGGTTTTCGACGAGGTCATGCCAACCATCCCCGGCATTCAAACTCGACCGAACGGACACATTCCCACATATGACATGCATAAGTGACCAGAATCAATCGAACAGACATTCCGTGTATCCATCCCATCGAGTGCATCTGCCACATCTTTTGCTTCCTCGCTCGCCTCACGCACTTGGCAAAGCAAACACATGGCGGCGTGACGTGCGTAGCGCGTGCATACCCCTCTTCCTCCTATCATCCATGAGCCACCTTTGGATGTCTAAGACGTATATGGGGCTTGTAGAAGGATCTCTGCCATACCATCGAGCGCCGCATCAGCCTCGGACATGGAGATCAGTCCGGCCTTGGTGCACGATTGTAAAGCGTCACCAACCCAGTTATGGCAGTTCCAGTCGTGTTCGGCGTTGTTCACAGCCGTGGTCCAGATGGCACTGCGCAGGTCGGACAACCTGGATGCTGGGATGGTCGCGATAGGCACGCTGCCTGCGAATAGATCACTGCACCTTGGAGTGCGGCCGCGACTCTCGTCACGCACGAAACCACCAGCGAAGCCTATCAGGTGGATGAAGCGGCGGTCTTGATCCGGGTGCTCGATGAATAGACCAGTGTGTCGGTACGGGTATGCGTCGAGGGGCTTGCCGCGGAAGATAAAAATGCTGAGGCTTGCTTGCTTGCTGCTGCGTATCGTCTCCATTCTACATGACGGCTTGTCCAAGCGCGGTGGTGCGAGTTCAGCCGTCTTGCGCCCTTCGAGAGACGACAGACGGAGCTCGAGGCGATCTTGCAGCTGCAGCGAAGAGCCGAAGAAACCCAAGAGTAGGCAGAGGAGAGTTACGGGAGCATTGCACGGTAAGCAGCTTGTGTAGGAAGCGATCACCTCGAAGCGACGGCGGCCTCGAAGAGACGGCTAGCACACGAAACATCCTGTTGGCCGGGACGGAGCGTTCAGACGCCGCAGCCACCAGAGCTCGAGGTCCAATCATCTCCACCGAAAGTCTCTGCGATAGTCTCTGCTGGAGAGTCGCTGCTGCATGTGTCACACGTGTAAGCTGTAAGCCTCCTCCCCGGGGCGTGAGTCGGTGCTGATGGAGACAGCCATGATCGAAGGACGGGGGCGCCTCTCGACACTAGGAGCGTTAGCGATCGGGACTTGACAGACTGCCCCCGCAATGTGGGGGATCTATCTGGAAGAGCCGGCATCGTAGTGTGCCCCTAGCACCGGCACGCCTCCCCCCTGAGCGCTCATTTCCGCCGCACTTGTACCCCTCGCATTTCTGGCGCAGAGCCGTCGCGTCGCGCGAAGAGCTCCCTGCGGCGCGTTTCACGTCGGGTGCCTGTTTCGGAAGGTACAGATCATCTCGAAGCAGCTCACATGTCGTCCTCGTGGGGGGCGGAGTCAGAGCCGAGTTCGCGAAGACGTACCGTTACCATCCAGAACGCGCCGCGCCAGCCAGCACCGGGGGACCTCTGCCGGAGATACGCGGTGTTGTGGACGAGCCCCTTTGTACCGTCCGTGAGAGCCAGTGCAGATCCCCGTGTGAGTCACGACGCGTGGCCCTGCGGCTCAACCTCCCGGCTTGACACAGCGAGCCCGGAGCTCCAGTTGGACAGCCGGCATGCACCATGCCTGAGACCAGCCTGCCTTGCAGCGGCACACCGAGCGAGGCCCTGGTGAATCCCAGCGAATGGTGCGGGATCCACTCTCGTCGAGGCAGACACGACGCGCAGATCTCGCAGGAGCACGAATGACAGCAATGGCCGGCATCGCCCGCCTTGACGCACCCGGAACACGCGTCCGAGGCGAGCACACGAAGCTACGCGCTGGAAGAGGTCTGCGCAGGGTAGGTGGCCAGCGGGAGCCTCAAAGCAAGAGCTCTCGACGACCTGACCAGCTTCTTCTTGATCGGCAAGATCGCCGAGGCACGGCGATGCTTTAGCAAGGCAGGCATGGGCTCGCAGCTACTGCCGGTCTGGGGCATGGAGGGTTACGCCACGAACAGCACGCCCGTCGTCGAGGAGTTCCTGCGGACGGGCGTGCGAGGTCTATTGCTGCTGAGCGAGATGGGAATCGTGCGGCGCGAGAGATGTCTCGCATTTTGCTATCCCGTCGCATTTCGGAAACCCTACGCAGATACATGGACTCCATCACTGTCCCCGAGTAGATAGCTGCCCATTTCCATCGCCTGTTCACTGGCCACGTTTATTGATTCTCTCCATAAGCTTGTCCATGTCAAGTTTCGCCGGAGTCTCGATGCAGTACACGTTGTGGCGTACCTGAGGACGTTAGCTCAGGATCGCTCGCACTAGATGCTTCTGCTTGCCTCAACATTGTACTTGTTCTTACCGCACGTCTCCGTGAGAATGCTGCACAAGGCTTCGGCTTCCACCAGCCTTGTGTGGATAAATCCGAGCCCCTCACCTTCTTTCGGAGGTGGTCCGTTGTCGCTGCTCATGGTGACCGACGAACAGTGCTGAGAAGTTGCAGGGATAGCTCTGACGATACTTTTCTGGAGAAATAGTTTCGCGATGTGTCAAAGTCAGCAAATTTATGGCCTCCTGGCAGCTCGCGAGGCGCTTCTCGGCCCCTATGACAACCGCCATTGGGTGAAGGGCAATTACTATTATGTTGCATGCACGGACGCAAGCTAGGACGGCCAATGGTTCAGACATCCCCTCGCAACCGATCTGCAAGCGAGACAGTAAACAATACTCCACGTGACAATGTTCTCTGAGGGCGCACGGGCCACAAGTGTCCTCAGACACTTGTGATCCGTGCACGACCTAATACCCAGCTCGTATGAACACCTTCCAGAAGCAAAGGAACCGCCAAGGTATCAATCAGTCTTATGATGAATGCCTTGCAACCATGCAGTCTCTCTTATAGGGGTGGAAGCTGCCGAACAAAGGGCAGCGGGAAGCGGTCGCAGGAGCAGTCACTCGAGTTCGACTGGAGCACCTGTACTCGTGACAATACGGTGGCCGCCTGCACGCCGTCTCTTGAAGAGATGCGATTTGTGCTGCAGTAACGGCTGATGGCATTGGATTATTGTCTGACCTCCAGTGGCAGCCTCAGGCTGGCTTTACATGTCGCTCCCTCGGTTCAACGCGTCATCATCCATCAGGCATACCATGAATCCCCCAACTTCCGTCCAGTTCCCCTGCTTTCCCCTGCGGCCCCCGCGGTGGCATCCGCTATCGTCATCACCATACACGGTACTCCTGAGCGAGTTGTTGCCAGAAAGGGCCGTCATCCTCCACCGGCACATATCGGCGTTTGGCGACGTTTGTCATGATATACTTGTGCTGCATCTCCCGTGCGATATGTCTCTGAATATCCTCCTGTTTCTCCATATTGCGCTGAGTGGTCTGCGGAGACGATGGAAGAACCCCTCCAGGAGCTTGAAATGCTCTGGCGTAGCGATATAAGCGTCTCCGCCAGAGCGTAATGAGAGACTTCGTAGTTTTCTGCACCAGACCCCGTCCGGAGGTGTTTTTGGACGCGCACGCCTGGGCGGTGTCGAGGGGCGCTTCGCAGTCGGATGACTCGTCGTCATCGTCGATGGCGCATTCGTTAACAGAGCTCTCTAGACGCGACATGGCTGTTTCTTCATCGTTCAGTTCAGAACGCTGCGGGACATAGAGCTCTGCGAGCAACCCGGAAAATGGGTGGGCTGGAGATATAACAGTTTGGGAGCTGCTTCAAGCCGGGTCCGCAGCCCATGGAGGTGGCGGGAGACTCCAGCCATCCCACCTCAATTCTTTCCCTGTATCCCCACGAAATTACGTAGCCTGGCTGAGCATGATGCTGATCCGGCCTTGGCTAGTCGATCCGGTGTCAGACTTGTTGCCAGAGACTCGCGAATCGATTGGGCACGATCACGGCCGATGCATGAACGAGCTTATCCGTTGCCCTCTCTTGATTGGGCCATGATCTCCCATTGCTGCATTCCTACAGAGGCCGGGTGAAGGAACACCAGTCGAACAATCCGTCCGACTCGTCCGTGAGTCACACTCGACCGCCAGCCTCTTTGCCAGGCCTGCCGTTATAGTCTTGACGTCTTGGCAGTCGACCTCACGATTAGACTACGGACCTTTGGCGACCGGAAGGGTAGTCTTCCCTCAGCTCTATCCAGAAGCGTATATACTTGGGTCGCTTTCGAGGTTATTCCTCCTTCTCTTACAAGGCGCCAATCCAGCTACCTATGTGGCAGAACGCGTGCGTCTCGTGCGATGGCCAGAACCAATTCCGGCCCCGAAGCTCTTCCTGCTATGCAGTCCAGACTCAGTCCCATAGCTGGCGCCTCCCAGGACGGCAGTCGCAACCGCGGAACACGCCAACGCATCAGTTCAGACGATGAGGATGATGCGGCAACCATCTGTGGCACAGACTCGACCGCAGGGCAAGAGGTGAGTTTTTCATGGGTAGCATGTCCAACGTATTCTCTCAGACACTCGCTGATGTGCTTTAGGCCAGCGCTACAGCCAAGAGAAGACGACCCATCGAGCAAGACTCTTCTTCGGCTCGACCGACAAAATATATCATGCGGACATTGGCGACCGGCGGGAGAGAGGCCATTCGAGAAAGTGCAATGAGCGACAAAGACACACTCGTCCAGCGCTTTTCACCTGGTGACCGGGCGGTTCAGTCGTTCGTGGAAGCCGTGTATGAAAGGGTAGATACAGGGCGTGTGGAAAGGGATCGCTTGGAGAAAGTTAACGAAAATCTGATGAAAATGCTACAACATCGTGAGGCGGAGATAGACAGCCTCCGTGTCGAACTACGCCACGTACATACGAGGCTACAGCGTCTTCTGCATGAAAAGGCGCTTACGGATCAGCAACAGATGCTTATGATACAAGCACGCAGTCGGTTTGTTCAGGCACTTCAGATTTTCAGTGGATATCACAAAGACATGCATGACCGCTGGCAAGCATGTATCGACATGTTTCCGATGAGCACCCGACCGGTGCCGCCGGGACAGCCGGCTCAGTGGCAAGGACTGGAAGGGCCAGGGGGGCAAACAACGAGACAACCCGTGCCGTCGGCTCTAGCCCCTTGCAAAGGCCCTCCTTCAGGGGGATTGGATAGTCCTTTGCATCGCGTCTAGCTATGATAAGCAGTATCGAATACATTCAGACGACGTGTTCTGATCCGTCATGCGAGCGTGAGAAGACCGTAGGCGTGATTTTGCGGTTGCCGAGCAGTCGGGTGACAAACACGGCAGTGCTGCCGAGTACAGCCATGTCCCTTCATCGTCTACTGCGGTTCGAGCTGATTGTAAAAAGTCGACACCTCCTGGCTCCAGGATTCTCAGTGTTGAGGCAATAGTCTCTTGAGCTTCAGGTCCGCCTTGCCAGCCGCCGTCTCGAGAAAATTGCCGAGGATAACAAGAGTGTCTTTGCCTCTGTCCGGCCTGAGCTCCGGAAATACAGTCTCCCGGAAGATCCACCTGACCACTTCTGGCCCGAGGAACCCGCGTAGGCGTGTGGGCGATTCCGCGCACACTTTGACGCACTTCCTGAACTTCTCGAAGTCCTCGGGCTTGACCCGCTGCTTGCCGTTAGCGAGCTGCACGCAGGTGAAGAGCGCAAAACCAACCCTCCAGTCGTCCCGGAAAACTATACTGCAGTCCTCGAGAAAGTGCTCCTCTGCCCTAGCATCTCCCGCATCTGTGCAGGAGATCTTCCTTTAATCCTCTCGGCAAGAGCCTGGTGGACGCGACCTCAGCTGGGTGTAATTGCCATATAGTCCAAGGCAATGTTGGCCGCTAATGGAGTGCATATCATCGTGAAGGACAGTGATTGAATCAGGCAAGTCCTCCGGCACGGCTCTCGGAACCTTGGAGTTCTTCATGAATATGTACTTGACGGGAAGGACGGTAGCCTCACAGCTTTGCAGGTGGATGTCAATATCAAGGACCACAGTACGTCAATCTCGTTGAAGTGTTAAATGGTATGCAAGTGTATACCAGCTACGTGAAAGCCAGACCGGCATCCCATCATCTGATCGACCTGCGGGCTGTAGATGAGGAGACTCCCATCCTCTCTAGTCCCGCGCGACTCCTCCCTTCAGTCATACGTACCAACTGGACGAGCAAGTGTTTCTTCTTGATACACTCCCTACATGCGCGTTCCGTCAACCCTGTGTTCCAGATGCCAAGTTCTTCACCTTTGAACCGAAACGTCGACCCCGTCCATTCGTCCAGCGATCGTATAAGTGGTGACAATGGCAACAACGGCATCAACGATATCAACTCAGACGACGGCCTCTTCGTATACGTTGGCACTAATTGCATCCCGCTCGACGATGGAATCCGTTCAAACGATCGTATCGATGTTAACAATGGCAAGCGCTGGCGAGCATTGCCAAGCCGAATAGCCTTGCAGCGCTGCCAATGTGCGTGACCGAATGGCTCATCGCCGCGCACAAGCTTCTGCAGCAGCGAGACAGCATCCGCTTTACGCTGATCGCGATAGTAAGTCCAGGCTAGCGATCTGCCGTAAAGAAGAAGCTGTTGCTCCACCTTTTCAGATCTCTTTCCTAACGTCGACCAGGTAAGAACGAAGAGTTCCTGAACAACGTCTCTGTTCATCACGGTGTGGTGGATGGCGAACTCCAAGTCTTGCAACAGGTCCACGGCGCTGCATTGTCTGCGAAAGATCGTGGAAAGGATCTGTCGTTCTGAGTCCCGATACACATTGAAGATGTAGCGGCAGGCAAAAATGGCGGAAAGAACATGAGAGATGCGCGGGAGATAACTTAGGATGATCGCACCTATCTCGACCGGGAGGTCGGATATTGCACGAACCATAGCGCAGACGGTCAGGATCGAGGAGGACTGAAGTTTGATCGTAGACGAAAGAGCTGAGCAGAGGATGACGAGTACTTCATAATCACGGGGCTTTTCATGACAGTGCCAGTTCTGGTTGAGATTCAACCCCATGCTACACCCCACTTTTATGCGGTTCTCATCACCAACGACCATATAAAGTGGGCCGCGAAAACGATAGTGCGGGCCCCTGCCACCAACCACATTTGCGGCACGTAACGGGTCGAGAGCAGCTGCCTAAACCAACCTCCAAGTTTCCCTGTCCAATCCTTGCCGCGTGCCCACCTTCCACCCATCCAGTCCATCCTTTCATGGCGGGCAGGACCGAAAGGACGCCGTACGGATGAGGTCTGGAAAGAAACCCCGAGCTTCGGTCAAATACGTAGCCAACAGCGGCGCCTTAGAAGTCGCCCACTTTCCAGTACCACACAGTCCGAAGCATTTAAGGATACGTACAAGAGCCAAAAATGGCGGACAAAGGTACTTCATCCACTGCAATGAATTGGACATATCTGTCGTACATGTGAAAGTCTGGACATTTACTCTACGTACAGGTACCATCTCGGCCGAATTCGACGGACAGTCGTGCTCGGACCTGATGCCGTTTCTCCGTCTTCCTACGGAAACGGCCCAGCCACCAGGTGCTGTCCCGGTGAGGTCCTGTGGCTCCGATGAGCTTCTCTGGCTATCATGTGAGGCTGTGTCTTAGCAACGTTTATGTACTAGAGATCTGTAGTACATGTACAGCACCATGGTCGTGGAGCAAGTTGCTCAGTAATACGATAATGTCGCCAGGGTAAATGGCTTTGGTCGGGCTTAGACAATTGAGCAAAACCACACATTCCTTCCCAGGTGTCGCAACAGGAGACAGTACCGTAAACTGAACGGACAAATGGTAGATTCTGTGTCGAGATTCTGATGATGGGTTTGTCTTATTGGCTCATGCTTCGGCATGGGAGGGTCCGAAATGCACAGCTGTGTTGTACGATTGGCACGTCCTGACCTTAAATGACCGACTCAACATCTATCCAAGTCGTTCGACGACATCTTAGAGCATAGGAATGAAACTGTTCTGTATCAAAACACTCGAAGTTGTCGATGTATCAGACCCGCCTCCCTACGCCATACTCTCACACACTTGGAGCAGCAAAGATGCTCCAACGCCAATTTCGTGGGCAAGTGACGGCAAGCTCCAGAGGCATCTGCCAGTATACGACATGGCTATTCGGGTTGGCGAGGATGCGGTCCTCCGAGGAATAAACCATTTACGGGTAGACCGCCTATGCATTGACGTCTCCTTTCTGCCGCCCTGGACGACGCCATCAACGGTTCTTTCAAAAGACTGTCAAAATCCGAGCCATGTCTTGCACATCTTGACGACCTGCCAGTCGACGGCCCGGCATTTGACGAGGCTGTCTGGAGGCGATGTAGATATTGGAAACGAGCCTGGACACTGCAAGAACTCATCATTCCAACAAGAGTCGAATTCTACGATCAGCAGTGGAATCATCGGGGTTCCAAGACCTCTCCCGAGTTGCTGCCGCTTCTGTCAAACATCACTGGTATCCCCCGGAGCTTGTTACATGACGCCAGCGCGTTGTCCGACTTCTCGCTAGCGGTGCGAACGACTTGGTCTATCGGGATGGTCTCCAGTCGTGAAGAGGACACGGCGTACTCTCTGTCGCCCAATTTTGGTGCGAAAATACCGGTGCGGTATGGTGAAGGTGCCGGGCGCGCATTTCTGCGTCTGCAGGAGGAGATCTTGCACGACACTTGCGACGGCTCGATCCTCGCCTGGCGAAGCGACAGCAACCAAGAAATTCGCGGACTCCTGGCTCGGTCGCCGTCCGAATTTCGCCACTTCTCATTGGCGTCCGGAATCGCAGCGCAACGGCCCTGGGTCTTCGATGGCAGGGTTTGGTTCAGCAGCAAGGGCGTCCAAGTTCGGCCGCGACTTCACAACTACTGACCATTCGTTCTTCTCGACATCGGCCGCCCAGAACAGGCCGCCCTTTCCAAATTGCAACGTCGGAATCTACCTCCGAGAGTGGAACGGCATCTTTGTCCGAGCAAATCCGGCGTCAGCCGTCAATATTCCAGGAATCGGTCGTTGGATGGAAATAGACGTGGCTCGGAATGTGGAGTCCCGAATATCAAGCAGCATCCATGCTTTGTTTGATACCGAAAGACACCATAATGGTGCTACAATGCGGAAAGGGGCATGGGATGATAATTCATCCAGCAATGCGCCAAGTGAATGCGTGGAACAGCCCCTGTCCAAGAGCGAGACCAAGCCTGTGAGTGATGTCGAGGGCGAGGTCCGTGAACTTCCAGCAAGACCCGCGCGAAAATTGAATTCCCCGCTACCCCAAGTCTCGGATAGCAGTACCAGCCATGTGCCGTCGATTGTTGAGTCGTCTGGAACCAAGCGGAGCTGGTCTGGAGGTCCATTACGCTCGTCGCGAACCGTCAGGGACGGTCCTTCTTCCAACTTCCTTCTCGAAGACAGACGAAGACACGGTTCTGTCTTCCTCCGAGGGCGAGATGGACGGAAGCTCCCCGGAAAGCGGTGGTGACTCTGAGGAGGACGTGGAGAGCGAAGATTACGACTCGCTGTTCGAGGGAGGTAGTCTTGAAGAGCTGCCCCCGTATTCAGATGATGACTTCCCGAATGTGCGGTCGGATTTGCTGCGGCTCTCAGATGATAACATTAGGACATGGATGGTTTCGGCACGGTACGATGCGCCGCCAGACGATAGACTCCCCCCTCGCAAGCGCGCGAGGACCACAGAGTCGCAGCATCGGTCGATACCCCCTGAGGATGTGGACCATGATGATCCAGAACTCGTCATCGTCTCTCGCCTCGACGGGTACTTCCACCTAGCCTGTCCCTTTTATGTCAGCAACCGAGAAAAATACCGGCAATGCCTGCTGCAACGTGATCTCCAGTCCATCGAAGACGTGATCTGCCACCTTCAGCGTGACCACGCCGAACCACCATATTGCCCAGTGTGCTATACGGCGTTTGGCAAGGCTCTTGATTGTGACAAACACGTCCGGGCGAGGACGTGTGTTTTCCGCAGTTTTGGAGACTTTGAGGGGATTAACGGGACCCAGAAGTTCAAGTTGACAAAAGGGGACAAGCTCTACTTGGGTGAGGCAGAGCGGTGGCGGCGTGTCTGGTCGGTTATCTTTCCGGGCTCCAGACCTTGTTGCTCACCTAGACGATGATATCGGACGGGCAGTGCCCATGGTCCGAGACCACTGGGCCAGCCATGGCAAGGACTGGATCTACCAGTACCTAGCGAGTCCTTGTCCACTTCACTGTCAGTCGCTCAAGAAGCCGAAAACAGAGGCGATCCTTTTCCGGTTGATATTAGGGGACTTGTTGGGATTGGTGGCAGAAAACCACGGGCTTACCAAGGGAAGGAATGTGGATAGTGAGAGTGGAATTGGTGTGTGAAGACACAGAAGTACAATGTCCCTCGAGGAGGCGGGATCCTAGACGTCGTGACAGAACTCGACTACCCCTACTCAAAGGGTGTACAGTATATACGATATGAGCTGTAAACCTACATTCAGGAGGCTTTCAGAGCAAGATATTCTAGCATGCTCAAAAGAATGAGCTGTCTAAGACCTAACTCTAACCTTCCCAGAATATGACATGGAACATAGAGAGCCGTCTTGTCACAACTTCTCAAAGTGTTGATAATTTGACCTACCATAGACTGACAGTAAACGGCCGCCCAAGAAGATGGCGCTTAGAATCCCTGCTCTTCCCCTTCACAACGTGGCTCTTTTCACCAGCACAAAATACAGTTCGCGCACATGTTCCCAAAATAACCATCCAATTTAACACACTCCTCAAAAAAGGCCCCCATCTTGTGCTCAGCGCACACCTTACACGGAGTCGGCGCCTTATCACCTCTGCTATAGCAGATAATGGCATTTACAGCTGCCCGGGATTCATCGAGGCGGAACACCAGTGAGTAGATTTGGGACCAGGGTGCTTTGATCTCCCGCTTGATCTCAAATTTCTGTAAGATTTCTTTTTGCTCCGGGGTGGTATACAGATCCAAAGCTTCTGGGGTTGTGTCGCATACGACAGTGCTGGTACTTAGGGCAGTGCCGACGGAAAAGTTTGGAATATATATTTCGGGCCGAATGTAGAGCCTCTCAAATATGAATCGTCCTACCATATTTAAATTAATGTTGAATTGTTACAGTACAATATAAGAGGAGCCGATAACGAACTGGGAAAACAAAGACAGTATGAAGCTAGAAAACGTTACGGGACAGTACTCGAGATCTAAATAAATTTGGCAACGCAGATGGTCTTGGGGGCCAAATATGACTTCTGAAGATTACGTGGGAGTCGATTTCCGCTATACAGAAGCTTGAAATGCAGGTCCACCTCCCGAACAGTCTCGAGACAAAGGAGGCGGCCGATATCCTCAAGCCACAGCAACGAACCACGGTCTTGTGGCATATATCGGGAACAAAACGCCTTGTCCTGGCAAAGGGGCAGATAAAATAGAGAGACGTTAAGTATACAGTACATTATCGCGGCTCCGACATCGAACTTCGGTAGGCATCCCACTTTCCGCGCTCTCGGATTAACAACTCCCATCAACAACCAAACAGTAGTTTTAGTATCTACATCAGCAACTATTCTCACATCATCAAACCTGTTTAGGGCTTGGGGCCACAAGCCACGTCACCGCAACCGACAACAAGACAGTCTTGAAGGTCCACCAAGTCTGGAAGAATGGACAGTACTACTTTGGTCGAAACGACTGCGAGGACGACACTGCCAGGGAGGTCACCATCTACGAACATCTCGGTAGCAACCCGCAGATTCTCAGATGATTCGGTCTCGAACAACACTGTCATGGAGTTCACTCGCGCCTGTTAGAGCTGGCTACACTGGGAAGCGTCCGGCATTTTATCGAGTAGCACGCAGACGACTCCCTTCCGTTGCACACCCAATTGAGGATGGCACTAGATGTCGTGACAGAACTCGATTACCCCCACTCAAAGAATGCTTGTAAGAGCAAGATATTCTAGCATGTTCGAAATAATTAGCTGTCTAAGACATAACTCTAACCTTTTGGCATGGAACAGAGAGGATAATCTTGTCACGGCCCCCAGGGAAGATGGCGTTTAGAATCCCAACTCTTTCCCTGCACAACGTGGCTCATTTCACGGGCCGCTCTCCAAAATACAGTTCGCGCACATGTTCCCAAAATAACCGTCCAGTTTGACACACTCCTCGAAAAAGGCCCTCTCCCCGTGCTCAGCACACTTCCTACATGGATTCGGCGCCTTATCACCTCTGCTATAGCAGATGATGGCATTTGAAACTGCCAGGGATTGGACCCAGCCTTGGAAATTAAGGCGGTACGCTAATTTACGGATTCGGGGCCAGGGTCCCTCGATCTTCCGCTTGATCTCAAATTGCTGCATGATTTCTTCTTGCTGCGGAATGATATACGGACGGAAAGCTTCTGGGGTTGTTTCGCACACAACAGTGGCACTGTCTAGTGTACTGCCTTCGACGTAGTTTGAAATATATACTGCGTCCATAATGTAGACCCTTTCGAATATGATTCGTCCCACCATATTGGAATGATATCGAACCGTTAGGATAGAATAACCTTTGGAGAGGAATAGCTGGGTAGGATGTTGATTGAAAGGCCGCAACACCGCGAGGCAAAACGAGAGGGGAAGTCTAATATAAGAGGAGCCGATAGGAATTGGGAAAACAAAGACAGGATTGAAGCTAGTAAATGTTACAGATATACCTGTACTGTACTCGAGTTCGAAATTTGGCAATACGGATGGTATTGGTGGCCAAATATGACTTCTGAAGATTACGTGGGAGTCGATTTCCGCTACCACAGAAGCTTGAAATGCAGGTCTATCTCCCGAAAGGTCTCAAGACTAACGCGGCGGCCGACATCCCCAAGCCGACCGAAACGGCACAGCCAACGAACCATGATCTTGTGGCATATGCCGGGAACGGAACGCCCTGTCCTGGCAAAGGGGCAGATGAAATAGAAGTAGGCGTTGAATATAGAATAGGCTGTGCCAGACTTTCCCTCATTAAATCAAATATGCCAGAATAGACACTCGAGACACATTTCAGTAACGTGGTGGCTGAAGGGAACAATTTCGGCATGGCTGCTTTCTTAGATTCTACAGTACGGACCTCTGCGGGCAGAGTTGGAAAGTGAGAAGGCTAAACTGGCGGAAGCCGAACGGCTACTCGAGAACCAAGGAAGTCAGACAGATAAAGCGGCGAAAGTGGTGCATGACGTCAACACCGTCGATAAACAGCTAAAGGCGCAATTGGGGGAAGAGAGAGCGGCGTTGAGTGAGGTCCAGCGGCTGCTTGACGAACAGAGAAGCCAGAATGCACAGGCCATGCAAGACTCAGCGTCCCGACAGCGAAGGAAGAATACGGATGGGGCGAAGGTCGATTCATCAAGACTTGATAGAGTACCGGACCAAGGCGTCCCAAACAGGGGAGGACGAGCCGGCAGCAAAGCGGAGGCGCGGCGAACAGCAGACGAGCTAGAGGGTGGCGAAACAGTCGTCAGGACAGGAGCAGCCAACGGAGCCTGCAGGGGAGCTGAAGCCTCCTTCGCAAGAGTCGACACCGACACGCACTTCATCCAGGCTGGCCGAGCGTACTGAGCAAGGGCGCCTCTCGATCACGAAAGGCTTGAGCCGCCCCAGGAAGGCGATGACCCAGATGATACTGGATCTCGCCCAGAAGAACGCCTTTGTGGGGTGTAAGGGGTGCTGTATGCTGTATGATACGCTTCACGACAACGACGTCAAGTGCCAGGCCCGGACAGCACGCTGCTACTGTTCGTAAAGCGAAGACGCAAGGATAGCAGGACGCATGAATATAGCAGATGTGCCGGTCACTCGCGGTCGATCAAGTACTGTATCCTGTGGGGTACATAGGGCTAGAGAGGACGGGGTCTCAGCTTACTTTCAACACGCTATACACTTCATATCACGGGCTCGGTTTCAATTGAATACGACCTTTTGTTGCGACTTCGGCGAGGTATCCTATTGCTATTTCCTAAAGGCACTGCTTCTCATAGTCTATCCATTGCTTTAAACCCTGGATCGTTGCCCCGGTTAGGTGTACATTCCTCCTGACACTTCCCGGCCTCGCTCTCGAGGATTTCGAGGATCAATGGCGCCATTTTCCATAGCATGCGATGCACAATCTTAGACGAGGATCAGCTTGCGAATCACGGAGACGGCCGGCCGGGTGTCCGTATTACACACCGCAGAGATCGGGGTATCTTGCGCTTTCTCCTCTGTTGGTGCCCTCTGTTGGTGCCGCTCGAGGGTACTCGCCGTCCACAGCAGTGCTAAGCAGGCTTTCAGGTTCCGCTGTGCGACCCTCAGCGGTGACCTTCATGGAATCATGCCGGTACAGCTGACTCTGGCCCGGTCCTCGCTGGACCATCAAGAATTCAGCAAGGGAACGCTCATCCGCCAGTATAGAGTGGGCACGCCCATGGCGCCGAGGTGTTGCACGCCGGCTGGAAGCCTTGACACAAGGTTGCGCTTCACAGGTGTCGCTCTCCCATTGCCTCAAAAGCATGGACATAGGTATTGATCTTCCGGCAAGCGAGGGCTCGTGACGTACGAGCTAATATGACCCAATACGTCCGCCTGAGGGATGTCCAGCCACGCAGGTCTGAAACGGCACTTCTCGCAGGTGAGAATGTGGTGCAGGGGATCTCACGGCTGGGCGACTCTTCTACAGACCTCGCCCTCAGTGGGCCAGAGACATTACAAGTAATGTGCGTTCACAGAGCTTCAGCAAGCTACGCAACACCGTATTAAAAGACGTTCCATGATTAGGATACCTCCGGGCCTATATATCGCTACTTCTGGCGCAGGCGCCGCTGAACTTTTGGGCTTGGTCTCTTCGCTCAATGGCAAGACCAGTGGCAGACGAGATTAGGTGCGGAATCCAGGGCAGTCGCTCCCCGGAGAGCATCGCCTACGATTCGACAGGTGTCACTACCTTTGGGCGGGAATGTTCAACAGAAGGAGGGTGGGGCCGATCAGTCCTCTTGGCAATTGGAACATAAATGTATCCTATGAAGGTGTTTCAGGGCAAGAACGTTGTCTAAGGAGTGAGCGTGGACGGAGAGGAAATACAGAAAAGACAAAAGAAAGCTCGTCCGCGCAAGCGGAACCGCGGTTCTTGCCTATTCCGAGGTCTGTATTCTGACGTCGGAAGCGGAACCCGGAACATTGGCGTCGTCATCGTCGTCGTCGTCGTACCGGATGTTCTTCTGTTTCTCAAGATGAAGGGCCCTCTTGATCATTGCGACACTCGGTGTGGTGATGTCGCCGCACAGGGACTGGTTGCCATATAAGGCTTTGCCATCCACATGAAAGCTGCGGTCCACCAGCGCATTGTGACAGTTCAACATCTTGAACAAAGCCCTGGCTCCAATCAGCTTCTCAAGTATCTTCGACTCTGCGACAGTCGTCTGGTCGTTGATGTCGTTGTCGCCGTGGGCGAAATCGTCGATTCTGCGGTAGTTGTTCAGGGCGTCTTGGCTCAGATGTTGGCCCATGACCATGGCCGATATACGAAACTGGGTGCCCCATCTCTCAGACCTGTCTTCCTGTGGTCCTCCTGGCCGCCTGGAGAAGTGCGTCGCGGCGACATTCCTGTTGAAGTTGGCCCCCTGTGTAAGGCAGTGTTGGATGGCGTCTACCTCGGTGGGCTGCAACCCCGACCCCAGCAGGAAGATGGATGTGACCGGAGGGGCATTGCCCTGCTTCATGATCCGCTGGTAGCGCTTTATCGTCCTCTGGTAGGTGAAGCAAACGTTGTTGAGGCATTTTGGCTGCTTTTCCGCTGAACGAATGGCCGAGTTGAACAGCCTGTTCAGCCGCGGCATGTCCACTTCCCGCAGGTGATATCCGTACCAGTAGTTCTGCATCTTTGACCGAGTGCATGACAGCAGGCTCACATGCTTCTCTTGCGACCCGTCTTCGTCGTCGTCGCGATCTCGCTGTGCTATCCATTCTCCGAAACCCAAGTCTCGCAGCGTCGCGTTCGCTTTCACGAGCGCGACAGCCTCGCGCCAGGTGCCGGTGTGCCACAAACACAGCAGGGCTTCCAGCTTCATCTTGTCTTCTTCCGAAAGCTCTTTGCTCTTCTTGTTGGGGTGATTCGTGAAGTAGATAGTCATGTAGCAGTCGTATGCTTTTCCGATGGCCAGGAGAAGCGTGGCCAACAGCTCAATGGCCCCCCGGCTGTCCTCTGGAAGTAGGTAGCTGGAGTCAATCCACACGTCAAAGTGTCGCTCTCGCAAGACATTGAAAGCGCCATTGATACCGCATTCCCGAATGCGGTTGGCTTCTTGTAGAATGCCGAGTATGATGTCGATTGAACTCGGTGGACCAGCAGGGTCGCGCTCGGCGTACTCCGGCAGATCATCGCCAAGCGGGACAATGTTGACTGTGCGCTGTGCCTGATCTGTCTTCACGTCGGTGGCCGTCGCATGGGCGTCCCATCCCGGGGTCAACGCCTGTCCCGACTCGGCGCCCTTTGAAATTCCGCACCCCATTGTCCCGAAACTTGAGAAGAGTGAACGGCTCAGAAGAATATAGGGGCAAAATAGGTCAGGGAAGGAAGCCCCAGTGATGAGATTCGCACTTCGTGTTTGGAGGATTGAAAAGACGACGAACGGAGGCACGAAAAGACTCGGGGTTGATCACACTTATGCAGAATGCTCTCGGGCATGAAGGAGCAGAAGCGGCGCAGCATAGCGGCGGGACGAGTGTGCCTGACACCAACCTTCGTCAACATGGCGCAGCACGGTCAACGACCGCACCTCTTGCAACCGTCCTCTGGCCCCCGACTGAGTCAAAGCCGTGTCCACAAGTCACAACACACGGTGTGGCAGAGCCCGGGTGAAAAACGGCTTCCATGGCCAACGAACTCTCCCCGGTTCTCTACAGCTGACGTCCGTGCCGCCGCCACGTCATCCTGAGTCTGTCGGCAAAGCGGCTGACTCGGCCATTTCGCCCAGTACCCGTTCCCAGCCACTTCTGCACGCTCCGACGACAAGGATCATCGTCACGATCGAGCAGTGAGGTGATGAAGTACTCTCCCTTCGTAGGACAAGTAGCGATACCGTGCCCCTTCAAACTCTTGCGCCACGCGTTGCGGCGGCGACGATGGCCGTACACCGAGACGCGGTAGCGACGCGGAGAAAAGTCTTAGATACCAGTGTTCCGCGCATGTCCAGCACGCTGATCAACCAGCCACGCTGCACAGTCGAGCACGACCGGCGCAGGGAGGCACAGCCCAGACTCACGCATCCTGCCTCTCCAGGTGGGCCATCCAGAAGCCGGATCGTGGCTGGTCCAGTAAGCGAGTCCGGCTTCGGCCACAAGGGCGCCGCCCCCTTGTTTTACGCCTGTCACTGTATGGACGGACGACTGGCCGTCGACGCACCTGCATTCGTGCGGACAGTCACTCGTCACCACCTATGCCGTGTGTTCTCTTTCGTCGCCCTCCCTCTCCGCGTGAGTTTGGCGGTGGTTCTGTCTTGCCTGTACCGAGGCGAGCGCCTCGCGTTGGCTGCACTGGACGTGCGCTGATGCTTGCTAACATTTTCTTTCTTTTCTTTTTTTCCTTCTTTTCTTGTCATTTCGTTTATTTGTCTATTCATGAATTCGTCTTTGAATCTGAACATCCGCGCCTGGAGGCACACCCAGTCTCTCGCCCAAGGCCTCGACGCCGTGGAGAAGGCGAGCAGTCTCCTACCGTCTCCCATGTTGGTCCCCGAGTCGCCGATGCATCACGGCCAGGTCTCCCCTGGCGTGCCTCCAGATCTGGCCCAAGGCCAGATGCAGCCTACACAGAACCGGTCTGCTGACGCTCAGCCGCCTCCTCCCCGCAAGGTGCTGCACCGATGCAGGACTTGTGGGAAGGGTTTCCCGAGAAAAAGCGACTGCAGGCGGCATGGTTCGTCTGAGTCTCCCGACCGGTAATTGTCATACTGCTAACAGCGGCCAGAACGCGTCCATGGTGACCGACAGTATATCTGTGACTATCCACACTGCGGGAAGGGTTTCATTCAGCAGTACCCTCTGACTCTGCACAAGCGTGTCCATACCGGTGAGAAGCCGTTTAAGTGTGAGACATGTGAAACGGTCAGTAAGCGGCCTGTCTTGCTAAGAGGCTTTAAAAGCCCCCGCTGACAATGTCAAACAGTCCTTCAGTAACTCTAGCGCACGTAGCAGACATAGGCGCACTCACACGGGCCAGGTGCTTCACAAATGCCCTTATGCTGACTGCCCAAAGACCTTCACTCGGCGAAACAACCTTACTCGGCACCAAAACCATCATAGTGGGACGGTTGAGGACGCAGCAAGGGCTGCGCCTGAAGCTTTAGCTAGAGATGCAAGCAACATCGTCGCCGCCAGAGCTGCCTCAGCCCGTCCGGTGAAGCCGGAGGGCGAGCAAATTTCCTGCCATGTCTCCGTCCAGCCGCCTCCCCTGAAAACTCCGTTTCCTGCGCAGCGCATCATGCCGATGCCGCTGAATGCCGAGATGGCAGGCAGTGCTCTGCAGCACCGGTACCCGGCCAGCAGCTCGGTTCATGTTCGCAATGATCTGCGCGTTGGAAGCCCGACATCCAGGGTGTCGTCTGGCTACAACGGCAGCATTCACCCCACCTGGCACCCTCCTGGATACGGTAGCCTACCGACCCTGGAACCAGACATCGGACATCCGCATGGTCCTGGCGGCGCCGGAGACAGCCTCCACGTGGGAAGCGTCGACTGGGCCTCTTGGTTACACGTCGCTTCGCCGTCCCAGAGCAACAGTGGAAACGTATACGTCTATCCAGATTCCGACGCCTGCCCATCGAGTGCTGCCTCGACTCGGCAGATACTACGGAACAGAGTCCCTGGTCCTCAAGGGCCGGCTTCGCTTTGCAATTTCCTAGCCCTTCACGTAGGCTAGCAGCCGGCAGCTCATTACACAAGGCGGGTTTCACCATGCGTCATGATTTCGGAGGCGCTGTTCAGGTCTTCTGTTCATGGAGGGCACAAAAGAAAAGGAGCCGGCTGGCGTTGTTTGTAGCTAACCGCAGCGTTTCACCGCACCACCATAATGCTGTAAGAACTATTCTATTCTTGGACCCGGTATCTCCAAGTCAAATTTTCGCGGAGGTCAAGGGTCGGTCGAGCTTGAACCATGTGAAAAGAAAAATCAAGGGGACTTCACCCAGCACGACGTTGTCATCATCGCTGAAAGTGAAACTACGTACACGTCCAAGAACTCTGGATCGCCTTTTTCCCTTGTGATTCACGTATCAGCCACTGCCGAGGAGCACGTCGACAGCGAACATGTGCCGAGGCAGCGGCGGCGAAACCAGAACGGAGTCCGTCGGCGAGGAAAGACTGCCGAATTCATGATTCAGGACCACTGCCGCGAAGCCGTCGACGACTTAGCGAGACGAACGCAGGCTCCGATACAGCCTCTCAGCGCAGCTGGGAGGCAGGCGAGAATGTGCGACCAGAAGTGCTGTGACCTGTTTTAAACAGGGATGGATGTATATACAGCTGCGCTGCGTTCTGGGCCGTTCCTCTCCTACCATACTGCACAGGTCCTAATTAATCAGAACACCGAACACCCAGGGCTCCTTCTTCCAAGCCTGACCCAGGGAGCCCTGCTGGGCGGCACCTGAGGTCGGAAAGTGCGGAGAGTAGTGTACCTGCCGGGTACACCATCAATCGTTTCGGCCAATCGACCTACGCGCCTCCCACCTCAACCGTCTGTTTCAAACTCTCGACACGTTAGCCCCGCCAGGAGAGGGAGGGATGCGCGCTATGCCACAGCGGCGGGGCACTCGAAAACAAACGACCAGCGGCGCGTGTGGAAAAGGTGGCCGCCGCGGCTACGTGGAGGCCTTGTGCGCGTCCACGAGACCTCCGGCTCTGCTGTTCACGCGTGCCACGCGACTCGAGGAGCTCCGGGGTCTATAAAAACTCTTCTGCCCCGCCTGCATCACCACCTGAGACGCAGATATCCAGCGTCCCAACACCCTGCAGCTCTGCCTAGCCGTCTCCTTGTCTGCCATGTCTGCCGTCCATAATTCTCGGTGCTCCTCAGCGACACCGCTGCCAGTGTCGGATCGGGCCCCGCAGTTCGTACAAACGCTGAATATTTCGGGCACTGTCCTGAGGTACACGGCAGAGCTTCGTGTCAACGGTGATCTCAGGAGCATGACCCAGCGCTGGTCCAAGGAGGAGAGGGACAACAAGCGGCGGATCGTCATGTTCGCGAGCGTGCAGACGGGCCATCAGCTGACCGTCACGCCCAGCGCAGTTAGCGTCAACCACCGGCCGCCGGGTGGGATCTTCATCAGCTGCATCCGGCGGGCCGACTGCAACGATGCCATCTTCACCTTGACAGACATAATCCGACTGTCCGAGCGGCTGCTCGTACCGGCCGACATGGAGTTCGATGGCGGGGAAAAGAGCCATATCTGCTCCGTCCTCGCCCCCTTCAAGCCGCAGACTGTCTCTAGTACTGAGGAGTTCTTCGCAGTCATGACCGGCTTCGGCGAACCGAAGCCCTGCGGGATCGACCAGGACATCAACGTCTTCCCATGGGCGTCCCTGGGCGATGTCCTCAAGAGGATCGTGCGCTTATACAGCGTCCCGATGCCGCGGTTGATGCCTCTGACAACGCCTGGAGGCGGCACGCTCACTATGCCGACTGGCTCCATATCTGCCGCGCACGCCGCCGGCTCCATGCCGAGTTCGCGGTCACCATCACACGACGACCCCACACTACACGCTCCCCCCACAGGACGACGATCTCCGGACCATCGTGCTGATGTCAACCCTCGCCTCATGACAGGTCAGCCACGCGGCCTCCGAGGAGCGTGACCGACATCTACCCGTCGGCCACGCACGCTGCCGGCAGCGGCGCCGGCCAGCGGTACAATCGCGGTCACTGCAGTGCGCGCTCGGGGCTTCGGGATGAGGGGTGCGGGTGACTACGACGGCTCTGTACCGGATAGCGCAGGAATATGTAGTGAAACCTACGACGGCCATGGGCATTGGTCCACATAGTGTTTACCTCGTGCCTCTCTGAGAAGGTTATGGAGCTGGAGGTTTTCGTCAGGCATTGGTTCTAAACCTGTCTTTGTGTTTTTAGAGAGTCATAGTTTGTGAACGGATCTGTTCGCCGCTTAACACGTTGTCTTCGGGACCATGAGCGCGGTCGTGGTTCGACCGGCCAGATGCTCTCGTGTTCTTCCTACGTCTGTCAAGTGCAAGTAGAGATGCATCAGCTCGTTCCAGATGCATAGTCACACTGAAGGCCAGATGAAGAATCGAACGTGGAGGGACTTCTGAGGGCGCAGGCCGTGACGCCGGAGCGAATTCTATACTACCTATCCCAGGGCGCCAGTAGATTTCTGTTGTCGCGTCCTTTATGTCCACGAGGCGCAGTTGGCCAAGGAGGACTTCAGAATAGTTGGTGGCTACCGGACGACTATGAGCGGCACCACCAGCGACTTGGTGCGTTTCCCGTGGCTGCTAGCGCGGCCGCGGGCTGCCCGCCTGCCACACTGCCGGTCCAGCTTCGCCAGTACGGCCGCCTGCGCCTGTCGCAGCGCGGTCGCTCTCGCCACGGAGTCCTCCGCGAGCAGCCTATACCTGTCCTCCTGCTCGAGGTTGCGCTGCACCCCTGTCGGCTCGTCTCCGCCTGACCCGCCGACGCCGCCTGTCTCCCGGACTATGACTGCAGCGGCGGCCGCTTTCGACTCGTCTCGCCGCGCCGCCTTGTAGGCGACGCCAGAAACTCTACGCTGCGAGACGTACACCTCACGGCCGTGTCGGAGCTGCCTGTGGCGCACGTCGGCCTTCTCATGACGCCTCAGTAGACCTTGTTCTTGTTTGGGATGCCACGGCTTCCGCATTCGACGACGCCTCCTCGTATTCTTCTCTGCGATGACACTCTCGCTCGCGCCCTCCACGACGGCATCTGTCCCAGGGCTGGACCCGACGCCCACGTACTCAGCCAGTTCGTCGACGTCCAGGTCAAGCAGGTCCTTGCTCGTGGATGTGGCCGCGGCGATTGACTCGAACTCGTCGCTGTGCATGGCCACTGGCGTCTCAGGGACGCGAGCCTCCGGGCTGCCACCGCGGACGGGCGGTGCGAGCACTTCGTCCCAGCGGCCACCGCCGAACAGCGCGACCTCCTCGAAGCCGAACTCGCGCACGGAGCCCCGGTGACGGCCCACCAGGTCTGCCATCTGCGGCGCCGTCACGGCCGCGTTGCACAGCTGCAGGTAGCGCAGTTTTGGAAAGATTATGGGCTTCCTGGCCGGCCTGAGAGGCAGGGGCGTCACGGGCGAGGTCGCATCGTTTGAGAGCGTGATGCTGCGCGAGGGCGCGTCCAGAGGGGCTTCTGGCAGCGCGAGGGGCCTCGCCAGGGGCCAGGGCCCTTTGACGCTGCCAAGCCAGGCGAAGGTCAGCGTCTCGAGCTGCGGGGCGAACTGCCGGATGTAGTCTCCGATGATCCGAAGCTGGTCGAGCCCGGGTGACGGCCCGTGGAAGTCCCACGAGTCGACGGAGATGTGGAGGTGGCGGATCTGCTTCCATCGCTTCCCGGCAGACGGCAGGCAGCCGAAGCCGTGGACGTAGCGGAGGTAGCTGAAGGCGGCAGGATGGACCGACAGAGAGAGCGTGGCCAGCCTGGTCATCGGGGCTCTCTCCAGCGCGATGCGCAAGCTGATCAGCGCATAGTCGACGATGTCCCGGCGGTATCTCTCGCGCGGATTTTGCCCGGGGGTTCTGACGGTCAGGTGCCGGACGTTGGGCAGATGCTTTATGGCGTTGATGAAGGACGGCACGTTGGTGGCCGCGTGGAACAGCGGCGGGTACTGCTGCGTGAGGATGTCCCCAAGCTCGGTGTCGCCGTATCTTGGTCTTTCCCGCACGGAAGCTGCGGACGTGTGCGGGGTGTAGAGGTAGCTGATCTCGTGGCCCGTTGACGGATGTATCAACGGGGGCAGGAAGGTCGCCTCTGAGTGTGGAAAGTAGAAAGTCAAGTGCTCGACGTGATGGCCGATCCTGGACAATGCCCGGATCCTGCAGGGCTTGGTGAAGGCGTTCGCCGTGAAGGTCAGGTGCGTTCGCGTGAACAGTTGCTTCGTATAAAGGCTGCAGGAGGCCGAGCTCGTGAGCCTGACAGAGCAGATGTCCTCTTTAGCCAGGAGGCTCAGGAGCTTCTCACGGATGCGTTCCTCCTGCCACAGACAGGAGAGGGTATGTGGCCCACATGCCATCTCTGTGGCCTCTCTGTGACTGCAGACGGACAGCTTCGGCAGTGCATGAGGTCTTTCAGACACTGAGGTTGTTAATAGAGCCATCTCCTTCTCGAAGTCTGAATCTAAAAGCAAGCGGTGCCAGCCTAGCATAGGAGAGTGTACAAACGATAGCATGCACGTCGTTTATACCCGCCAGCTCTGGCATCTGGCGTTGCATCGCTCAGAGGCCGGAATCGAGTGGCTGTGGGTGAACCGACCCACGGACATGCAGAAGGTAGACACGAGAGACCCGCGCCGGGCGGCGTCGACCGCGTCCGGCCATCTTTGTTGCCCAGAGGCCGTGGAGACGGCGCTGCAGCTGCAGGCGGTCCTATCGGCTGCTGCCAGCCAGTGGAAGGAGCGAAGATGGGCAACGCTACTGCGAGGAGCACATGCGGGCACCATACCATCGAAGAAAAGTGGTGGCAGGTCAGGCAGAAACTGACACCACGGTCCGCCGGACACGCGCATCCACACTCCAAGCCGGACGGCGCGCTATCGCAGTGGCTGGCTGGCGATCAGAAGAATCCATAGGCGGAGAGATGATCTTGGCACCATCCAACTTTCGAAGCTGGAGCCACCCTTCCTAATCCGTGTCGCTGTCCTCTGCACTGTAGCTCGCTCAATGCCTGACCCCAGTGCGCCCACTTGGTTGCCTGACCTTGATACGGCCAAGCCGGGTCTGTCCTCGACCTATCATCCGCTGCTGCGATGGCGACGGGATGTACGGCTGACTAAGCCAGCCAGAGCGTGCACGGATCACAAGGGGGTACACCCACTTGTGGCCCGTGCGTCTTCGCTTCACCCGTAGTGATGGCTAACGACCCTACCGCCCATCGTGAATCCCTACGCTAACTCGTATCAAATGCTGGCGAACCTGAGGATGCGGTAGGAGTTGAAACTCTGAACTGAGAAGGTGTTGGTATTTCTTCATACACTATCTAAGAGATCTACAACTAATTTGTAGCTGGAGATGCTCCCTAACAGCCTAGCGTCAGGAGCGACTGCCCACCTGACAGTCACTCCTGTAGCACTTCTACCTATAGGCAGATACACGTGGTCGTTGGGTTCGACTGTGGGTAGCTAGTACTGCCGTTGCCGATTCGGATGGCCTCGGCTGTCTGTCGACCGGGCCACGGCCTTTGTGGCTTTGCTAATATGCGTGCACTCCTCGGCTGCGGCCGGTCGTCTGTTCCGGGGGCGGCAGACTCCAGACGAGTCTGCCGGCACGACGTCGTGCCCACGGCGGATGAACCGTGGGAGGCGTCTTCGGTGGGCACAGGGCGGAGTGGTCTATTGGCCGTAGTCGACCCGTCTCAGGTTCACATGCAAGGATCAAACCGCGCGCAGACCCGAGATAGCTAGCTCAGTCCCAAGTGCATATACATGGTCTGCTCCCCCCGGTGTTGCTCCAAGATTCGTCCCTCAAACTCTACATGAACTTGCATTGGGAATTCTGCAAAGCTCACGCCCGTGATGGACGACTTCTCGAGGTACGTCGCTTAGTCGTAGACAATGGCGCTACTAGATAGAATGGCGGCGACGGTCTGACCAGCACAGCAAACCTCACCCGGCGGCCTTTACCGTCAGCGTCGGGGGGAAGCCGTTTACGATCCACACGGACGTCCTGGACAAAAGCTCTCCGCTCCGCACCTCGCGTCGCGAACTGGAAGAGACATTTCTTCCTCACTACTCGCCCGAAGCATTCGGCCACGTTCAAAAATACCTCTATCGTGGCGTGTTCCAACCGTCTCTCGTGCCTCTCGAAATAATCGCGGAGATCGTCTTTCTCGCGTTGGCCCTTCGCCTCTGGGATCTCGCATCGGAGGGCTTCGTATTGGCCTTGGAGCACATGCCGGCGGTGGCTCTCCAGCTCGCCAACAATCTTGCCGAAGGGCTGCGACAGAAACTCCTGGGCGCCCTGACAGCAGTGTATCCGGTGGACGGGCGATTCGAGGTTTTCTGGGACGCTGCAGCACCTGGTGACCGCCCGTTCCTGCTGGAATGGGCCCGGGACTGGAGCCGCCAGCAGGAGAAGCCGACCTTCACGGCATACTGGGCATCCGTCCGAGCAGACATACGTTCCGAGTTTTTAATCCAAGGCTCGTCAGGTCCGGCAGGTCTGCTTGCGGGGCAAATTGGCGCGAGGCAGGAAGAGGAGCGCGAAGCGGAGGAGCCATGTCAGGACGTCGATCCCAGGCCGCCACCAGCGCCGGACGAGCCTGGCAGCATCGCACCAGGCTCCCCCCAAAGACGCCGAAGCACCCGAATCATGCGAAAGCCCTCTCAATACCAGTCGGATGAACGGTTGTCTGCAAGGCAGGCCCAGCATGCCATACACAAGACATCACCCGCTAGAGACAAGCCTTTCTCATGCTCAGTCTGTGGCAGGGGCTTCAACTTCAGCTCTAATCGTAATAAACATGAGATGGCACACGACGGGAAGAAGCGTTTCTCATGCTCTATTTGTGGCAAGGCCTATATCTACAACGCCAGCCGTAGCAGACACGAGAAGACACATAAAGGGAAGCAGCCTTCCTTATGCGTTTTCTGTGGCAAGAGCTTTGCTAGAAAAGATAATCGTGATGTCCACACTAGGGAGGAGGATACGGACGCAGTCGTGTGACGAGAAATACTTCAAGAGGACCACGTACAAAGAAAGCATTGAGGGCTCGTGCAGGCACGAGCGGATAAGAGTCACAAGGGTGTCAGAGCTGCTAGGTGTTTGAAGCAGGAATACAACTAGGCATCTGAGCAGCCGGATTTCTGATGACCGTCGGCGTGATCGAGGTCCCAATGAAGCGGGTTGGATATGTGTAATGGAGTCGACGGGGTCCATCGGTGTCCCTGTCTTGCTCGCTGCGTGATGTGGGTGATGGTAGGCGGGCGGTGGCGGGTTGGTGGCTGACGCAAACCGTAACCGTGAAGCAGACGGCAGAGGAGTGTCTGACTTGCTGACGCGTGCCTGCCCAGGCTCGGCCAACCGGCTGCCGCCCGAGCCTCAGCCGCTGGCGGCAGAATGACCCAACTCGATGCGCGGCGTTGGGAACACGGAAGCACAGATGCTGGCGTGTCGGGCGGCGGGCATGCAGCAGCCAGTGACGTTGACGGCTGGGGAAACCTGAAACGCCTGCTGCACATCGGAGGGGCCGCGGGGACGATGAGTGCTCGCTCGCTCGCCTGATGCCCGTCGACGTGTTCCCCGGCTCCACCCAATGCCCCCTGCATGTCTCGGTTGTCAGTGCGCTGGATACCACATCGGTACAATGGGTCGGCAGCGATGATGAGCCTTTCGATACGAGCCTATCGTGTCCACGCTCCAGGACTCGGCCGAGCGCGGTGGGCTCCGTTCCGGACCAGCAGCCTCACTCGCCTCGATCGACTGGCGTCTGCTGTCGCTGTCTGGTGCCTTGTGATTCTCGCCGTGGCGCCGTCGGCTGAGAAAACCTTGCTATGGCAGGTGAATAGGTGTCACTGCAGAACCCCCACCCCCTTTTTTTTTCCCCCTTCACCTCTGCCGTCGGATCGTCATGGCACCCGGCCCGTCGCGTGTAGGCTGAAAAACAAACACGGGTGGCTGGTCCGCGCCTCTGGTCGCGTATATAGGCTCACGGTAATCGGCTCTCCTCTATCGCTTCGACCACGTCCTGTCGCTGCACCTACACGCCATGGCGCACATGACAGCGTCGAGTCACGGCATCGCTGAGCCGCTCTACGCTGAGGTACTGCAGCACATCTGCCGCCAACGGATCTCCGTGCACATGATCTACTGCCTGGCAAATGCCGCCAGAAACGTCGTCCAGTGCCAGGAGCATCTGAAGCCTCCTGACGAGCTGCCGCGCGACGGAGTAGCCCTGGGGCTGATACCGTTCCCAAACACACCCACACGGTACGCGGTCAAGGTCGAGACCAAGGTCGACTTGCCAACCGTCAAGGGCGACTTGCCAAGCCTCGAGGGCTTTGTCGCCCGGGTCGTTTGCAAGTCTCATGCCGGAGTCTCGACCCTGACGTACGCCTTGGTGTATCTCGAGCGCCTCAAGGCGTATCTGGGTCCCGGAGAGAAAGGCGTGCGATGCACAGCCCATCGCATCTTCTTGGTCTCGCTGATTCTCGCGTTCAAACACCCTAATGACGCTTGGAGGAAGAATAGCGATTGGGTGGACCTGAGCTTCTTTCCGAGATACAACTTGCGCTTCCGCCTGGACGAGGTCAACCGGATGGAGGGAGAACTGCTCGCCCTGCTGGAGTGGGATCTAGACGTTCGCCTGGACGACTTCTGCCGGGAACTACAGTATCTCACAGGAGTCCTCGGCCAGACTCCCGATCGTCCGTGTGACTCGTCGGGCGGCACCCCTGTCGACCATGCCAGCCCTCCGTCCTCTTCTTGCTATGCGGGCTCTGATCCCGCCGCTGCCGCCACGGGCAACTCTTCAGATGACTGGTTCGCCCTGCCGCCTCCCCATCTTCTCCCGCCGCTGCTCCACGACGAACTTCACCCTGCCAGTCCTGACCGTCCAGCCTTTGCTGGAGAAGCAGGACTTGGACATTATCTTCTACGGTACGCGCATCACTCTAGTCTAGGCCCACCGGCGCTGTGCTAAAACAGGCAAGCAGCTCGGATGATGACTGCGGAGCATGGCCGGACGCGGAGGCGTCTGGGTGTCTACCGGCTGCGTGGGTTGCGGACCGCGCGACGGGCATGCTATGGTTTAGTAGTTACCAGCACGGGCCTGTGCATGATCCTGTATGTACAGCACAAAACATGCAACCTCTCTGCTGTCCAGGCCTCGCGCCACAGTACCCAGACATGACCGTCAGCGCGTTCCCCCGCCAGGACGTGTCGCACGGTTGTGTGCGCCCGTATTCTGGCCATGCAATGGGCCCGTGGGCCGAAAATCGAGGAAGTATGTAGACTTGTGGATCCATGCAGGAGCCAAAAGCTGCGGATAATCCGCAGGGAAGACGGGCATCATAAGAGCCGATGCGATAAAGTACCGGGCTGCGGCCTGTGTGGTCGGCCATTGACAATGCAGAGCATGTCGCCAGCCTAGGCGCTTAGATAACCGGCTGCTCCCCAGTCGGCCCCGGTAGTGCAGCAGCCGTTCCCAAAGACTACCACAGAATACGTTGTCCGCCGAAATCATCGGCCATTCCTCCCCCTCCTCTGCAATCTGACTTTGCCTGCACGATGGACATCACGAAGCCCTCCAGTCGCCAGCTTGACACGGGTCTGAAAGACCTCGGACAGGCGATCCCTAACATCATCTCCGACCTCCAAGGAGAGCCTAGAGAGCAACCATCGACCGAGAGAGCGAAACGGGACACACTCGCAGCACTGTATGACCTACATGACGATATCCTGAAGTTCAAAATGAAGGTCATACGTATCCGGCTGCGCGTTTGCGATGACCTCGCCAAAAACATCCTCGAACATAGATTGGCTAGTCTCCGTGAGATGAGAATCACCAACTGTGCATCCGCCAGGCGGCACAGCATCGATCTGGAAGGGATGCAAGAGAAGGGCCCCCTCGGGAGCGGACAGGCTCAACCCTCAGCGGACGGTACCAGCCCAACCGCCGATGGCACCAATGTGCGAGGCGATGGAGGAGGCGGAGGCATTGAAGAGGGTTGGGAGGATGCCGCTCTGATTCCCCTCGCAGAGTGAGCGATCATCGTCACCGCGGACAGGGCAATGCCGTCGGTGCAGGCCGTGCAGCCCGGGATCTGGCCGGCCACGCACCTCCCTAGTTAGGGCTTGCAGCCCGTGAGAATTTCTTAGCTTACAGACAAGAAGAGAAGCGGGCTTCTGCACCTCATTCCCTGATCTCCTGACATGAAATGCCTTGGTCTATGCTGTGGTCTGCCTCCTGTGTGGGAAGTACTGTTACCGTTGCTCAGCCACGTTAGGGTAAAAGCCGTGGTGGATTTGCACGAAGGGCTCTGGCAGGCACTCCGGTCCGACCGCAGACGAGAGTATATGCACGCCTTGTTCCGCAGAGCTGCGGGCGCAGCACGAGTGCAGTAGGCTGGCTCAGTTTTTTGGCTAACGTGTGGACACTCGAGGGGCATGTGAGCGATGCTGAGCCCGCACACTGCCGCATCTGAGTGACGGGCCAGGCTGTTACAAAACCACGGCTTCGTCCCAGCTCCTCTAGTCCTCTTCCAGGTCATCGTCTACTTCGCAAGAACGATCGTGTCTCTCAACTGCCTCGGATAGAGAGTGCCTGCCTTGGGATCTCCATACGAGTCGCTTTCGCTATGAGAGGGCGCAGGAATGGAGAGCCGACAGACGATCAACGGCAGGCACAAGTGTCCTCGCGGGTCCTGCTCGAACACGTATAAGAATCTTGCTGACGCCAAGCGTCACTTCAAATCTTGCGGTAGCAGAATGCCCGGAACAGAACCTTCTTCAGAGTAACGGACACTCATGCGACGAGCAGGCACGCTTTACAGGGATGTTTGCGGGACCTGCGGGAAGCCTTATGGAGGTCTCCAAAACGCTAGGCGCCATAAGGATGTCTGCAGTGGGTTACCAGTACGCCGCTCCTACCTTCAGGACGCTGACTCTAGATCAGGCAAAGAACGCCGATATGAATGCAGAATCGGCCATTGCGATCGGAGGTTTAATCGACCTGACAGCCTCAAGAAACACAAGAGAACGCACAACTGTCTCCCTTGTCGTGACAGCGAAGCCGAATGTGATCACCAGCGCCCTTGTAGCCACTGTGCACGTAAGCTTGGTCTTGGCACCACCCGTCTGAGTGCAGCAGACTGCTGACGACTCGTAAGGACTTGGTCAAGAATGCTCCTATTCCCGCAGGTTGAAATGCCAGGCAGACGACGCCGTGCGCTATGACTGGGGAATCAAGTCTGACGGGTTGAGAGGCCAGACAGACAGCGCCGAGAGGGACGGCTCGGGGACCACGTCTGACGGGTTGAAAGGCCACACAGTTGCGACTTCAGTTCCTTCGGACAGTGACAGCCCAGGAGGCATGTCCAGCCACGAGCTGGACTACGATACAGAGCTGGACGACGCCGAAGGGGATGAGTCGTGGATCTTTGACAGCTGGGTCAAGTGGAGGCTCGCTTTGTAGGTCTAAGTATCAAGCACTAGACAAGGCATGTTACGTCGTCGACCAACTCTCATAACGGACACGTGGAGAAAGAAGCGCTAGAGGACACTTCGCAAGTAGACCCCGTGATTTTCTAGGCTGAGACGGCGGAGACGGCAGAGACGTCTCGGCAGCTCAGGTTGAGAAGCGTCGTAGAATGGTCGAGGAATGACGAGCCTGAGATGAAGATCCAGCGGAGACCAGCTAGTCAGCGTCGGGCGAGTCTTCGCACCTTCCGAACCTGCCTCCAAATTCGCCACCACCAGAGCTCAACCATATCCCATGGTCGATCAGCCGCCACAACGGCGAGGTACTTCTCCATGCGTGCCGCCACCGCCATCTCTATATCTGCATAAATCACCCCAGCTTGGCGCTCCCAGTCCTTCCAAATCCAGGGCCATTCCCTCCGTGACTCTGCTCTGAAACGTTCGGCAAAAGAGACTTTCCGAGCCCGCCATTCAGGTGTACACTCGTCGAGTCTCGCCACCATCTTATGGAATAACGAATCATCCAGATTGACGAAACCATCGCTGTCGGCCGTCAAATTGTTGGTATCTAGATCAATTTTATTCAACCATCTGATGGGGAAGCTCATGGGATGGAGATTCTGATGGGTCCCTTCGGATGAGATCCTCTGGGATGAGACCCCCTCGGATGGGACGCGTGTATCGTAGTCGGACAACGTCGACATGTGTGTCGATATGAGATGGCTGGATTTAACGTCTAGGATGGTGAGAACGATGCAGAAGACTGCAGAGCGAAGAGGAGTGGGAATCGTGTGAATAGAGAGGCTATGTCTATTAGGCTTTTATACTCATTTCCCTGCGATGGGATGAGCTAGCTTGCTTCCTTCTTTGACTGGCCAGCATGCCTCTTGTGTCTGGCAAAAAGCCCCTCGCTGACGCGTCTGAGATACGCCGAGCTGGAGTGATTCAGGTGGACTGCAGGTTCGCGCACCGTGACTTAGAGACCCTCCCTCTCGGTGGACACGAAGACGGTTGGTCCAGAGGGACAGTGGCCGGTCGCATGTTCAGGGTACCGGGGGCTTCCTGGCCCGCAGGCTGCACGTCTGTGCAAGTATGGGTCAACCAATTGGCAGACGCGTTCGCTGGCACCGCCCTTTGGCGCAGCTAAGCATGAGATAGTGTCAGCTTCGTTCCTTTCGCGAATTCTGTCTCTCCGATTGGGAAAGTCTCTCCGATTGGGAAAGTCTCAACCAGCAGTAAGCTGCCTGCCCTAAATGCGCTCACCTTTCTTGAGGAGCACCACGCCAGCGAAGCTGTCATCCGGATTCCAAAATAGACGGACGAGACGCCGCCCTCGTCCCGTGCGCTAGCTGCTTACGCTGAGTTGTACAACTGAGCCTTCTTTTCGACAATGGCTAAACACAGCACCAAAATGCAGGCCGCTATGCACCTCCTATCTCTTGATTCTTCGGTTCTAACATTGCCACCGGTAAAACATGTCTTTATTCTCCCCGCCTTGTGCTAGACACTATTCTGCTTATCTTAAACCCTTGTCTACGGCTGTTTCCTCCTGAGACTGACTTGTGATTTCGTACGAGTCTCTTCATATCGGGAGGGACAAGACGTCCTTTGCAAGTATCCTGTGTCAAGCCCACGGAAGAAAGCATCTTCCAATGTATGACTGCATCCCCGTCTCATGCAACAATGACGTCAAACTTTCTGGGATCATGGCCTTGGAGACACTGGAGGCAAGCGTTTTGCGGGAGAACAAGAGTACGCTTTTTGAGTTGCACACTGGCCGTAGCAATCGCCAGCCGAGCCTGCCAGTTTCCATAGGCTCTGACTATAGCAGTAGACCTTGGGAGGTCGAAAAACTCCACCCATGAGTCGATAGAGATGAGACCATCGAGATCTGGCCGCGTCACTGCCCCTGCTTGGTGCAGGCATTCCCGCATGAGCGTCAGATTCCGGCTGTGCAGCATGGACATGATGTCGAGGTCTCCGAGGTGTTCGCCTTTGTCATCGACGGACACCAAGGACTCGAGAATAACTGCCAAGTTGTCGCGCAAACCTCTTACACCAACATCAAGGGGCATCTCGAAATCGGTGAAAGATAAATACAGTGAGGTGCTTGAAAAGTTGTCCTCAAATTTTCCGTCAAAAGGAAGGTGATTGATCAGATGCCAGGATTTCAAGTCGTATTCCCTCAGCATGGGCCTCGATGGTGGGACCAGAAAAGCAATCTCGGGACGCCCAAGATTTCCCAGCACCCTGCGGACAAGCTGCGTATCTGTCTTCTCGGACGGATCTGAGACTAGGTCGGACGCGACGTAGATTGAATCCCCTGTCGAGAGCGCCATCACGGCCTGCAGAGACCCTGGATCAATGTTGAACTCGCCTGTCTCGAACATGGCAATGCAAGCGAATGACGCCGCAAGCCGGCTGTAGTCTTCGCCGCGGGTACTATCAGGATCGTGGTCTTCTTTCTCTCTTTCTGCTAGAACCTGCTCGTCTGACAGAGACTCCTCCTCGGACGCAGACAGCGCCCCGAACAGAGACTGCGGTGTTGAGCATGATGAAGCGTCCGGCCGACGGTTGGATGACCGAGTTGATGCTGTGACCGGGGACATCGGCTGCTTCTCGTACTCTGGCCGGTTACCATTGACTGTCCACTGGGCCCATGCTGCTTCATAAAGTGGCTGCTTCACCGTCTCGATATTTACAGTAGCGCCACTTAGTGATGAATACAGCTCCGTTGCGAAGACCAGAGCTGTGAAGGAGCATGACTGCTGCATAGCCCCATCGGAGTCGCCACGTACTTCATGGCCCCACCAATCTCGAAGGTGAGAGCGAACCTTTTCAACATCGAGGGAAGCATTGGCCAGGACGCCTTCAAGATCCTCAAGCTTCGCAGGTGGCGCAGGTGCATTGGCTTGGTAGCGTCTCACACGACTTCCCTTCCTCTTGCTCATGAGAATTGGAAAGGAGCCCAGGCCGAAGAACGAAGGAGGATCTAACTCTGGGTCGTTCAAGAACGACCTGCATCGTCGCATTCCCAGTCCGAGCAGTCTCTCGGCCTGACAACGGTCCACGGATCTGGCACTAGTATAGTTTGCAGCCGCGTCGGCAAGGTACTTTAGCCAGGAGACTGAGATAGTCGGTTGATTGATGAGATTGGAGAGCGAAGCGATAAACCTGCAACATTTGCCGACATCAGGACAGACGGCGTCCCACTGCGAAACGACTATGCCCAAGACGATTATCCAGAACTCGTCCAAGGACACCTGGGAAGTCTCCGATGAGACGTGACGGGCCGCAGTGACAGGAGGCGAGTAATAGCGCATGCGAGAAAGGGGTAGAGACCAGAAAACCCCCTCCTTGTCGCTCCCTGCACCATGGGCCGATATAGTGATGAACCCTCCATTCATGAGCTCGTCGTCCTGATCGATGCCTCTTATCTCGTCGACCAGTACTTCCATGTTGGCGTATAAATGCCATGATGACATGGCCAACAGTACAGCACCATCCTGGATCCTCTGGGGGATCCCCTGTACCAGAAGCTCCATAGCGCACATGGCAGACGTCCAAGCTTTGATCACGCTGTTATAGGGGTCCTTAACCGCGTTCACAGGGACTCTGACGTTGTTGATGATAAGCATCAGCTGTGTCTGTTGGCGTCGTCGGTCTGCATCAGCCGTCCGGAGCCATGATCGAGCACTACTGTCCCAAGAAGCCAGTTGCTGTCGGCTGAAAGCTTGTCCTGAAGCCATGATTGCTGCAATTTCTGTCGCATTGCCGTTGTTATAGGTGTCATTGATGTCTTGCCTCCGCCTGTCAACAAGTTCAACCCAGAGAGAGATGGCCTCGTGGCTCTTCCAGATTCTCGCCAGCATACAGGCAAGGAGGTGGACGGCGAAGGCGCCACGTCCCGAGGTTGCTGCGGCCCAAATGCTTGTGCCATCTATACCAGCCTGAGCTGTGAAGATGCCAGCATCGGATTGTTGTGTCTTGGCCTTTGACCGAGAGGAGATGTCGGAGGCGCGTGTCCCATAGGCTCGAGTAAGGTTAGGAATTGGCGGCACAATGGCTTCAAACAAAGCCCCGAGCTTTCTAGCTGTGACGTGCGGCTGGCCTTCCTCCGCCTCGTTGCGTCTGTAGCTAGACAAGGCATCTCGAACTCCATGGAACTCTTTCGGGGCTTCCACTTTCATCAAGGAAAAGTCCAAGTTGAAGTTGGCAGCCGCGACCGTCAATTCATTGGGAACAGCCAAGATGGCGGTGCTGAGCTTGGACATCGAGCCCATCTGGACTGCGACCGTGAGCGAGCGAGCACAGTCTGAGGCTTGAGTTCAATTGTAAATACAGACGGGATTGGGTCTCTGCTTCATTCTCTGATATGTTGGGAGTATGCTCGAATATATATATATATATATATATATGCATTTCATCCTCTTCGAGGACACCAGCGTAGACGCGCCGGTGAGAACGGTCAACCCGCTGTTCCAGATACGCCCGGGAATCTCATCCTATTGGTAACTGGCGACGACAGTCGACGCAGCGTTCCAGATGGGCCCGGACATATCATTTTACTGGTGACGGTGTCTCTGTTCCCTGCTCACGTTGAGGTTGTACCAACCAATCAGGCTTGACAAAAGGCGCAGTGGTGGTGGCAGTGTCTGCATGAATAGCGGCCGGCCGCTCAAATCCGCTTGTCGCTGCGCCCCACTGATGACAGAGCAACACTCGGCTTACTATACGGAGTCTACTCCTAGGAGAAGGAAGTCTCGGTGACCTGACCTGACCCGGGTCGACCTTTTCTTTTCCTATCAGGAAAGACTACGACGCCACTTATGGTGGGTTTAGCCAATCGATGTTATGTCCACCCTGCAGGTCACCACGGTGTTTGGCAAATCCACCCAGCTGAAGTTCGAAGCCCGGATGTGCTTGGTCCCAGACGGGCTGCACTTGTTGGTGCCAGGCCTGCTCTACATACAGCAGTCTAATTTATCTTGAGCCCCAGCAAAAAGTTCTGACTTTTGTCATTCTGAGGCGCCTGCAGTATTTCCTCTGCATCAGATCAACGCGCTGGTCTTGTCATCCGGGAAACATGTCTGATATCAGTCGTCGCGGAAGCGATGAGACCCGGTCGTCACCACCCAGGCCTCCCCCAGCTGCCTTCGAGATCGACCCACTGACTAAGGCCATACTGAGATGGGACTACCAGGAAGTGTTACAGCTTTTGAAGTCTGAGGAGTGTCTTTTGGAGTCGGAGGACGCCTCCAGGTTCGTCGAAAGGACTCGACAATGCTATCGCCTTTCTCGGTTGGCCGAGATGAAACTCCCTCCCGCTGTCATGGAAGCTCTCGTGGAGACCTGCTTGGAGGCTGGAGACTGTGACGAGATTTCTTCCGGGACGGACGTCATCGTCCAGAAGGTTCTCGGGTCTGCGGTGAAGGCTGGCCAGTGGGTTGCGGCACATTCCATCCTACAGAAACGACCGGAAGTACTCGTTGCGCTGGGTGAGGATGTCATGCAAAAGTTTGTCGAATCTGCGAAGGCCGGCCACTGGGATACAGCACGTTTCGTACTGCAGAACGGACCGCAAGTGCTTGATGCGCTGGGCGCGGATATCGTCCAGGAACTTGCTGAATTTGCAGTGGGACGCAGCGATGGCCATCCTGCATCCTTGATGCTGCAGAAGCGGCCTGAACGACTCGATGCGTTCCGCAGGTTCGTTGAGCGGCGTGCCGGCGACCTCGCTGGAACGCCAGACGCGCTCCTCCGTTTCGCTACCAATGCGCTGGCTGCCGGAGTGAAACCCAGCGCAGTCAGCGAACGGAGCATCGCGGAACACATAGGAAGGACGGGAGAACCCCAAGACGCAATCCGGTTCTTCGAAAGCCCTCCGCGGACCGTCGATCTCCGCCGTCCTGTGCTCGACACTATCCTCGAGATCCGCTGCTGGAGATTGTCGTACGGTTTCAAGACGTATCTTGCGAAAGTTGTCATTGGCAGAGGGGACTGGCACCGTACCGGACAGATGATGGCGCACTTCGAATTCGCGACCGTTCTCCGGACTGAGGCCAAGGCACACCTCAACGCTCTCGACAGTGAGCGTCGCGCTCAGTTCTATCTCGACGCCTGCAGCAATGGATTCGCGTTTCTCCTAGGGGCAGAGCACCTTCAAGAGATCGAAGGGGCACTGCCTTACTTCCGCGGTTGGGAGCACTTGAACAATCTGCTAGCGTTCGCAAGAACAGACGGCCCTCTGATCATCTACAAGCTCGCTACGGCGTCTCCCGAGTTCACCGGGAGGTTGGCCGACGTCCTGATAGGGAGGATCTTGCCTTCCGGTGCCAAAGGACCTACTGCGGAGCGCTTAGTATCTGCTATAGTGAGGGCTGGTCCTCTGTGGGGCACCGATTTCCCCTTCCGATGTTCTCCAAGGACGGGCGTCCCACGACCTTCCGTAACACTGAGCCTCCCCTGCGCGCTTTGTAACAGGACCGCCGACGTGTTCGCGGATCTGGACGCGACGAGACGATGGAGCCGCCGAGATCTTCTTGCGTGTATGTGCCAGGCAGAAACGCGCGAGGGATCTCTAGGCCGGAGCGTCGGCATCCTGAAGTCTCACGCAGAGCGAGCTTATATCGCTGAAGTCATGTTCCGCGGGGCTGGAGCGATTGGCGACCTGGATACACTGCAGTGGCTACGTGAGAATCATCTCGTGAATGGGGTGAAACTAGTCGCCATCACGCTTACGCGGACATGGCTCGGGGAAGGCGTTACGCTCTCACAGCTCTTGGACCGGCACATCATCCGACCGCAAGACCTGCGAAATTTCGTCCGCGCTCACCCGAGCTGGTGGCGATCGCGACCGAGGAGCCCGATCGGATCTCACCTGTGGCTACGGCTTGTTCTGGTCGAGGACCCTGGTGCTATTCGAAAGATTCTCAGCGCCGGGGAGACCCGCCTGCTGCGGACTCACGGCTTCCTGGTCCGCTGTTTTCAGGACGCCGCTCCGGATAGCCTTGCGAGGCAGCTGCCGCCCGCTGCGCAGAGCTCGCGGAAAATCCCCTCGGATTTCCCGTACTGGCCCCAAGTGCTCGATGAAGGGGGGCTTGCCTGCTTCAACATTTTCTCCGCGTCGCCAAGCACGTACGGGCAAGTGAAAAAGCAGCTTTCGAGATATCGAGCACGCCAGCCCAGATGCCGCCATGGTGTGGTCATTGGACGGTATTTCAGCTCGACAGAGACCATCGCCGGCCTCACGTTGATGGACGAGGACTGGTGGCCGGACTGGCGGGGACCTGACCAGAACTCGTCAGAAGTCCCTTTCGAGTCTCTGATCGAGCTGTCAGAAATCCCTTTCAAGTTTCTGTTCGAGTTGGCAGAAGTCACGCTGAGGCACGAGCTCATGAAGAGGAAGGTTCAGGTGAGCAGACATCCCCCCGAAAAGATCACCGTCTTTGTTCTGACCGAGACATCTAGGACTCGGTCGGTGAAGGGTGCAGTGACAGTGCGCTCACATGGACCGATGCTTTCAAGATGCATTGTGTCCGCTGCGGCGACAAGTGCAAGTGCGTTCCCTCTTCTCCGATGCTGCTCAGCCGAGGAGAGACACATGCGGGCAGAGGAGAAGCTTCTGGGGACAAGAAGGAGAGTGAGGCCGCTGAGATGGGGATCAGCTTGCAGGGCCTCGAGGGCTCCCTCATCCCCGTCGAGTGCAGGCTCATCAAGCACTCCGAGCTTTTGACAACCCTGATTGAGGACTTACAGCGGGAGGAAGCCCAGAAGCCCATCCCACTCGAAGTCAGCCACGGTCAAGGCCCATCTTCACGGCAAGCGCGCTAACAGCTGAGCTTAGGTCACCGGGCCTGTCTTGCGCAGGGCCCTCGACTATTGCAGGCGGTATGTGGAGGAAAAGAGCCGATTCGATTACCGTGCTTTCGCGCAAGACGATCCGGGCACTCTGTCCGTGATCATCACCGCCTTGGCTTATATGGACTTCACATCCGTCTTCGAGATCGCTTGCAGGGCTCTTGCCGAAAGGGTGAAAGAGCTGTCTCCTGCGCAGCTGCGCGAGGTGATAGACGTGCAGAGTGACGGTGACTGGCCTGATGACGAGAAGCAGTCAGTCGACGCAGACTGGGCAGCGGTACGGCGCAAGCTGTACGGAGAGGCCCCTCCGGGAGCCTCGTGGACAGTGGCAGGAGCAGAGCAGGCCTGACTCAAGGCGGGAGGTTGCGAGTTGGCAAACAGCTCTTTCGATTGAGGACACGCTGGGGGTGGAGCCGGTAGCAATGTATTCAGATATTCTCACAGCATGCAGCCGAAGGCGCGCCCTCCGAGGCTGAACCAGACAGTACGAAAGGTGCCGCCGGGAGAAGCCATAGAACGATATACCTCGCCATTTCCTTGATTGTGGTGTAGGGCTGGATGATTGAACGTCAGCTAGCGAAGCCCCTGGCTCTTGCTGGCTGACTGTTCTGGTACTGCCCTGGGAGCAGTGGGCCGTCAGCGCGAGGGCCGTCGCCGGCGCCAACGATCCTGGCGAGAGAGTCGCCCATGTTGGCGCCGTATCGGGACAGTTAGTGCGACGCGTCATCGGACATTCATCACGGAATGCCGATGCTGCGTCAAGGTCCCGTCTTGCTGCTCCGAGGTCGTTGCAACACGTCCCTCCCAATAGAGGGACAGCACGGGTCGGGCGCGGTACCCAGCGTCCAGTCCCGCCTGGTAGCCAGGGGCATTCCCGATCGAAACCGGCAACTGCGCTCATGGAAGAACGCGTCGCGGCGCGCCAATGACAAGACGTGGCCGCTGGCGCAAACGACCCTGGCGCGCCACGGTGGACCAGTGATTTACGCGCGGAGGCCGCGTGTCGTGTGGCTCACCCGCACACAGACCTCCCCTTTAACTTAGCAAGGCAAGGTCGGGCTGTAGAGATAAGCTCTCCTCAGTCCTTCGCACCGCTCGTTTTCATCCCGAGCTCGACCTGACAGCCACACCACAACACCATCCCACACCATGTCACTGATCCGCCAGTTTAAACTGATGGGAATACTACGCGTGGAGGCCCAGTCTGTCTGGGACGATATCGACTCGGTGTTCCGAAAGCGAAATAACGTGGACGAGAGCCAGCTTGTCCGCGCAGCAGGGCTCACCCAGGACAGCACCTTCGTGTCATGGCTTCGGGCATCCCGGTCGTCTATTCTGCTTGTTCAGGGCGAGTTTCCTCCGGACTCCTCCACAGGTATCACGCCGCTGTCAGTAGTCGGCGTCGAGTGTGTGATGGGCCTCCGAACGAGTGAGTTGACGGTGGTGTTGGCCTTCTTCGGCGGCCTGCACTGCGATGAGCGGCGGACGGACGGTCCCAAGGCGATGCTCCGCGCCCTGATCGCACAGATCCTCCTCAGCGACGAAATCAGGACTCCCTCTCCGGATATTATGACGGCGGAAGATATCGAGGCTTTGCAGAGCCGTGATATCCGTGGCCTGTGTGAGAAGTTCGAACAGCTCATTTCCAGTCTCCCGTTGACACCGTTGACCTCGCTGTTTTGCATACTTGACGGCGTCGGATCGTATGAGCAGGAGCCGTGGAGGGCCGAGCTCGCAACAGTTGCTGAGAAATTCGAATCCCTGGCTAGAAAGTGGAACGAGGACAATCGCTGCTTCTTTAAGGTCCTGATGCTCTTTCCGGATCGGAGCTTGGAGGTTTCGCAGAGAATCGAGCGGGATGCGGATATCTGGAGTATCACTTCGCTGCGGCAGGACGATGACGGTGAACGCCACTGAGTGTGGCTGCTCGTGTACGGCTCGTTGCCGGTACAAGTGTCGACAAAAATGGAGGCGTACTTATGTATCAGGCCATGGAATCATTGAAATCGGCAGGAGCCTTCAGTGGGACTCATCACTGCCGAACACCTGGTCGCACACGTCCACCCGAATAGCCCTCGCCTCAGACCATCTCCCTGCGCTCTGCCTCGTCTTCCCCTTCAGCTGATCTTCTCTTGCAACGGTTTCTCGTCTGGGGCCGTGTCCTCGGAAAGGTGTCGTCTGCAGAGTCAGATTCGTCGCCGGCCGTAGCAATCGGTGTTTCAGGCCCATATGACCCGTGTTGTCCCCGGGCGCATTCACGGCTGCGCATCGGGCTGGCGCAGATATAAATGCCCCGCCCTCCCCCTTGGATGAACTTAGCTGTGCGCCGGTTCCACACCACTCGAACGTCGTGTCCGGCCAAGCAGATGCCCGCCATGTCTGACGAGCAGGACGATCCATGTGCGTGCCATCCTCACCCGGCTAAGATTCGCGACTGAACCCCGACATAGATGCCGCATACCTCGAAGGACGCTTCAGGACGATACAGACAGTACACGCGGTTCTCTACGCGGCGATGCCCAGCAGCGCGCACGAAAAGCTTCAGCTCAGCCCAGATCATCCATTTGCCCAAGTAAAGGACGACCTTGTGAGGTTCGCCCTGGACAAATTCTTGTCATGCGTCAGAGGTATGAAGCCTGGAACCACTACGCTGAGGTGCAAAAATACGAAGACTCTTTGACGAACCAGGTGCCTTTGCGTGTCCGTACTACGGGCGAGACCCGCAGAAGCACCAAGCTTGCCTGACGCGTGCCACCCATACCCTCGCGGACGTGAAGGAACATCTGTGGACGGATCACCGACAACCGCCCCACTGCCCATCGTGCGATAAATTGTTCGATGCGTCCGGGGACCGCGATCAGCACGTCATTGCGCGATCCTGCACCCGTGCTACACCGCTAGCCATAGAGGGTGTCGCTTGCGAGGACTTGGTGCGCATTGACGTCGCTGCAGACACCTGGTTTGCGATCTGGGACATCGTATTCCCGCGGACGAAGCGGCCGGCACGGCGCTATCTATCCGCCGGCGTCAATGTCCTCTTCGATTTCTGGACGGTCAAGGGGCCCGAAGTGGTGGCCACATTCTTGGAAGAGAGGAACCTGCGGGACTATTGGCTGATTCGGGATGAGGAGAGGAGCCTGGAGGCATTGTACTGGGATGTGCTGAACGCAATGGTAGCTGAGGTTGCTGCAATGGAATCTACGACAAGCACGGGGGAAGTGGTGATGTCCGACGGCGTTATCGTGTGTGGTGTGGACACAGAAGACAGTGACTCTCTAGCAGAGCAAGGAGGGGAGGACAAGACCGCTGATTAGCAGCGTGGCAGTATCCTGAGAGCCTGAAGGGCGGGAAGATTCCTGCGCACAGCGTTGGAAACGGAATAGATCTCACAATGCCGTGTGTTCGGACCTAGAGTCGCGGGGAGTGTGGCGTCCTGACGCCGCTTCAGGTCCGAGAAGGAAGCTCTCGTCAATTCTCGACACGACTCTCCAGCCTTCTTATTGCTTATCCTGGCTCCTCGACCACTCCTCGCTCCTCGAATGTGTTCCAAGGGGCTCAATCTTTCTCGCCAGAGCAGGGATACATAGGTAATCAGCTGCCCTAAAGTCATCTTCTGCTTCCTCCGCGCTCTTGAACTCGTAGGTCCCGTAATACCAGAATCTAATGACGGCGTCTAATGATCGCGCAGAAATGATGCTTTCATCGAAGTTGACGAGCCCGCTGTCCCCTTCGTTCCACGGTGGTTTCAAGGAACTCCTGAAATATAAACTCCAATACTCTGCAACCGCTCTATGAACTCGGCGAAATCCGGTTTGCCCACTTGACAGGAACAGGTCGGGTTCGGCTTGCTTGAGATTAACGGCGATCCATACCCGTAGGTCCCCAGGGATCTCGAGCGTCAAAAAGTCCAGTTTCCACTTGACTGACAGCGAATCCAGATTCAACTGGACGTGTTGCCGTAGAAGGTCGATTTCCTCGGGGTATCCGAGCTCGTAAAGCCCTTGAAACGACATCTGGAAATGGGGCAGCTTACAGAGACTTGGTCGAGGAGCTTGGGGACGCTCAAGTCTTTCCCATGCTGCCCTCGCCCTGTTGGTTGCCTCCAAAGCTTTAACAATCATGTCCTGCTCCAGATACTGTGACGCAATCTCCATGTATAAGTGAGCCATTTCATCAAACAGGACACGACGTTCGTAGCCCTGGGACAACCGTTCGATCCACGAATCTGACGCTGAGCTCGTCAGGAAACGATCCGGGTTTGCGCGGCGGTTTGTGTCGACAACCATTTGCGTGAGCCTCCATGCTTCAGCATCGAGGCCACGGCGTTCGTAGCCCTGGAACAACCGCTCAATCCACGGATTTGACGCTGAGATTGTCAGGAAACGACCCGGATTTGCGCAGCGGTTTGCGTCGACAACCATTTGCGTGAGCCTCCATGCTTCAGCATCGAGGCCTCGGCGTTCGTAGCCCTGGAATAACCGCTCGATCCATGGAGCCGACGTTGATGCCGTTAAGTAATGCTTTGGATCTATGCGGCGATGGGCTTCAACCGCTTCTTTGATACGTACCCATTCATCTTCCGAAGCCATCGTTCTTTCCCATGCTAGAACTGTCCGCCCAGTCTAATATACTCCCCGTCGGTACTCTCTTCCGCAAATATTGCCTGTCACGGCACGTGAAAACCCGCAACAATTAAAGTCGTCCCTACTTGTCACAGGTCCTTGGACATGGCGAGAGCATCGGGTATGTGGCTGGAAGAACTCGAAGGACGCTCAATTTTACAGAGTTCGCTTTATGGAGCGACGGCTTGAATATAGGCCCACAATGAGACTTGAATGACAACGTAACATCGGGTGCGTGACTGAGCATGAGTCACTGTTTTGCCATCTGGCCCTCCGCCTCGATCGGTTCGCTACTGCCTTGCTGGCTGAAAAATACACGGAACCATACACAGTTCCCCGCCATGTTAGGCTAATCGTCACAGCGCACAGCTGACTGGCTGTCGACGTCCATTGGGAGTCTCGGCACCCGCACACTGCCACCTATTTGACCCATCACAGACCACATAAGGTGCCATCCTACTTATCGAGCAACGCTTCCCGCGTTCTTGGGAGAGAGGAACCTGCGGGACTATTGTCTGATTCTGGATGAGAACCGAGCCTGAAAGCATTGCATTGGGATGTGCTGAACGCAATGGTAACTGAGGTTGCTGCAATTCGTTTGTTTATCAGAAGTATGGGGAAAGGAGGGTGTCCGACGGTCTTAGTCTGGCAAGGAGAGGACCAGACCGCTAATTAGCAGTGCGGCAATAGTGCACACAGAACTCCAACATCCTGAGAGCCTAGAGGACGTGGACGTTGCTGCGGACAGCATTGGAAACGACAGCTCTCAGAAAGGAAGCGCTCGTCAATTCATGTGTCTTGATGCTGCCTGGTTACCTTACTTGGCGCGATGCCCCATCTACCCAGGACCTGTGCTCCCCGACAATGCATGTTCGACCCTTTCGGATGACTTCCCAAAGATTCCCTATCCAGCCGTCGGTGGCGATGCAGTCAGATGAGCCCGGTGCCTGCTCCCCTGCCGACTGTGAGGAGGAACGCGGGAACCCAACCCTTCCTCCTTAATTCTTTTCTTATCTCTTCACGGCTCCTCGTCGAGTTTAAAGACTTTAGCACTGTCGACAATATCTATTAGAGCCGGAGAGCTTGATGCTGACTCAGAGCTCTCCGCTCTCGTCTAGTGGAAAAAGGCCTAGGATGCCCTCAATGACAGCGATACGGGCACAGCCCCTTAAATTCTCTGTCAGCTGGCCGCCGTCGTCACCGTTGTGGGAGCCGCGCTCTGAGCCCCCACGAGCATGGCAGCGACCTCGGAGACTACAGTTGACGCTGCAGCTCTGAGTTGGACGTATGTGTCCTTCCACAGCTCGAGGCATAACCGATTTCGCCGCTATTTCAAGTCGAGGCCAGGGGGTTGCCGTTTCTATCGTCGGTATTCGCGGGTGATCGGACATCAAAGACCGAAAGAGAAGAGAAAGAGAAGATGATGGATTGGTGCACTAATAGTTACGTGGCTAGATGAACGATGCAGCAATTCTCAATGCTCATTCCTGCTACCTGCATTTGAGCATGCGGAGCCACTCGAGTACAGGAGATCCGCCCAAAATTCAGACGAATGGGATCATGGGCATTCACAACATTCCACAGTCCCGACGATCCACGTTATGGCCCAACGATCCGTCACGTCTAGTTACCGGGGAAACCGCCGGGCATTCGAGAATTCTTCGGTGCCTTGGCACCAGTTCCCTGCTCTCGATGCTTCTTGGGCACTGGAGGCTCCGGCTGTCTCGACTGAACTTGAGGACGCCGGGTCTTTTCTCGCAGTGGACCTCCTGTTGTGGTTGCGGTTCCTCCACGTTTTCGCCCTGTCGGTGCAGAACTAGCGGCATCGGGGGACTGATTATCACCATTCATGGCAGGTGCCTTGCTGCTGCCTTTTGGGCGACTGATGGGCGGGACTAGATGGCCTGGAGTGGTAAGTCCGACCCCGTTGAAGCATTTGACAAGCATCTGCGCGGCCGAGGCGCGCTCCTCCGGTTTGATTCGCGCCATTTCGCGGATATTTGCGACAGCCTCCACACTGGACGCAACAAGTAAGACGGCGTCTCGAGCTTCGTCAAGGCTTGTAAACGCTGCCGATGCCGCACGGTACCCTTCCACGTCGAGTGTCCACAGCATCGTAACGAAAAGGGACCAGACATCAACCTTGTGTGTTTGCTTCCCTCCGTCAACTATTTCGGGAGCCATGTAGATTGGGCTACCAGCATAAGTGACTGCGAGGTCCGCGCGATGAGAGAAGCCCAAGTCGCCTAGCTGGAAATGATATCGGCCTCGATCTGTCACATAGAGAATGTTTGCCGGTTTCAGATCTCGATGGATGAGTCCTTGTGCCGAAAGAAAGTCGATCGCTTTGAGCATATGATGAAAGACAGTCGGAGAAAGGTCTTTGATAGGGACAGAGCACCCATTCTCCACCAATGACTCTAGCGTTCCGTCCTTTAACCCCATGAAGATCACCGTCTCGGGCTGATCCCAATCCTGTGATCCTAAATACTCCACAATATGGTCCTGATATTTTTTTCAGTTCTCAGTGTCTAATGCGTAGTACAAGTGGAAGCTAACTCACATGGCTGATGCTGGAGTGGATCTCTATCTCACGCTTCAGGGTCATCCATTCTCTCTGCTTTGCTGGTCCGACCGGCCGCTTCAATATCTTAGCTGCTATAAGCTGGCCCGTGTCCACGTTGACAGCTCTATACACTTCTGCAAACTGTCCAGCCCCGATTCTGGGGCCTAATCTCTCAAATCTTATTTTCTGCAGGCGCGGTCCTGGTGTGTGGATTCTGGTCACCACCCCGGTCGGCGGGACTGTGTCGGTGTCATCGACTGTTCGGGCGAAACGGGGATTTTCTTCGAGGGCAGCTTTCTCTCGCTTCTTCACCCTCTCCATCGTTTTGTCGGGGTTCCCGTGCCAGGCCAGCTCGAACTGGATCAGATTCCGGTTCACACCACCTATACCAATGATGGTGTTGAGGCCCTTCTGCACGACAACTTTACGAGGGCGTCCGAGGTCGAATGGCTTAGCATTTTCCCCGAAAACCTGGCATGTCTGGCTGTGTGATCTGTCGTAGAACATGACGACTTTAGTCTCATTGTCGATCTCGAACGAACACTGCAATTTGGCAATGTTGCGGCCTTCTATTGTGACATCGCCATTACGGCCCAGCGTTGCCAGGGTTGCATGGTCTCCCGAAACGGAGCGGGTGTGGCCGATATCGAGAACAGGCTCGTTGTTCAACCAGGAGACAAGATGCGTGTTGTATGGGTTGTTGACAACAGCTTTAGCTGGCCCGTTTATGGGAATGAGAGAGAATAAGGCTAGCGGGTGAGGCGTAGGACGAGGCATTGCGTGAGTATCACAATCTAGCGGATGCGGACGGGAATGTACCTCAAGGCGGACAAGAACAAGTATGGAATGATGCTGAGCCGGTAGGAACAAGGAAGCAAGACCCTGAGTTCCCTGTGACCAGCGACACCTTTCATTTTATTGATGGCGCTGCGCTGGTCTCCAGCCTTAAAATGCGCTTTCTATTGGGTTATCGAAGGGAGAAAGCTTAGCCAATCGATTCCGCAAGGGGGTGGGGTAGGGGTGGGGGATGGTGCAGCTGGCAACCAGTCGTTCAACTTTTGCTGCCTAATCAACCACCGGTCGCATCCAAAAAGACACGGTATTGTAGCACCGCAAAGGCGCGTGAGAACCTTTTTCTGTATTTCTTCCACTTCAAGCGTCTTCCTTTTTTTGGTCACATTCAACCCATCAGATTCTGATCTACTATTAGACACAGAAACGCATTTATGCCGAGCACGATCCAAGGACTCGGCCTTCTGAGGGCTGATGCCGCTCTCGCAGCACTTGTCGAAGATCCAGAGCAACTCTACCGAGACAGAGAGCGCTTCGGCGAATCTCCTCCTTCTTACCGATCTCAACTATCACATAACTCAACCCTCTCTCAACCAACGCCACGGGACGAGGAACAGCAGCGCCTCGAAGATTGGCAATGGAAGGTCATCAGAGAGCATCGCGCATCATGGCCTCGCTCGCAGTTCGATGCCCAAGCCAGCGAAGAATACCAGCGGCTCGAAAAGCCGCGTTGGAGCGGCCTTGTCTTTGATAGCCATGTCAAAGAGATTGCCGAAGAGACAACCAGGAAGCGCTGGGTCGAGCAGGGCATCTGGGACGACAGGTGGGGTTCTGTTCCCCCTCATTCTGCTCGGTGGATGCACGAACAACCGCTGCAATCTGAGTCGGACCTGGAGGAAGATGTCGAGACATCTCTGTTCTCCTTTTCTGCGAAAAGGACAGAGAGACAACCGCCACGACCGAACACTGATGAGAAGATGAGACTGATTGCGGAGCAATGTGCTGCACGAGCGCGCGAACGGGATGCATCACGCCCATTCCATCAGTTTTTCTATCAAGTATCAAAAGAGCGCGAGCGGATCGAGGATGAGATACAGCTTCGTGAACGGGCAGCGCCGGGCTTGTCCAATCCTGATCTGCTAGTCGGTAGTTCGGTCCACCAGCTACGGAACGAGTCGAACGCCCAAGAAGCCGCCGTCGTAACCCCTCCCGACATCAATACGATGGCCTACGAGAGAGTGAAGGATACTTGGATGAACAGAGGCATTTGGTATAGAAAATGGGGTGTATTGCCTGGGATGTCATGGAAGCATGAGCAATATATTAAGGACCTATGTCGCGAGGAGATGGGCGATGACTTCGCTCGACTTCCAGCAGACGCATTCGAACATTTCCTTCGTCCGTCCGAGCAGATCTCAATCGAGCACTCTGCCAAGTTTAACCAATCATCCAGAACTCCGACCATGTCCCCACCTCCCGCGGACATTTCAGGCGACTACGGAGCCGGAAAAGCACCTCCATCACGGAATATATTCAGGGCTCCCACGCCTGCTGAATCAAGTCACGACACGAACGCATCTCCGCGAGGGGCGCTAGCCGATGAACCTACTGGATTCGCAAATGGCGACGCTGATCACGCCCTTCCTGTGTCAAATTCACAAGATCATCACATAGCGAATGGAGTAGAACACCCGCTTCCCCCTCGGCGGAAGCCGCAGCGCCGCAAAAAGCTTTCGGATGCCGATGATGGTCAGGGGCAGGAGCCGGTAGCAGCCGCTGCGCTTGGCCCACTCCATCCGTCGAGGATTTCAAAGAATCGCGGGAATGCCACATCTGCGGCTCGACAACGACGGAACTCACCGGCATTGCTATCCGAGGCCGAGCAATCTTCTCATGGACTGGGTGTTCCTATAAGCCCTCCTCAGGCTCCTGTACAGCGTCGAAGGAGTGAACGTCTACGGTCGGGTGAGCTCAAGATAGCTGGTAAGACATCTAGCGGTGCTACTGCGGGAACATGCGTTGGTGACTTCCAGTCAAGACCGAAGCGGACGCGTATCGGTCTAAAGGTGGAGGCTTCGGCAAAGACTCAGGGGGTGTCTCAGAAAAAGCTGAGGACAACAAGACGTAAGGCGAAGTAGAGCTGCTGTGGCAGCTCTGGAGTTCAATCTATTTTAGTACTTTATTGATGATGAGACCCAGCTGAGCGATGCGATAATTCTATTGAGTCTGATTGAGAAAGAACGTTGGTAGAGTCTCGTTCCGAGTCCAGCTTGATGTTCTTAACATTGCCATAATTACGAGAAACATGAATGGGTCGAATATAGGGGAATTCGTCACACGAAAAGAGGAAGATGCTCTCTTCGACATGATGTGTGTTGTACAGCGCCCACAAACACTTTAATGCTTAGTACTACACGCAAAGGCGGTCCGGAACTTGTCAGAAAGGCACTGCATCAGGCACAGATTTCGGCCGCGAGATTCAGGCCGCGGTCTTAACTAGCGAACACCCGCAATCGACACACACCGCATGTATCAGCAAATCTTGACTGCACAAGGCTCAAAGGGATAACGGTGCGACCGCCCGTCCCGCCAAGTTACGACGAATGTCCGTGGGAGCGATACCTAGATACGCACGAGGCACGAGGAACCGTGATGAGAGCACCACATCCGGGAAGTCTCGCACAGAAGACGGAAGCTTGATAGAAAGTTGGGATTCTGGAAGGAGACATAGCGGAGGATAACGACCATTGAATAGAGAGGCGTTCTCGTTAGGCTCAGTATCACCTGGGATGTTGCCTTATGTCTGCCGTGCTTCTTTCTCTGGCTACACTCCACTCCACCACCTATCCTCTCTCTTAACTCCTTGATAAATGATTCTTCCGTGAGGCGAGGCGATTCAGGCTCGACCCTTCGAACCGCGTAGTTGACATCGGAAGATCGCGGCTCAGGATTTCGAGTGCATGTTTTCTTGGTGGTAAGTAAGATGATTCTTGCGTGTGCCCAATATTGACACTCGCTGCACGAGAACTTCTTTGCATCTTTCCTATGGACCGTTCTCTCGTGCCGCACTCAATTGGAGTGACTCGCGAAAGCTCCACGCTTCATTGTTAATGGGCGGAGGCTTCTGCCTTGCAGGTTGGATGACACACATAACATTGGGTGCGTGGCTGAGCGTGAGTCACTGTTCTAACATCTAACCCTTCATCTCGATCGGTTCGCTGCTGGGTCGTGTCGGAGTAGACTGGCCTTTGCTGGTTGAAATCCCCGAAGCCCCACACAATTCACCGCCCGTGTTAGGCTGATCGTCACGGCGCACCGTTGACTGGCTACCAACGTCCCTTGGAAGTCTCGGCACCGCACACTGCCACACTTCCTCATAAAGTGGCCACTTTGACCCGTCACAGACCACGTAAGATGCTGCTGTTCCATCTGACTTATGAAGCGACGCTTCCGCTTTTGGAGGCCGTCCTCATCCAACCACTCCCTCCTTCCAGCGCCGTGCTAAAAGACGGCATAGGCTCATTAAGATTAGAGCTCGAAAAGCGCAAGAGCTACAAAATGAACGACATCGCAACTATCAACGAGGGAATAAGACAGGCTCGGCAGTTGCTTGAGCTACGGACCAACTTGTTAGGGACTGAGCACCTAGATACTATATGGACTAAGTGCCATCTCGCCGAGATGCTTCTCACGTACGGCGAGTACCAGGAGGCTGGGAGGCTGTTCGAAGAGACAGTCTGCGTGCAGGCGGAAGTTCTGGGGTTTGACTTCATCACAACGGTCCAGACCAGAAGCCGTCTCGCGTGGGTGTCCCACCTGCAGGGAGAGCACATGCAGGCCGAGATACTGCTCCGAGGAGTGATCGACCTTCAGAGGCGAGATGCTATACATGACGACAGGCTCTGGAGCGAAAGCCACCTCGCGAAGGTGCTTTCGAAACAGGGCAGACACGACGAGGCCGAAGAACTGTTACGGAGCGTGATCAGCTCGCAGAAAATACTGCTGGGAGCTGAGGATCGCGGCACGCTTTGGAGCAAAAGCTGTCTCGCGGCTGTGTACAGTCGCCAGGGGAAATACGAGGATGCTGCGAAACTGGCCCAGCAGACGGTGGCTTTGCAGGAGAAGATACTGGGGCCCGGGCATCCTGACACGCTCGAGAGCAAGTCAACACTCGCATCCGCTGTCGAGGACCCGGCTCGGGCTCTGCGCCTGTTACTCGACACTGCCAATTTTCAAGCGAATCTGTTAGGGGACGAGCATCCGGAAACACTTGAGACCCAGTTCGCGCTCGCGCTCGCGCTGATCGCTCAAGGGGATTTCAGGGAAGCCGAAGTGTGGCTTAGGCAGGTGAAGGAGGTGCGGTTGCGGGTGTCAGGTGCTGACCATCCGGAGACGCTCGTTGTGGACAACTGTCTCGCGGACTGGTGCGGGCCACGCTACTGGACAGTCAAGAAATGGCCTTAGACACGCACCACCAAAACACCAGGTCGCAGGCATACGAGTCCGACCATTCCTCTAGACCGTGCACGGGCCACAAGTGTCCTCCGACACTTGTGGCCCGTGCGTCTTCAACGAGCTGTGTTATACGGAGTGCATTTCAATATCGCATGCTTACGGCAGCAATACCCTCGCTGACACGTTGTCCGCAGAGCGTGCGCGTTGTGATGTATGTACCAAGAATCCGTGGAGAAGCGCGGTCGAGCGACCGCTGCGCCGGAGAGCGGGTATAGGTTAGGCAAGAGCGAGTGGTGGACACGAGCCGCCGTTGGGGAGCCCTTTGCACTCATAAGGTCGGTGACCTTCCGGCGGCTTTCAAGCGCCGAGGCATAGCTGTCGCTCCCAAGCGTCAGCACAGCGTCGACGGCGGTGCGCACGGTGGGTGTTCAGGAGGTTGCAGACGGATCATCACCTGACGGTCAGCATGGCCGCCGGGCGGGATTTTAGTCAGCGGCATCTGCCACGCCAGTGCATCTTCACCGCGGTAGACCCCGTATCCCACCAGCGAAATGCCGTCTCCGCGAATCGACGCGTCCCACCCGCCGCACAATATGTGCGAATCTGCCGGCTGTTCTCATGCCGCGAGCGCGATCTCCAAGATGTCGTCGGCGATCGGGTGCTCCCGTGCTGATCTCCGCCAGCAGGTCCCGTCTCGTGAGGTTAGCGCGGCTCACCTCGTCTAGCGGTGCTGGGTGTGTGCAGTTGGGCATCTTGCGATCACGGTCGTTACATCGAGTCTTTACTGTGTGATGTCGCCCGAATGCGGCTCCCTGTCTGGTCTTTTTGGGGAGGATGTAAGCAAGAGAAGCAGCTACATGACCGAGCCTGCACACCGGACGAAAGAATGGACAGCTTGTCACACAGCCATCAATGCCGACCACTGTGCTTGTAAAAAGGCTGGGACCTCGGCCTCTGCCCCTAAATAACAAAAGTGATCGTGACCGCCTCATTTTTCTCGACCATCCGTCAGATTCTGTCAGCTACTCTCCTCTATCGTCATCGGTGGCCCTCTCCTGAGGCGGTCGATTGCGTGTCTACGAGCCTACTCCGCGGGGAATTAGAACATATTCTTTCGGGGTTTTGCTTTTGTCTGACATGCCTGGCTCCCATGCACCCATGCTTCCGGCGCCTCAAAGAAAAAGTAGTCGCCATCCTATCATAAGAACGTGCTTAGTCTGCCGAAGGCCAGCATCGTTTCGTCACTCAGGTACTTCTTTTTGAAACACTTACCGTGGCAATTCTAGGAACATAATTTCTCTCGCGGAACTCTAGAAACGAATCTTGTAGATATCTCCTCAGCGTGTCAACGGACAAGTCCATCGACAGCACCTTGTAGCAGCCCAGCTTCGTCTTGCCCGTCCATACCGATGCCGGTGAGTCTTCTTGGGACTTACCTCGGAGGCTTTTGACCCAGCGATCTATTGCAAGGGAAAATCTTGATTTCCTGGGTAGATTGACGGTGGTCATGATGTGTATCTTCGTATAAGACCCGTGAGGGGCGAGTTGAGATGACTCAAACCTCGCAAAAGCTGTAGTATATAAATTAAATTGCCGCCTGACTGACCTCGAACTGCGTCCACGCGTGCGAATGTGCTAGATATATGTCGGCTGGCCTTCTCTTGCGGCTGCACTCCTAGCCACTGATCAGCAATGCCTATGCCGAAAGATCAAGCCACGCCGGCCGCATCCTGCAACATCGGGACGACTTCCTGGTATATGATTTGGCCGTGAGCTTTTTGCTGCACAACCTGGCACAGCCCCTGTGGACGCCATCAATGCACAGAAGTGGCGATGCGGTCATTAGCGAATGATATCATGTTTGGCTTGAGAAAACCCTGTAATCTGCGGCAGGTCAGTGTAACAAACGAAGGTCAGCGCCGTCGGTTGGCCGCCTGCTGACGGTACAATTTGGTGGCTGGGTCTTAGCTGTGAGACATAGAGTGACTCTAGGGTGAGGAACGGGACTAAGCCTATAATACAAACATACCTCGATCGCAAACGGCCATTGCCAGGAACAGGGCTTGCTAAGTGCATATTGCTTGAAAATTAACATGCAACGGGACGTCGAGCAAGAAGCTGGAGAGCGCGACCAACAGAAGCCGAAGGATCTTCCTAGAAGTGAAGGGAACAAAACCAGCCCTTCAGAAGTCCAGGAACCACAGATCATCCCAGTTCAGGCCGTCAGAAAGCGGGAACTTTATGAGCTCATTGAGCGTTCCTTCCCCGGGGGAGACTACCGCGTCGAGGTAAGACTACATTATGATCCAGAGAGAAGCAGTCAGTCTGACCCGCAGCAAAGATGAGATCAAGCGTCTTCAAGATTTGGGCCCCTCGGTGGCTGACCGAAGTACGTATGCCATCCAAGAAGCGCCAAAGTCATGATCTGACCTAAACTGCTAGGAAGAGCTAGCCAAATGCTCGTGGAGGGCTTGATCAGATTGCGCTGCGTATTCGCCCAAGGTCGTGTCACCATTTGTCGAGATGAGGGGAAGGCAGGCATTGGTGGAGCGCACCATACCGGTTGACACATCCCCTTGTCTGTTGTGAAACATCGAAGTGTACTGTACCTCCTCAGCTCCTGTGTCCAGTGAGTCGGAGAAGGCTGAGGCTCCGCTAGTGTCGGCACGCGGACATCAATCTCTATTCTGTACAATTTCTGAGAATAGATCGAGCTGTCTACACTTTTTACTGGTCTATTGATCTACTGGGCCTGCAAAGACATTCTCGTTGTGATGCAATCCCTAAGCCCTTGCGCGGCGGTGGCATCTAGGGGGCGAAGCAGCGCCCCAGACACATCTCCACCCCTCCTCACCAAGACCTCAAGCGCGCCGTTCTACACGGACACGTCAGTAGCCCCGCCACACTTCACTGCCTGACCGCTGCCAGAGCGCGTCCAGACTGCGCCTCCGCATCGGATAGATAGACTAGATTAGAGCCGTCCTTTGCGAGGTCTGATAAGGGGTAATAGACGTCGGCGTCGGCCAGGAAATCAATCGTCCACTCAGGTAATCACATGCCACATTGGAACTCTACCCACCACAATGCCTCCATTTGAAGCCCTTTTCGGGCGACAGAGCATGCCGGACGGCGCTGCTACGGCACTGGAACTCCGAAAGCAATGGGCCAACCCTGCAGATGTATCGACCATCCTGCTCGTCATCGGCGGTGACGTCGTCCAGACCGCCTTCGCACGGGCCCCGGGCAAGCTCTACACGCCCGTCTGCTTCTGCTTCGGCTGCGTCGCATATGCCTTTGTATCCGTGGTCAATGTCATCGGAGATGGTCGCTTGCTGCCGCGGCCAGACTACCCAGACTTATCAACCTTGACTCGGGCTACTGTCGCGACAACAAGAATTGGGTTGTTGGCCGGCTGCTTCGTGATCTTGAGACCGAGGCTTCACGCTGCCGGCCAGCCGACGGTGATGGTATCCGGATTTCAGTGTACGACGCCATGCCGAACGAGCACTCGTCGGCGGAGTTCTCCTGGGACATCGTTCACCTCATAGGGCTCGGTATCACCACAGTCCAGCTGGCTCTGGCCGCCGGCCCCATCGTCCTCGACAACGACTGGGCCATTATGCTCATCACTCTGCCCGGCACCACCTTGGTCCAGATCACGGGGTTGCTCCCGCAGTGGAGGGCAGAAAAACTGCCCAACCGACAGAGATCGAGTGCCGCATACGCCTTGACGTCCGGTAACGGCTCGAGGGACATTGTTGTCATCCTCGGCCGAGATAATTGTCTCGACCTGGAGGAGTTATCCGCATCCCAATCGCCGCGGTCGGGTCGGCCTTGGGAGAAGTTCGAGTGGTTGTCCGAGCCCAAGCTAGTACCGAGAGCCAGGTCGGGTGTTCCGAGGCGCGATATGCCACCGCGCGAGGCTCGCAATGCGCACGGGTTTCCCTTGGGGTTCTGGATCACGCGGGTCATCTGTGTCGTGCTGTCGCTGGCCTGGCTACTGCTCCTCGTCAACGTGGCCGCCGTCAGGAATCACACGTGGTTTCTTATGGGTGTTGGCGGCATTGGCATGTTCCAGAACTCTTGGCCTGCGGCCACGGAGCGACCATCAAAGCAGCGCAATCTCCCTCTCAAGCCCATCGATGTCATAAAGACACACAAGGTTATGGACGGGCTGATGGACTTTGAGGTTACGTACGGCCGAGGAAGACCGCTCCTGGCAGAGTTCTTCCCAGGGAAGCTGCGCCCCGACGAGATCAATGGTGGGAGGGCGACACAGAGCCGTACGACTCGATGAAAAGGAACGAGAGGATCAGGAGAGGCATGTCGCGCCTCGACTGCAGTCGGGACAAGCCATCGCCGGTGTCTTTGCACGGGCGGCTGTCATGGGATAAGGAGAGTAGGCCCGATGAGGAAACGCCGACACTTGGTGGGACGACGACATCAGCCTTGAGAACCGCTGATGGGGTCCCTGTGCCATCAGGAAGCGTCGTCGGCGAGCCGGCCAGGGGTGTCAGGCCAAAGGAGGTCCCGAGCGCGCACCTTTAGTCAGAAGCCGATTCTGGCGTTGGGCCACAAGCTAGGAAGCCAATTATGCGGCAACTGGGGGCTGCAAGATACGCTACGACATCCCCAGGCTGGACTGCGTGAGGTGCTCCTAGCCTTACATTACAGAACGCCGACGGAATCTCGAAGCGTCAAACTACAGCTGCTTTTGGCCCTCCCAACGTACACCAGCCTGGTTCGCCGCCAGAGCTGGCAATATTGTGCCAGCAACAACCATGATGCGGCGGCCTCGGTATCAATTTTGTATTGTATTTAGAGTACAGCTCTAGAAAGGACTCCTCTACAGACAGGGTACAATTCTTGTTCTGCAACGTACAGTGTGTATCTCCGGTATGTCCTGAGAAGATGTGCCCAGCCCTATGTGTCAGGAAACGGATCCCGCCTGAAAGAGTAACCGGCTGAACTTGTCACGCCAAATTCGCCTTCGTGCTGCTAGTTCCGGAACAGTCGCCATTTTCGCTAGAGATTGTACGTATATGTCGAGCCATATGTTCCGCTTCCAGGCTGACCTTCTATAGTGTAGACTGTATACTGTAGTACAGTACGTGCACTGCCTGCCTGGACACCGCCGAGATGACTCCTAGACCACGCAACAGGACGAGCGAAAATTACACAAGGAGTGTGAAGAACATAATGAGGCGGCTGAATAGGATAGGGAAGAAATATCATGCCGATTTCTACCTCTGCTCGCGCTCAGAGGCCAAGAGATTCCAGGAGTACACGTCCTCTCCTGCTTTCAGGTCCGTGGCCGAGGCGGTTCTCCACGACAGGGCGTATCCTGTGCTGAAGAGAACACCGGAGGATTTCAAGTAATTAAAGCCGGACGTATTAGGCTCGCTATCTATTGGCTGGTGACCTCGGCCGCGATCCGTCCCTGCAGAAAATATAAAGGAGCTCTTCCGCTGTCTCCCGTCTCCATCTTGCCCATCGCTGCCATATCTTTCGTGTACTCATCGCATGGTCTCGAATTAGTACGCCTCGTTCACAATCTTCAGAGATGACCGAGTCAGGCAATGATGATCCCTTCTTCTGGGACGTGGAGAGGGTCGTCCGGGAGCTGTGCAGTGGTGACACAATCTCTGAACCAGCGCGTCTAGCGGAGCAGCTTCACTTTCACGAAATTGATGGCGAGGATCTGCTTATCTATGCAGATGTCTTGGACTCCACGAACGCACTACCCAATGAGCTTGGACTCACGGAGCAGTCCGATCGGGCGAGAGTTCAAGTAGCCATTGCACGTCTTCAGGCCCGCAGCCCGAGATACCGGTCATGGAAGAAGTCACAAGAACACGAGGCCGATCCAAACATATTGGAAAACCTAAGTTGCGACAGCTCCAAGCTGCGAGACGCCTCGGCGATCCACCTAAAGCCACTTCAGACGACCCCAAAAAACCCGCAAGGACAAGGAGCTGCTGAATGTCCGCAGAAGGACAAAGCATTCGGCCATATATGCGGCGACGGAAGCTTGAGCGTAGTCTGAGCGACGGCTTCACCTTCCGCGGACAGAGAGGACAGTACAATGGTCAGGGACTAGGAGGCTATAATCCGTATTCAGTGCTGACAGTGATTTATCGGTACAAAGCATCTTGGTCGGGCAAGTGCATCTCTCAAATTAAAGTAGTACACCTAGGACAAGAACCAAGAATGAAGCTAATACTGCCACTACCTAAAACAGACAGACACAACGATCACCCACCAGAAGGAGACCCTAAGAAGACGCCTGACACACACTTCACTCGCCCAGTACTGCCACTACTACTGCTACCAGTGCCATGGTCCCGTACATGGCTACGCCTCTCACCTTCCTTGACACGATGCTTCTCAGCCTCTCTCTCTCGCTCACGCTGCCTCCTCCCCCGATGCGGATTCTCCACAAAAGAAACAATATAAGAAGGAGGAGGAACAACTACCTCCTCATCATCATGAACATGCTGCCTCATCATCATGAACATGCTGCCTCGACAGCTGCTCCACCAACTGTCCAATGCTCTCCTGCACGTCTCGCAAAGCAATGCGCACATCCTCAGTCGCCGCCCTCCGGTCTACAGACAAGGCTTCCACCTGACCACTCAACTCCTTCCAGGACTGCCTCGAACCATCGAGTAACGCACGCAAGAATTCCACGTCACCGCGGTAAACAACACACTGCGGACACTCCCGGTCCACAAGAGGGGCCTTGCTCTGGTCACCACCGAGTGGCCCCTCGACAGGTTCGACAACCTGCTCCACAGACAAATCTGCGCGCTCCTGTGCCCACGGGACGTCCGCGATACGAGGAGAAACAACCACTGCCGCCGATAGCTGCGCAGCTGCCGCCACGGGAAAAACAACGCCACCTTCCTCGTCTCCCGACGAAGCAGAAGCAGAAGCTGCTGCTGTCAGCTCCACTGACTCCGATCCTCCCACCTTGCCGGATGCATCCACCTTCACTTCTTCGAGAACAGGCCCATCCTGGCCACCTAGACAGCATATGCATCAACGCTCCCGTGTATGAGCAAGTTCTAGAAGCTGCAGACTCACCTCCGGTTGCGTCCTGGAACAAACCCGCGGCACCAAAACGGTGCGACTGCTGCGCAAACTGTTGCGTTCCGTTGCTTCCCTTTTCGATCTTCCTCTGCTGCCTCGCAGCAGCGGCCGTGCTGAAACCTCCAACTAGCAAGTACTGCCGATCAGATCGGGGGTGACATCGCTGCGGTGAGTACGGAACGACAGTGGGACTGAATCCTTTTCTGTATGGCGGCTTCTTGGGCAGGTCATAGGCAGTGTTGAGGCCGGGAAAGGGCATACGGCCCTCGTTCTGGTGTCGATCGTGCCGAACGATATGGAGTCGGTGAGACACACGTAGGGGGTCACCCGTGAGGGTCTAGAGCCAGCTCACCAACTCTGCCTGCCGCAGGAGCCCTTCTGAAACATGCATGGATTGTTGGCGGCCATTCGTCTTTGCTGGGCCGTGGGTGTGAGTCACGCAGACTATCTTGGAGCGGCTCTACGCTCTCGTCCTATCTCACGTATTCATTTGTGGCCTCTGGCCCCACGCTAGATGAGAGGCGTTTCGCGTCTTTCATACCCCTGCAACATGTCCCGGGCGGCATCTAGAGGCACTGCCTTCCTTACATCATGATCCGACTGAGTTATGCGGGAATCCTGCTAGACGTCCTATTTACATGAAGTATTCATCATGACAAGTTGCTCTTGAATAGGTTGCGCCGAGTATCGTCTCACTGTCTCAGCAGCCAAAGCTACCAGCTGTCCTTGACTAATGCTTGGCGGGTGCTCTCAGGACCTCCTCGCCACTTGCGGCCATAGGCCGGATGGCGCGAGGCGCCTATCCCTGATATTTCCAGCCAAGGCAAGGTTTCAAAATCTTTAGTTCTGTTAGCTCGATGCCGGACTCGTGTCCATTCTCATCTCTCACCTCTCCTAGATCCTCAGAAGTTTCAATCCTGAGGATCATCGATTTACGCTGGCGAGCATGATTTAGATTCCTGATCTCAGACAACAACTAGATAGATGGTCGAGTAATGAAGCTGCCGACTTCCCGACACTTACTGTGAATGTGCGTTCCTCACTCTCGCCAAGTAGTTCGTTCAAGAGCTTCTTGAGGTTATCCTCGGAGATGAATCTCAACAAAACGCCGTACGTATTCTTCGCCATAGTGAACCGGATCAGATGGGTGTACGGAACGTGAAACCCTCTCGGCATGAAGTCAGGAACACGGGACCTTATATCTAGACTTCAGAGAGGGTCCTCGCCCCTGAATCCTGAGTCATACATCGGTGAAGAGACCGCCTTGTTTTAGCGAGGAACCACCACGACCAGTGCTTTCTTTTCTTACCGGGGTGGCTGCTAAGCCCTGTACTAGCTCACGGACTGGAGAAGACAAGGATCAACCAAGTGTAGTGCAATTCAACTAAGCGAAGGTCTCCGGCTCACCCGCGTGACTGAGAAAGGAAAGACAAGACCAGCCATACGCCCGAGCCAGCGCTCCCCCACCGCTTCCACCCCCGAACTCTCATCCGGCTCCGAGTTACGTGCTACAGACGTCCCGCTGGCCAAAGGGGCCACGGAGATGATAAAATACAGCATCTACCTGGCGGGAACTCTCAGGATCTCCTCGCAATTGGCGTCGAAGCGGACGTTCCAGGTCCGGACGGAGTTTATGAATCGCTCGGTCCGCTCCAGCTCGTGCTCCCGGCCAAACAGGGTCTCGACGAACTTGATGCCCGCCCTCTCGCCAAGCTGCGATCGGTGGGCCTTGCTCGCCCTGAGCATCGGAGACTCGCAGGCCTTGAGCAGCTTACGGAGCTTGTCCGTCAGCCGTTCGCCGCCCTCGATGAAGTCCTCGACCAGTTCCTTCTTCTCCCGATTCTTGATCCTGGGGACCACCTCCTCAGAGCGCTTCGTCTTACCCGCCAGCTGGATCAGCTGCAGCCACAGGTCTCCGGCCATGTCGGAGAACGCGGTGTTGGGGCCGTGGCAGTAGACGGTCCAGTCGTAGATCCACTTGCCCAAGGAGTTGGCGTCGAAGACGCTGCCCAGCAGGATGATCGGTTCCTCGGTCGGGTCCCAGTTCTTCAGTGAGTATTCGTTTGGTATGCGGTACTTCCTCGCATCGGCCTCGGTAGCCTGGGGGGGCATGGACGGCCCGCGCTTGCCGTCGAAGCTGAAGCGCCTTGCGTGGCGTGGCTGTTGAGGCGTCGAAGTAGAGGAACTGCGTGGGCGGCCCTGCCATCCGGGGGCCGGTTTGCGTGGTGCCGCCGATTCATAGACTCCGCTTCTGAACTGCGCAGAGCAGCATGGACAGGGCCTCGAAGGGTGACGGACATCAGCCGCATACCTTCTATCGGTGTAGTCTGGCTCTCTCTGCCTCCAGTACGACCAACCATTCGGTGGGATCTCATCGCCAGCACGGTAACTTCTGCCCCGCCTATAGAAGGACTCCGAAGCCTGTTCGTAGTCATCAGAGAAGGGATGCATGTGCCGAGCCGGGCCAGGGAAGTGGTGCTGCGTGTATAATCGCTGCTCAGTTGCGTAGTGGCCGTCGCTCGCGTACCGCGGCGACCACTCCCTGTCGGGGCGTCTCCTCGAATGCGAACGGGTGCGCATTCTCGAGAGCTTGGGGTTCCACCCAGATATCCGAACTCCGGACAGGTTCAGCTCTGTAGTCGTCTCTGAGATGTGTGGCAACCTCCCTGCTGCCTAGTCCGCGAGCTTTTGCCTCAAGGAGCCATGTCTTAAGCTTGAAGATTCTGACAAGGTGGGAGGACATCTGTCTTTGCGGGAGAGGGCGGCGGATGTCAGGAGGAAGGAACCAAAATTTCTCCTCCGTCCGTAGGCGGAGGCGCGGCTCAAGAAAACAAGGGGGCTGGGCCGTGTGACCGAGTCTCCTTGAAACTGACCACTATGCAATCTTGGCGGGATGACCAAGGCAGGCCCAACCACGATCCATGCCAACCCCCTTCTGTTCGACTCACACGGGACGTCCTGAGGCGGCCCGCGTGTGTGGTTCCGATGCGATTGGCCGACACGACGTGCACGGAGTCGCGTTGCTGACAGGTGCTGTCCAGCCTGGGTGGGTCCGCCACGGTGAATGATGCGGCCGGACAGGTGTGTGTGGAACCTGGCCTCCTCCTGCGAGATGCAAGGTCGACGGCGCTGGAACGCCAGCCAATCGCGAAGCGGAGTAGAAAAAAAAGAATCCCAGCCACCCGCTGCTCGTCCTGTTGCCTGGCATCTTGTGTTGTCGCGTCGCGGCGCGTCGCAGCTCTGAGGGACGGGCGCTGGCGGACACAGGGGGGAGTGAGCAGCGATGTAGACGTACACGGAGGGACGTACGGGGCCTCCCAGGATGCGCCTGTATTCTGCCACCGGCCTCCCTGTCGCAAGTCAGCTTCGCTTCCACCGTCCGGCGGCCTGTGATCCCGTGTCAGTACAGGGGACAGTCCGATGGCAAGGAGCCGGAGCGGAGACCGCGGACTACGGGATCAAGGTAAGCGGTCCACCTAAACAGCTCAGCACGATGCCGACCTGTGTGCAGACTCCCGGGCGGCGGCGAAGGTATTCCGGTCGAGCAACTACTCACACAACGCTTGTCGACAAGCAGGTGCTGAGCGGGGCTCGGCGGGAGACAGTCAGCCGCCACGCCGCCCGCACAGGCAGAGCAGGCCACTGCGCAGCTGCCTGTGCACGGCAAGCTCCGTGCCTCCAGTCTAGTACGACACGAACCATCGGCGCCTGGGGGCAGGGCGAAGGAGAGGGTCTGGAGCCGCCCGGGCAGAACGCGGGCATATGTCTCGGCGTGGACTGGATCACTCGATTGGGCCAAGACAAGTCGAGTCAAGATGGATTGGAATCTACTTGTCTTCTACAGCCCTCGTGACGATTCCGCGGCGGAGAAGCTCGAGACCCATTGTTCTGGCAGTGGCAGTGGCCTCAGGTTTTATCACATCCCCTTTTTGACTCCACTGCAGCCCTTTCACATCGGCCGAGGAAGGAGAGTAGGGGCCGTCCCTCAGCTCGACGAGGTAAGATGAGCTGTCTGTTGCCGAACGGCGCGTCCACAGGCCGCTGGCTGCCATCTCGAACCGGAACCCTCTGGCGGTGTACTTCTCGACACCGGCGACAGCTTTGGCTTCCAGGATTACCGGGACGCGCCACCGATACGCCCTTCTCTGCAACGTCAGATCATAGTACATGTGCAGGGCAAGGTGCTTCGCCACGAAACACTGGACGTGGCTGGCGTAGAAGGAGAACATCGTCCGGAAGACGGGCGAGTACGACAGTCCGGCCAGAGAGAGCCGTTCGGGGCCTGCGTGGCAGATCATCAGCTGCACCTTGACGGATTTGCCGTTCTTGGCCGCTGTTCCGAAGAGGACCTTCGGGACGAGCCCGTCGTAGTCGTCAGCCAGTCTCTCCGCGAGTGCGGAAACCGTACCTGCTTGGTCTATCAACACCGGGTGCAGATCTCGTATCCACCGCACCGATCCATCCGGCAGGATCATCCCCTCGAGGTCCAGAGCTGGATTTTCTAGGAGCATGGCCCTGAGTATCGTTCGTTCCTCTCGCGACCAGAGCGGCAATGACCAGAGCACTGACGATGACCGTGCTGCAGACAGTGCTGTAGACTGTCGTTCGGGGTCCGTATTGGAGCCTGTGTCGGAGTCGGTGTCGGAGTCTATGTCGGAGTCTGTGTCGGAGTCTATGTCGGAGCCTGTCTCGGCCTGCGCTTGTATCATAGACAGTGCTTGAGACTGTGCTTGAAACTGTGGTTGAGACTCTGGGTGAGACTGTGGCTGCTGTGGTTGCTGTGGTTGCTGTGATTGCTGTGGTTGCTGTGGTTGAGACTGTACTCGAAGCTCTGCTTCGTATACGATAGCAATCATCTCATTCGCGTTCAGTGAGACCGAACCGTTGGCCTCCAGCTCTCGTACAGCCCGAGCGAAACATGTTTCGAACGTCACTCCAGAGAGCTCCAAGGCTCTCTTCACGGCCACGATCGTAGACTCGACATGAGGGATGTAGAAGTCCCAGTCCGAGTCGGGGGCGGTGGACCCCGGGAGGAACCATTCCAGCGCTCTGGATCCCGACATCACTCCGTCGCGCCTCGACAGTTCTTCCAGCACATCGTCAGCATGCGTGAACGGCCCATCTTGCTCCAGATACCGGGAGGGATCGATGCGCTCGTGCAGCATGGGCAGGGCGTCGGCCGTTACATCTCGCAGAGACAGCACATCTCCGATCGGGAGCCGCCAGAGGATGTCGAGAATCAACTTGGGCGGAAGATGTTTGAAATACCAATTATCCATACTGTATCATTTACAGAAGCACCTGAGTTTCCGCGCTGGTTCAGCCTGCGAGACGATAGAGGCGCCGACACTTATACGGACTGCACCAGCCCTTTCAGTGTCCGACTCTGTCCTTCTCCGCGAAGCAATCGACGCTCGCCGGAACTGGCTGCTGGAGCAATCCGCCGAAGATGGCACCACGACTGGAGATCCATTCTCGGAGAGGGCAGTTCCCTGAGCGGCGTGGACAGAGGAAAGGGGCTCATCCACCAGGCCTGCTGCTATTCGCATCCAGAAATGGCCAAAGCGGAAGCCACGCCGTCGTCTCCCTCTTCACTGCTCGCCTTTCGGAGCACGCGTCAGATGCAAACATGGATCTCGTACAGCCACACCTATTTCAAGGACGCAGAAGATGGATGGACTTGGTCCCGGGCCGCAGACAGCACCATGGAGACTCAACCTGAAGCCGAGCGTGCCGGTCGATCACGACGTGAGAGAGAGAGCGCAGGCAAGAACGTGCCTCGAACTACCGCGAAGCCTGCGCTTCTGAAGCGAACCATGTCCGTGGAGAAGAGGAAGGATCAAAGTCACAGCTGTGAAGTCGTGGAGGCTTGGCTCTTGAACATGTCGCCGACCCGGCTGCAACCTCTGGAGGATGCCGAGCGCGGCCCATCGCGCTCGAAGTAAGGTAGCGGCAAGCATGCAGGGACTCTTTTCGGTGGCCATGCAACGTGCCGCCCGGCGTCTTGAACCGCCAGCGACCGTGGCAGCGTGAATGAGGTGACTCTGCAGCGTGTTGACCATATATGCATCTTAGGGTCTCATGGAGGTCAGTTTAGAGTAGGCTGAATCATTGCTGGATGACGATGCAGTATCATCAGGTTTAGCTGAATTGGTACGGTGGATGTCCTGGATTGTTGGCATTGCGTGGATAGCACAGAGCGCATGTCTTCAGTGCATAGAGAGAAAGCCCACATCAACTTCAGATAATTCTCCTGTAGCATTCTCTGCCCCTGCGAATCGTGCTGCATCGGACATCATAGTGTACACTACAGATCGTAGGCCGGCTAACTCCCGAATGAATGTCTCATCCTACTCCCACGTCTTGGGCTGAACAAAGTCCTGCAGCTAGCCTTGCAGGCGGCTCGGCAGCCGGTTGTACAACCAGTCCTCCACCCAGTCCTGCGCCCAGTCCCGCGACTGCTCTTGCTCATTCAGGGGGGGAAGGAGAGGGGAATAGAAGGAGTCGGATGTGAAAAACGAAGGCAGCAATGCTTGTGGTTCCGCTGGCTCCTGTGCCTGACGTGCATCCCGTTCGAGCTGCCCGATTCGTTCTTGTAGAAGAGCAATGAACCAGTCTTTAAGGACCATCGTGTTGCGGTGTTGCTCTAGTTGCCGCTGCAACTCCTTCCGCTTGCGGTACTCTTCTCTCGCGATATTTTTCCAAATCTCGAGGGATTTGTGGTTTGGGTCCATGTTTGTCGACCACACGCTGCTCCGAGATCAGCATCTCTCGGCGTCAGGGGAACATTTCTTACACTAGCAGCCTGGCTCGTCTACTCTCTGATCTAAGGTGCCGTTGTGCCACGGTGCTGGTGTATCTCGACCGCTTCAGTAAATCGTTATCTGCCCGGGATGTCTCCGTTTGGTGATCAGCCTGACGCCCGGTGCTGCTAGAGGTAAGACGAGATAACTACTGTAATCCCTTGGGCCAAGGCACAAAGGAGCTTCCTTCGTGATGGTGGCGCTACAGTCTTATCTTCTAGGGCCGATGAGAGCCATAATCGTCCTCGCGGCACTTGGCTACTTCCGGGTACCTGAGAATACAGATGACAGCCGAAAAGGGCTCCCAGGCAGCTTGTCAGACGCGCATTTGCAGCGTGCGTACAGGGCATGTCCACTCGACTGTCCGCGTTTGGCGCAGCAGGGGTGTAGCAGCGCCGTTTGTGACGCCAACTACGGGCGATACCGGCCTATCCTCTGGGATACGGATGAAAGCCAAGAGTGGCTCATGGAGCAGGTTGTCGATTGAGGTACTGCACAGTAGCTACAGGCTTGCGCGTTCTCGCTGTTGGTCCGTACTTTGGGCCGGGCTCCACACGAGGACACATCGGTGCAGAACCGAGCGATCGTGACCGCTCCCGGCGTGCCCCTTCCCCATTCAATGCTCTTTGCGACTGCTGCAGTTCTTCATCCCTAACAACACATAACTTCACGCCTCATGCTCAGCTTACGACGTGGCACTAAGCGCAGGACCGGCAACCATGAGCTTTATTTCAACAGAAACATATGTCCTACAGTATGTACAGTATGTATATGAGGCTTGGATCCATTCACTCTTCGACACGTTAGATGACCTCCCTCACCGTCGCCTTGGCCCTTTGGTCCAGTTCGTCGTTTCCGGGTAGAGGACGCAGTACTCAAGGTATTTGCAGGAATCGCGTCCACGCGAGCGGCAGCAATTTGCGTTCCCGTCGGGAGCAGGCTAGCAACTTCTCGAAACCGCAAGTTCCGATACAGATTTTGCTTTGCTTTCTCCGCAGCGGCTTTCAAAGCAGAGGGGTCCTCGGCAAGACGGCGGTGAGCCTGTTCCAGTCCGAGGTCGCGCTTGGCCTCAGATATCTCTGCTCCTGGCGTGTCGGGCTGGGTCTGAGGAAGGGCTAAATGCGCTTGCGGTCGTTCCTGAGAATGCGTGAATGGTTCGTCCCGGATCATCCTCCTCACTTTTCGCACTGCTGGAGTCGGCCGTGCCCTACGCTCTCGCGTGAGAACGACACAGCCCTTCTCCTTGACAAATCTCGGCGCATTCACCCCAGCTGACTTGAAGCTCTCATCCTGCTCCTCAGTCAGGCGGACGTTCTGCAGCTCAACCGAGCGCAGACCCTGAAACTCCCACACGAAAGAGAGCAGAAGGGGCTGTGGTCTCTCTTGCCAGGCGATTCTCAACCGTCGAAGAGACGGTGCGACGCTCTGGATGTATTTGCGCAGCCCCTTGTCTAGCTGAGAAGGCGACTCCGACTTATCCTGCCACATGACTATGCAAATCTCGCGGACGTGGGCAGGGCGTCTAGCGAGCTGGAGGGCCAATCTGCTGAAGAAGGAGGCCGGAACGGAAAGAGAGAGCGAGAGCCTAGAGTGCGTTTGCAGCGCAACGTGCAAGGAGTCCAGCACGTAGACGTCCAGGTCATATAGCGGAAGCGGGGAGATGGGGTCGAGCACCTCGATAGCGATGTTGCGTAGACCGTGAGAGTCCCTTATTGGGGCTGTAAATGCCGAAACGACATCGTCGAGTCTGTGGGCTTCACGACTGGCCCTGAAATACCGCTTCACCGCGTCACAGGCGCGAGAACCTGAGCGAGGGCCCCGATCCCAGGAAAAGACCCGGTATCCGCTTGCGCCGGCGGTGAACGTGGTTAAATCGGCGCCTCGGCGGAAAAGCGCCTTGTAGGATATGGAGCGACGGATGAAGGCTCTTTTCTCCCCGTACGTCTCGGATCGAAACTCCAGGCACACGTGAATCGAGCTATCCCAGCAGACCAATTCGACTGCCGCCTGGAGGAGGTCTGTCCTTGCGAGAAACCTCGCTAGGACTCGCCAGGCCGGTTCTGGAGGCCCATGGCAGCGAGCCCCTCCGCGGCTGGGAGACATGGTGATAGAAGCTCCTGACAGGGTCTGTTGCTGTGATGTGGGATCATTCAGTTCCGTAAAGCGCGGAGGCGTTGTCATGTGTGAGCCTACAGGAGTGACGGACAGGAAACGAACGCCACACGACCGTGGTCTGGCCGCGGGAGACGCGGAGGCCAAGCAGCAAACGTGTATACGCCGGATATGCGGCGGGGTGTAGCTGCAAAGACTCGTCCTGCCTCCCCGAACGGTGGGCTGCCTGCATAACCTGGACCCAACCTCCCGTCGTTGTGTGGAGGGGGCGGTCTTTGTCGATCGCAGTGTCCCACGGCCGATCATCTCCTTGCTCAGGAAGGCAGCGGACAGACTGGTCGCCGTGCGGCCTATCTGCGGGGCCACGCACGGTGGTGTACAGTCTACTATACTACGTAGAGCGTGGAGAGAGACGCTGGCACGGCGACCCCACGCTGTAAGTCGCCCTTACTTGCTTGCCTTTCTTACAGGTGACAGCACCATCCCGAGAACAACGAGTGGCGTCCTCCGACGCAACACAGCAAGGGTGGGAGAGGGGGAAGCAGACACAATACGCGTCTGGATTGAAAGCGTTATTGGGTTAAGATAAGCCCTGCTGGCCATGCCACGCCCCACTTTATCTGGTCTCGCACACAATCACCAACAGGCGTGTTGTTGGTGATTGTGTGCGAGACGCGACGGGGGTGTTCCCTGTTTCGCTTCAGCTCAGCCGGACGACATCGACCTGATCCTAGCCAGGACCTCTGCCTCCCTAGCCGGTTCCAGTTGCACCTTCGTGTCCCATCCGTCATCTGCGTAAAACTGGAATGACGGGATACCATCGACGATCACGACAAGTAGTGTTCCGGCTACAGAACGTTCGTTCCATTCCGGTCGTGTGCTAGGACCTGTCATCGATCGCGGGCGGCGCGGGCCTCCCCACTGCTGGACTGTAGTCGCTGGGGCACTGCTATCAATGTTAAAGCGCACCCGAGCAATCTGATTGGATTGAGTATCGTACGGCATGTCGTCTTGGCGGGCTGACGGCGTGGAGTTGCTCATAGTGAAGGTCTTTCGTGACGAGGGTGACTGGATTCGAGAATCTGAGCAGGAGACGCGCAACAGCTAGAGTTTGTACCTATTCCGCGTTGGAGCCAAGAACGGCGCAACGTCCGTATGCTGAGACTGCGGAAGGGCGTGCGACTCCAGGCGAGCCTGGTGAGCCATATTCGGCTTTCACAGCAGATTGCGGGACCGTGCGCCGGTTTTCTCCTCCAACGCTGTGCTGACCCCCTGCATTCGTCGACAACTCGCGCCACCTCTTTGGCCTGATTCATGATCCTCTCTCGAGATAAGACGGCCGAACAATCCGAACCCCCTGCAGCTGACGCAGACAGGGCAGGCGACCAGGCCGCGGCGCCACCGGAGACTCTCATTGGGGCGGGAACACAGCTAGTCAGGCCATTGTGTATGCCTTCCACAGGTGCCTTCGTGCGCAGGCCGTGTGGCCCCGGGGGAATGCGGTTCCCACCCTCCTCCTTTCTCCTTTTGCTTCTTCGTCCTTCGTTCGGTCGGCAACAGCAGCGTAGGATCGCTGCCTCCCACACCACTGGCCTGGTTGCCACCTCTCTTTCCCCCTTTTCCTCACGCCCGGCGGCACTCGCGAGAGACACAATGAGTCGCTAGCGTCTGGTTGAGCATAGTTGCACTGCGGACTTGCGAGCCACGCGTAAAACGAACAAGACCTTGATGCTTGTCTGATTCTTCTTAGTCGCTGAGCAGCCGAGGGACGAACGGAATGCCACCTGCTGCCTCGGATTGGCCCGCTTTGTGGCAGAGCTTTGCTGAGTCTGCCCGCGTGGAGAGTGGTGCTGCGGCATCGCGGAGGACAGGCTGTCCGAAGTGTGGGATGAGCGCCATCCTGGCAGTCGACAGAGTCGGAGCCTAGGGAGACGAGGGATGCCTTGTGTCGGGCTTTGCAGAATCTGTACCGCGGGTGTGTGACGGTGGAATGGCAGGGTGGTGGCACCTTTTAGCACCAACTGACAATCGCGCCTTCCTTATTAGGTAGTGAACTAGACGTCTGCTTGAGTGGAATGTGTTGAGTCTTGTGATTTTTTGCCAACTTGTTCCCCGCCGATACACTTAGTTTCACTCGATACGGTCTCACCTTCAGAGGGTACCGATGTGGCTGTCAGCCCAGGCTTGAAACTGAATGTTCATATGGCCTTTCCGTCGCTGTCCGGCGAGACGGCCGCGGATGGTAACACTGGGGCGCAGCGGACGCGGCCGTACCCCGGTGGAGTTGACCGCGGGAACTACTCCCTCCTTCAGAGGAATCCGGTGCCTCGCATCTCTCGCTTGGCCTGCGATGTACTCCGTGGTCCTTCGTCCATCCTGCCGGGCGAAAGTCCCGGACTGTTCGAGGAGCTGATCATATCAGGGGAGGCTAGACCTGTCCTCGGACAGGAGGAGACGCGTCGACTGGACCGAGGACCTTGCGGCGAAGTCGTGCTTCGTCCTTGTGCCGCGGGCCCAGGTTGACTGGCTGTGCACATCGGCCACGCCAATGTGCTACCGCAGGCCTCCCCCAACCAATCGCCAGCGCATTAACGCGGGACCTGCTCGGGTTGTACCAGGAAGGGAGGTGCTCTCCCCGGTGTACAGTCGCGTTCACGTCCGCCAGCCACCCATTTTTTGCTAATCAGGAGCGTGGGCGCGACCGCAACGACTGGCATTGCTTTGTTTTACGTCTGCATGCGGTCTCGCTCTGAAGCACTGCTGGGCACTACCTATAAGTACCCGTCTGATCGACCTTTCATCGAACCATCCCCAGCTGTCGAGCCTCTTCCCACCAAAGGCTCCGCTGCCAGCCATATTCCCGCTGTACAACTATCCACGATGAGTCCGCGCAAGCGCCACTTCTCCGAGACGGAACTGTCTGATCCAGAGCCGCCTCTCTCGCCACCATGTATGTACGGCCAAGCCATTTGAGTTCCGCGAAGGTCCGCTGATAGTGAATGTATAGCTGCGGAGTGGAGTACGAACTTCACTTTGAACTTGCAGGATCGTCTTGGTCGATGCGACGCAAAGCTTCGTCTACCATACCCGGAGGCACACGAAATCATAACCGCTCTCCAGCCCTACGTACTCAGCATCGCATTGCGCCCATACGAACCAGGCGGGGGTCTACAAGATATGGTTTTGGAGTTGAAATGCTTTTATCCGCTAGATGAACATCAAGAGATCAAGAAGTCGATAGGAGATTTGATTCCTGTTGACGGAGAGGATGATGAAGAGGATGATGAAGAGGATGATGAAGAGGATGATGAAGAGGATGATGGAGAGGATGATGGAGAGGATGATGGAGAGGATGATGAAGAGGATGATGGAGAGGATCAATGTGATGGAGCATGCGAATGTCCTCGAGAGAGCGGCAGTGACGAGGAGGAGCAGTGTGGTGGACAGGACCGCACCGACGAGGACTGCAGCGACGAAGAGGACTGTGACGGACAAGGCCACAGTGACGAAGAGGACTGTGACGGACAAGGCCACAGTGACGAAGAGGACTGTGGCGGACAGGTCCACGGGGACGAAGACGAGTTTGCTGGCAATGACGAAAGTGACGAAGGCGACTGTATCTATATCGGAGAGAGACCCTGCAAGCGTGCTGTGCACCCTAGGGACACGAAATGACGTGGAAACGGCTTCTGTGGGCAGCAGCGCGTACAGGTATTCCGCATCAATCCGTCGTTTACACACACGACGCTCCAGCGTCAGGAGGAACTCAAGGGCTTGCTCGATCTGCCTCTGGTTTGGATGCGAGAACAGCGCTGTTACGTAGCAACTCGAGCAGACGGCCAGAGCCCGATCGTGCATGCAAGACGGAGGTACTGTAGCATAGCGACCGACGACGCATGGTAGTAACTGCGGGAAGGAGGAAACTAAATGCACCTAGACAATTCTACGGCCTATTCAATCCTCTTCCTTGGCCGGTCGCCTACGTCTTCAAATGCCCAGGATGAGATACAAGATAAACTACGTTTGGCTGACAGGGTCAGGGCAGAGGTCAAGAACCCCGTCAGTCAGTTATTCGGTCTCGGCCCCGTACGCCAACAGAAGGTCTACAATTTCGCTGCCGTGAAGTTCTGCAGCGAAGCTCAACGGCGGTCCGCCCTTCCCGCCAGGCCCGGTGTGCGCTCGCGGGTCGGCCCCATTCTCGAGCAAAAGTCTCGCACCGCCAACGTTGTTGCACGACACGGCGATGGCCAGCGGCGTGTAGAAGTAGTCATTTCTCCTGTCGATGTGCGCTTGTCGGTCCTGAGATATGTATGGCCTGCCCGAGCCGTCGTTCCCCAGGAGGAGCTTCAGGAGGGCGCAGCCCTCTTCGTGGACGTCACTGCCAGCAGCAGTATGCAGCGGCGTGTCGCCGAGCTTTCCAGGTTCGACGGGGCTCACGCCGTTCTCGAGAAGATGTCGAATCACAGCAGTCTTCTCGCCGGAGAACTGGGCCGCGGGGGTGCGCAGGAGAAAGTGCAGGACGCTCTCGCCGTCCTCGTCAGGCACTGGCCTGGTGAAGTCAACACCGGGACTCTGCAGCGCCGCTAGCATGTCTACGCCGGACAGGCATGCCTGATACAGAGTCCACTGGTGGCAGGGCGCTATCCATGCGCCCTCCCTGACAAGCGTCTGAACCTGTTCAAGATCGCGGGCAAGAATGGCATCCGCAAGTGTTGCGGATACCGGATCTCTCCGGTCGCGCCCGACATCAAGATAGACGGAGTCTGCGCTCCAGTAGGACTCATCCGAGCCCACCGACAGCGTAGAGGAGGGCGATACAGGAGGCGACTGATCCATCCTCTTGCCCTGTCCACGGCGGCCGGGTCGCTTGAACGGTGCGAGACTCGGAATATATCTGTGCAGTGCATTGACACGCCACCGCCATTTTCAGAGCTCGTCCCTCGGTGCGCCAACCGGCTCCTGTTCTGGCTCTCGCCGCTGCGGCCGCTCATTTGAGTGCGTCCTCCACGATCCGTCTGCTGGTCCATACACTACCGCACGGAGGCAGCGTGGTGTGCAACCGTCGTATAAACTCCCCTCGGGCGGCATTTGGGATCCAGCAGCTATACGCCAGCTTTAGAAGATCGGGAATGGCCAGGGACGTAGAGGATTTCTTCGGACGAGCAGAGTCAATTACGATGACCTGCCTGACAAGCAGGACGCATTTTGACTGGCGGAGCGAGGGCTGTCGTGCCAATTATGTAGGCTTTTTGCTGCAGCCGGGACCGAGGCTAAACCGCGGCAGTCGGGCGGTTGCCTTGTGAGCGTGCGTTGCGCGCACTTGACAGCTGCGAATCCTCTTCTGGCTGACGATCGATGGCAAAGCGTCGAAAGTGACGCTTCAGACGGGCGAATTATATTACCTGGCGCCACACCGCGACTAGTAGTACCGCACATGGACCAGTCTCCTCACAGACATACATTACGATGTGGATGAAGGCGACAAGCGTCCTCGCTGTGGCTCTGTTGCCGTCAGTTCTTGCTATCGAGTCGCTTACGATCCCCCTCGGCGACTCATGCTTGGTCTTTCAACTGTTCCCGGAGTCATGCACAGCGCTGGGCGCGGGCGCCCTCACAACCACGACTCAGAGCAGTGCTACGTCTACCGAGGTGTCCAGCGCATCTCTTGCAAGCGACACGGATGCCTCCTGGACGGCAGCATCTTCTACAGATGACCCGTATACCTCCTCCGGGACGACGGCATCTTTCACGGACGGCACGTATACCTCGTCTGGGATGACAGCATCGTCCACGGAGAGCACGTATACCTCGTCCCCAATGGCGGGATCATCAGCAACCTTCACGACGAGCACCGTCGCATCCACATCAATAGACATGCTAGATGCAAGCGCAAGCGAGTGCACGACGATCTAGCTAGCATCACACCAACAAGGCTTGCAGGGACGGTGGCTCGTCCTCTACCAAGGGCGCGATTAGACTAGTACTAGCTCATACATAGCGATCCAAATTGAGAACCGCCGAGCTTGCCGGTGTGACACCGAATTGGCTGCATGTGAGGACTCTGTGTACTCGTTGACCAACGGCCTCCCTGCTCGTAGATCCTTGCGCGCCAAGGAGCACATTCCAGATCCTTCGCTGCCCGCACGGACAAAAGTCTCCTATCTTTGCACACCCACCTAGCTGAAGATTGCCCCGTCGAGAACCAACAGACCAACAGTCACGAACCCCACCTCCCTTACCCCGCACTCCATCACCAACCAAGGTTGCAGCAGGTCATAGCGTCCGTTGCCGCGCGTCTCTCAGTGGCCGCGCCAGACGCATTGACGTCCCGAGATCTCATGTGGACGAGACGTCACTCCCATAGACCAGGACGGCGGCCTCGAACTCCGTAACGCCACCTGAGGAGCCATTTCTGGATCTCGCTCCGGCGGATCGGACCAGCCCCCTTCAAGAACAGACGAAAATGGTGGTGGCCACCGATGTGCCGTACCGCCGACACGCCCTTGCCTACGAGCGACTAGGACAGGGTCCTTTGGCTCACCGACCGATGTCGAGGTCAAGATAATGGCGAGTGGCGTGATCATACGAGCAAAGCCGAGACCGCAGTCGACGAGGCGGCACTCACCTGCCACCCTCCTGACCGTCAACCCCTGTTCCCGAGGTGATGGACTTGGATGGATTCACATGCACCTGCGGCGGAAGGCACACCACAAGACGCTGTTCTCACGGGGATGGAAGGAATTATCGGACGATAAAGAGGAAAATCCGACGTTGTTTCTTTCTGTCTACTAGCCCTCCAGGATCCTACCACACCGGCAAGACCACGCCGGCCGTCGATCATGGCGTCATGAGTCTATGACGCCTCCTCCTCCTCGTCGATTGTCCCTAGGGTGGTGTGCTCCTCGGACTTTGTAGATGAGCTCATCTCCGACCCCTTCACCTGCATGATTCGTGCCTCCGGAACGGGTCTTCTCACGGGCATGGAGGAGGAGGATCTTCTAAGGGGGCTGGGTACCCGGAGCGCCCTCCTTGGGACTGCCATCGCACGATCTGCACGCGGGCTTGCCGTCGAACTCTGGAGACGGTTGGCCTCCAGTCTGGTCTTTTCGGTCGTCGTCGCCGGTGCGTGCCTGTGCTCGAGAGCCTCTCTCAGGGCCATGTTCTGTGTGCGGAGCAGACTGTCGGCTTCCCTGGAGTCGCCCATGCCTGACGAGACGAGCCCGCGGCACTGAGGGCGTGCATATTTAACACTGACCAGGAGTCGGATCTGGCTCTGCGGGTATTACTTGTTGCACATTTTAAGCATAAGTTCGTGCGTGCCGGGCCGATGCACAGGCTAGCTCGGGGCATGCGAGAATGTTATGACCTGGAGCTGATATTGGCTAATCATGGGTGCGAGTACTGGTGCACTAGAGGGGGGTTGTCCAGTAGCTCTTGCAGTCTACGCCTGTTCTGGGGTAGTGGGCTTTTGAACATCTTCCGCAAGAACCATAGTGCATTCCCCTTAGATCGGGCCCCATTGGATGGCACGGGAGACGTTCCGTCACTGGCACTGTTGGCCTGCCCGTGATCGGCCACAGCCGCCTCCTGTCCCCACTCCGTCGAGCGGTCTTCAGCGCTCGTTTGACCGTCTGTCAGTCCAGCTCCACTGTCGGCATGTGGGGACTTCCTCGTGAGCGCAGGGGAAGTGAACGGGTCTGAGAGCACAGGGCTGGAGGAGTCATCGGTTGAAGAAGCAAGAAGCTCCAGTTTGTCAGCATTGGCCGATCGCGTCTGCGCCCTAGTCCTCGGCCGATGTCCCTCCGGTTTGCTCGGCTTCGACCTGTCCCTCGCCTTCATGACCCTATTCTTCGTACGCTGGCGGGCGTCCAGCTCAATGAGGTTTTGGTTCTGCTACAGTGTCAGGAATGAAGACGGTAGGAGGAAACGGACTGACCATCTTTTCGAAGGGAGGGTCCCAGCCCTCGGGATAGATGGACCTCATGAACTTTCCGCTGATGTCGTCTTCCGTATAGAGCACAATCTTCAGGCCGCCGGTCTTTACATAGAACTCTTTCGTCTTGCGGTGCATGGTTTTCCGCCGCTTCCTTGCCATCTCCTGTACAGGCTTTTCTCGGCGCATGGTTACTCGTGAGCCCCGAACGCTGGCAACTGGCAACAGACAAACCGAATCTTCGTTCGGATGAGCCAGATGTGGATGGGACTGGCAGCCTTCATATCTGTCGACGACACTACGCTCGACTCCGAGAATGGCACTCCTTCCCCGGTGGTGCTCAGACTACGCAGACTTCCATCATTGCACGGCTCCATTCTCCTCTGGTCTCAGCGACGCTTTCGGATCTTCGCGTCCTGGCCTCGTTACAGAAGGGGGTTTGCAAGCAACTTCCTCCTTTTTTGGCGGACAAGGCTGACGCACGCCGCCGCGCAACAGGACGGCACTTCGACAGTAGTCACGGTACTTAGAAAGCCAAATATGGCGTTCACTGCATGCTGTGCTCTACAAGGGAAGACACACAAGACTGGCTCTTCCTCTCTGGTATAGTTACCACCAACTGATGCGGCCCAACGGCATCGTTATGCAAGGGCCATGCTATGCAGGGCCCGCAGCTACAGGTGTCCATACGACCTCATGATTTACCGGCAGGCAGCGCAGCGACCTGTTGGTTGTGTAAGTGCTCAACCTGTGGGGCAGATGATCCGCATCTTTACAGTACAGTACTACTGTACACTGTATTGGGCAAGTCCATGGATTCAACTCCTTTGACCCAGATTGTCGGGACTGGCCCCTCTCTCCCTCGCCTTTAGCCTGATTTAGCGCCCTGCATGTTGGTGATCACGATCACATCCTTCATTTGTGCTGCGCTCCTTCCTCGGTTTTGGGTGCTACGTTTTCCTTCCGCCGGCCTCTTGAGAGCCGATATCAGCTAAATTAGATGTGGATGCTGTTGGAAGTTCGCTTGCTTACTAAGGAATCCTACTGTATCAGGCCATCCGACAGTTGCCTCATCTGGGCACGTTCGGACGCGCCACGGCTGGTGCGTTCGTCTGACGCCATGGCAGCTCTCTCCCTCACTTCTGTCGAGCGACTGACCTATTTGAGTGCTGCGGACCGGGACGACAGCTTCTGAGAAGAACGGAGCGGGAACAGAAGGAAAGCCATTCTCGGATGTTATTTCTCTCTCTTAAACCCACCAGGGAGCCCTTATACGGTCAGCCGGGCCCGAGCTCGCCTCGTCCGATTCGAGCTCCCGTAGAATGGACAGGAATACCTCATCAGCCCAACATCCAAAGCTGTTGTATCGCCGATGGCGTGCCGCTCAGACAGCCGCCAGGGCGGATCATGCTGCTCGAAACACCCAACAGCCATCGCCTCATCAGAAGCTCTCCGCCACGCAACAGCAGCCTTTTCAGCCCTTGGCCACACAGCAAATCAGCCCTCAGCAGCTGCTCCTTCATCCACAGCAACTCCAAACACAGCAACTTCTGCCGCAACAACCACAACCGCCGCAGCAGCCGCAGCTGCAACAGCTGCAACAGATGCCGTTCCTGCAACAGGACGCTTTCCAACAAGATTTGCCGGCACGGATACAGAACGCTCATCAGCAACCTCCAAAACGATATCAGGGACAAAGAGCTCCTGCGGGGTTGGTTGGCGATGTGATGCAGCCTCAGCTCCAGCCGACCGGACTGATCTCGTCCGGAAGTCTGCCACGCGAAGCGTCGTCTCCTGATCTTCAGCCAGACGTGATTCGAGAGATTGGAAAAGACATACACCTACTGTATGTTGTGACTCCTGCTCCTGAAACGTATGCGTGCTGACCATATAGTTTGGACTTCGTCAATAATCTGTATATACTCTCCTGTCTCCGCTGATATGGGTATGCTGGTTGACCTCTTATTAGTTCCCAGAGAATGGGTAAATTAGAAGAAGCGTGAGCTTGCCGCCGGATGTAGTTGTTTCAATACAGGACTGACCTGCTGTAGGATGACGACATTAAGGAACAGTAGCAAACAACATGGAGAGCTGTAAGTATTTGTGCCCCTGAGCGCCGTGTTCCGAGTTCTGAACGACTAGGCTCGGTGAGATACAGAAGAATACCGCCCAGACGGGACAGTGGTGCGCAGAAATGGTCGATATCATGAAGGCGCAAGACGGCGCCCAGGATGAGAATCTGGAGGGCCAGATTCAGGGCAACAATTCCACACAAGCTTATATCTCCGATGAATATAATCTATTTAACTAAACTGAACTTTCTTTCCGCCTGAGTATGCCCTATTCATGCATGCTGTACTGTGCCGCTCGTGAACGTCGAACTTCGATGGCTACTCTTCGACACACGGAGCCTTTCTCGCGCGGTCACAGGTCTTGGGACCCGGTCGAGGAGGTCGCTGTTGGAGTATACTACAAGAACTTTGAAGACTCTTGGGTCTTACTGCGCGACCAAGGTTGGGGCCCGCTGGCTCTCAACATACGAGACAAGCTTCTCGGGTCCATTCAGGAGATCGACGTAGCACGCCAGGACGCCCACCTCCGCGCCCTGCTCAACGCGAATAGAAATCCCAGCATCGCCACCCTTCTAGGTGTTTGCGTCAGAGACCAGGTCTTCTACGCGATCTACGAGTTCTGCCCCCTGACGATCAGTGACCTCCCTCCACTTGACGAGAGGGAACTTGCCAGCGTTGCTTCTCAGGCAGGCCAACACGCTCTTGTATATGTGGTGATTTCGTGCTGATCATCAGCAGCTGGTACATGGGCTGGCATTGCTTGACCTAGACCCGCGCTTCATATACGCTCGTGGTATCAATGTCCATTTCGACGGATCTGTCAAGCTAGGTACGCATGCTCCTCCTTGGCTGTCCTCGCGCATCGCCGCTCATGGGCTGCTCAGCGCTCCACCTCGGCGTTGTAGAGGAAGGATCGAGCGCCTATGACCTGCTTGTGGCTCTGGCGACGTCTTCGTGTACTATATCTGAAGTCGCCCAGAACTTCTTCGACATGCTCAAAGAGGGTGCGTGTCTCAGCTGCCTCAAGCACGTGCGTCCACCCTGAACACGCTCTTCGCTCCACACTGAACAGCCAATAGCATCTCTTCCTTCGGGATACGGCCGACGGCCAGGAATCGCTTTGCATAAAAGCCATAGGCAGCTTGGCAGTGGGGAAACCCTTGGATGAGGCGTGATGTTGGTCCTGTAATGAGGTCCGTGTACGGCAAAATCCATAACTCGATACTTTGAGAATCCAAATTCGGCTCTTCGCTTGTCCTTTCGAGTTCTGTCTCTCGTGGCACAAAAGAGGCGACGAAGGCCATTGTTACGCTTACAGAAGACTCCTCATCCGCAGTATCTATTATGGAAGGCAGCTCTGCGGAGTCTGCAACGGAATGGGCAAACGACGCGGAGGAAGATTATGGCATTGCCTGTCCCCCTGATCTGAGCTTCTTCGATCAGTGGTACTCGACGCCGTTGTCACTTTCCAATTGTAGGCTTCCTATCTCGACTCAGGATATCGACCCTCAGTGTGGACTTGAACGCTGCATTGTGAGTGACCTCCGTTGGCCGTGGTCCGAGATGCAGAACTGATGACTCTCCCAGCCGCGCCTTGAAGATGCCTCGATTTATGGAGATACAGGTTCTTTCTCCGATGCGCAGCATGGCCACGTCAACAACCTGCGAGAGAGGACATCGGTGTTGGCGTTGAAGCAGTCTGAGATGCCCTTACTTCCGCTGAGCAAGCTGGTATACCCAGCACCGGTTGAGGAGATTGAGTCTTATGTCCACAGACCAGTTGACATGCGACGGCGACGGATCAAGGGCAGAGTCCCGCGACCACTGAACGCTTTTATGCTCTATAGAAAAGCCTATCAGAAGGTTGTTTCCAAGTGGTCCTTCAACAAGTACAATCTCGTCTCAAAGGTCTGCGGCAGGAGCTGGAAGTTGGAGTCCGAGTCGTTGCGGGCTCAGTTCAGGTACTGGGCGGCCATCGAGAGCGCAAATCACCGCGCAGCACATCCAGGCTACAAATTCACTTGCACAAAGAAGGCGTCTCGGAGCACAACCTCGCCTGGCCGTAGCGGTCGACACGAAGCCAAGTCCATAAATGGCTCTCCTTCTAGTTAAATAGCAACGGCAGGACGCCGAAGTAGGTCCAGGCATACCTAGTCATGCATCATGAACTGGAAATCCCTTGCTGTGGCATCGCTCTATTTTACCTCTCTGGTGATTTCGCTCTATTACTCATGGTCCATCCTGACCAATAAGGAGAATGAGAAGACGGGCATATTGACGCTCAAGGTGACACGCCAAAACCGGCCGAGCCTCGCGTGCGTTGTGCGCTGACACGTCTCTAGCTCTCGGGACTGGCGATCCGCAATGCTTTCGATCCGGGTTCCTTGCAGACCATCGCCGACCAGACAAGTCTCTTAGGCTCTCCGCTCACTCAATCTGCAGTACAGAGTATCGAAGGAGTCGCAACCAGTGCTGCGCCACGGATTGAGTCTGTTGCGTCCAGCGTCATGAACCAGGCCTCTAGCGCTGTGAAGAGTGCGGCCGCAGCGGGAGAATCGGTCCTCGCACAAGTCGCGCCTCAGAACTGCTCTATCGGAACGAAATACCTCTGTGTGGGCTATGGCAGCCGTTCTGAGTGTTTCGCACTGCCGTACAAGGGACCAAGTCTCCCAGTGATCGGGTCGTCCCTGTCAAGCTTGAAGCTTATGCCATACCTACAAGCATTCCTCATTCTGGGAAATGTCTTGCTTTACATCTCGCTAGCTGGACTCGTGCCCATCATTCCTCTCGCTCGTTATATCCTGGTCGCGTCCAGTGGTCTCAGCCTCATATTCTTTCTCGTTCCTGCCGCATTCACGTGGGCTGTAGTCAAGGCGATTCGTAGTTTCGCCAGAGTATCCAAGGCAGTGGTGAAAACGGGTCCAGTCTATCCTGGCACAATCGCCATAGTCATCTGCAGCTGTGCAGGTGTCGTGTTAGCTGTCGTCCTGTTCAGATCGAGCTTTTATCGTGACAATCGGCATGGCAAGGCAGACGTGAACGCGCAGTCACATATGTAGTCTGCAGCCGCAAGTTCGTTTACATGCCGCAACCGATACAGTATGGACTGTGCTGTACATACTATACTTGTTTGACTTGATATAGATTACCGTACTATAGCTTCCGTCTTCGGCCTGTCTGTTCATCCTTCATCTCAATGTAGATAGGTACATATTCGAAGGAACTAACTACGTACGCTTCGGCTTCCCTTTCCTTCGGAGTGACGTCTGACCTGTCTAGTAGGTCTCGCATCCGCAGGTGAGTATACCGTCGTCCAATATTTCTCCACAAGCCGTCTACAGTTCTTGAGATTGTCCTCCGGCTCCCAAGTGGGACATTTATAGCCTTTCCATTTAACCGCATAGCGTAGACCATCAACTTGGCGGAAATGGCCTAACACTTCTTCAACTGCCCACTCCTTCTCCCCATTGATGATTAGAGGATCTGGTCCTTTCTCGGTCCACGTTTGCAAATTCTTGCCATCGTCGAAAACCCATGTGAGGAAGCGGCGTTTGCCCGCTGGTCCACGCCCGGCTGCTATTGCCTCGACACCATAGAACACGTCTGCCCTTGTTTCAGTCGAGTATAGCGTCCTCACGACAACTGCATTAGAGGCTCGACGTCCAAGAATGCGTCTGCCGGCGTTCAGATGACGGTCAGGACGACGGTGCATATCCATGCCTAATCGACGGAATAGTTTGTGCATGCAGGTAAGAGGGTGGCCCGAACCTGACTCAGTTGCGGAACGTGACATTGCCTGCAGTAACTACAGAAGAGCCGAAAACGAGATACAGGGGGTATCGGGGATCAGATTCCGTTGCAACGTCTGCACCACAATTGGATCTTGGAATAGCGCACTTTGCCCGCGACGAAAACGGCTCTCACGGTCGAGTAGCAGCAGAAAGCATGTTCTTGTCACCGTGCACTAGTTAATTTCCTTTGTTGGGTGAGTTGGAGGTCGAAAAAGGAAGGAGGGGTGAGGAGTTAGTCTCCGACCATTGTGGTGACACTATGTACGTGCGATACGTACACTCCGGCAGCGGCAGAGCTGCCCCGAATGCGGCAGGGAAGATTATCGCTACTGTCAAGCTACCGGACCCGCAGATTCACGTCGGAGTTACAGATTGTTGTCACGGCGATCATCGGCTAATGGCTGGCCGTTCTAAACTTGGGGTCACGGCGTATCGATCTACCTGTAGCGATACTATACGAGCAGCTCGAGAACGGCCTACATCTTTCGGATTGGCAGTCTCTTTCAGTCCTCACCCCTTGTCCATATCTTTATCGTGTCTCCAAGCCAGACTTCTGCAAGATGGGCCGTCGTCTCCGAGGGAGGCGCATGCTCGTGTATGCCTGCAGCATTATCGCCTTCTACTTGACGTGTCACTCCGTCCGCGAGCCGCGATCCTCCGAGTTCGCCTATCTCGAGAAATTCATGAATCAGGATGCCACTGCGCGCACCTGGCGAACGAGAAGCAGTTTCAATTGGAGCAGCGTTCACTTCCATTCCGGCCCCGACGATGCAACGCCGCTTCCCGATGGAAAACCATTGCCCCTCCCTCATCTCCAGCACACGTTCCCCTCAGAGTCTGCAGCTGACGCCGTAGGGCGCGAGACCCGGCGGCAGGCAGTTAGAGCCGTCTTCCTGAGGGCCTGGTATAGTTATCGGGAGTACGCATGGATGAGGGATACGCTGCTGCCCATTTCCGGTGTCGCTGGCAAAGACCAGTTTTCCGGCTGGGCCGCTACGCTGGTCGACTCCCTCGACACGCTCTGGATCATGGGGCTGAGACGGGAGTTCGATGAGGCGGTCGACGCGGTGGCGTGGATCGACTTTGGCCGGTCCTCGTCGGCGTCGGTGAACATGTTCGAGACCAACATACGCTATCTGGGCGGTTTGCTGGCGGCATATGATCTCAGCGGTAGACGGATCCTCCTCGAGAAGGCCATCGAGCTCGGAGACCTACTCTATGCGGGATTCAACACGGACAGTCGCATGCCGGTGGACTTTATCGATCTTGAGCGGGCCAAGACGGGCCAGGTCCTCCCAGTTGAAGACCGAGTCGTTTCCGCTTCCCCGGGGACCTTATCGCTGGAGTTCACAAGACTGTCTCAGCTCAGCGGAGACCCCAAGTACTACGCTGCGATCTCCAGGGTCATGCAGCTGTTCTACAGCCACCAGAACGAGACCAGGCTCCCGGGCATGTGGCCGGTGTACGTATCTATGAGGGACAGGGACGTCGTATCCGGAAGCCAGTTCAGCCTGGCCGGCTGCGCCGATTCCCTGTACGAGTATCTCCCGAAGATGCATGTCCTGCTCGGCGGCCGCGACCGGAAATACCGGGAGATGGCTATCAATTTCATGGATGCGGCTGACCGACATCTGCTTTTTCGCCCGATGCTGCCGGGCGGGGATGATGTCTTGGTAGCCGGCCGCGTCAGTGTCTTGGACAGCAAGATAGTCCTTGATCCAGAGAGCGAGCACCTCGCATGCTTTGCAGGCGGTATCTACGCCCTCGGCGGTCGCCTTTTCGACCGCCCTGCATACGTGGCGACCGGCTCCAGGCTCGCACGTGGCTGTGCGTACGCCTACCGCGCATTTCCCGCGGGCATGATGCCGGAGCGATACAGCATGGTAGCCTGCAAGTCGCGGCGCCAGTGCAGCTGGGACCAGGAAGAATGGATCAAGGCGAGACAGAGCCATCACGAGTTGGAGAAGCATCTGCCCTTGGGCTTCACCACAGCCAAGGATCCGCGATACATCCTGCGTCCAGAGGCTATTGAGAGCCTGTTTGTGCTGTATCGCGTCACCGGCCTTGCCGACTTTCAGGATGCGGCTTGGGAGATGTTCCAAGCCGTCAGCAACAGGACGGCGACGGAGTACGCGAACGCTGCCGTGAAGGACGTCACGAAGTCGCGGTGGTCTCTGGAGCTGGAAGACTACATGGAGGTACGTAGGCCTCGCCGCTTCCTTCCTTCTCGCTGGTTCTGACCGGAAGCAAAGAGCTTTTGGCTCGCCGAGACACTCAAGTATTTCTACCTCATCTTTTCCCCGCCGGATTTTGTAAGCCTGGATAACTACGTCTTTAACACCGAGGCTCATCCCTTCAGGATACCCAAATGAAGGGCGACTTCGGAGCTCAGGTGCCGCATCGTGTTGACAGGGGCAGCACTGTATGTAGCGCTGCAGCTCTCACTTTTGGGGCTCCATACGCTAGGCAGAGGTTCTAAGACGAGACAGGGCCCAAAGGAGAAACGATCGACCGCTGGGGACAATGCTTCTATCCAAAGCTCTATGTAGTTGCGGACCGGGAATACACCGTGCCACATACCCGCATGAAGCCTAGCTGTCGCGTGGGAATTGCGGGGCCTGCTGCCGTTGAGCTCTGACCACTGGGACTCTCTTGTCGGAGCTCCGTAGCCACATCTCCCAAGAATGGAGCATTCTCGTGGAGCTGAGACATATCCCACATCATGACGCCGCCGAAGCTGGAGAACTGCCTGCAATACGAGAGAATCGGACCTAGGGCACTGGACGGCACGTAACCGCGCCCTGCACCTATACGCCTGCGTAAATCACCGTCCCAGAACTATTCATCGAAGGTGTATTTACCTGTATTTGCCAGTATTCCGAGGAGAATCTTCGTTCTCGGGTTGGCACTTGTCTGTGCCCAGCGGTCCCACTCGTCGAAATTGAAGGCCGATGGCGTCCCTGCGACGGTGTCGAAGGATGCTACGCCGCAGAAATTGTTGTAGAATTGCACTGAGATGAAGTCAAAGGAAATGTTCGACGTGAGGAGATCATTATTGGCGATGTCAGGAAAGGGGCACTGAGGCGCTGCGGAGAGGTAGTATGCTTTCCCTCCTGATGTCATGGCGGCGTCCATCAGCACGCGGAGCCTTTCAACGAACGGCACCATATTCTGGACGGGTGATTCGAAGTCGAGGTCGAAGCCGTCGACAACAGAAGTTCCAAAAGGCCGGCTGTATCCGCCAGCGGGCTGCACCGGGCCGAAGGCTGCCCAGATGCTCTCCGCAGCAGCGATGGCGGCTGCGTCAGAAGGGAAACCCCCTTCGGCATATGTAGATCCGCCTATAGAAAGCATGATGGTTTTTCCATAAGTACCCTGGCATGCCATGATGTCTTCTCTGTCTGCGGGCTCAGTATCCTACAATACCGCGGGAGTGTTCTGGTCGGGGATACTCAAGCTGTGGGCAACTTAGCAGCGTGGACCCGGTAATGACCGTGCAATTGTCCCCGGCATTAGCAAAATTGACGGTAGGGTTGCGAATGGTGACGAGAAAGGCTAGCGGGATGATCTGGAAGGCATGAGAACTGTCATATCTCACGGGCAGCGGGTGACACACGTTGATTTCGATGTCTGCTCCTCATTTAGTTTCTGTGTTCCTGCGCCTGAAGAATATGGATACCTTTGCAGTAGTCCGCCAGGCGCCGTTGCGATGTGGCTTGGTTGAAAGAGTTTTGGCCTGCACTATCGTTAATGCTGTCGTGCCTGCCTTGCGAAACGCCGGGCTGACGCACCCCAGTAAACAGCCAGGTTCGTGGTGGCAGATGATGAAAACCGACCAGATACATATTTAGCGGGAGCGAGCAATGCCGCAACCAAGTGAATGATCAAAGGTGGGTTGATGAAGCGTGTTTGCGAAAACATTCTTGACGTCTGCGCACTGCACTGTCGTCGAACGCTCGCGCGGAAGGTCGGGCGTGCAAAATGATCCAGTCTAGGAATCGTGAGGGATGGATCCAAGAACGGAGGCACGAGGACCTGTCGTGGCGGGGCACGCGCTCAAAGGCCTAAGCCGAGAATGGATCTTCAGTTGGGGAGACGTTGTTCCCGATTCAAAGCTCATCCTCTTCGAGCAATACTCTCCTTGGCGTGGCTCCCAGGCTCTCTAAAGCGGACCAGACCTGCTCCTTGGTGACGTATCCTATCATGTCTATCCAGAATTTCGCGTCTCTGTCCCTGACAAACGTGTTCACCTCCTCTTGGGTGTTACTGATCCGCCAGCTCTCGCCATCCTGGTTTTCAAAAAGGACGACATCTTGGGGTGGCCGTACTGTCAGCTGCCCCTCTTCGGATCCCGGGATGGCGCCTTCGCGTAATGGTTTGGCGTGTCGGACCAGCGGCTCACTCGAGGTCTCTCCGGAGCCTACAGGGGCGAGAGCGGAGGTATCCGGGGGCTGCTGGTTCGTTGTCATATCAACATCGACGTCTTCGAAATGGCCAAAGAAGCAGAAGAAAACATGCGCTCTTATGTAGAACGGTGTAACAAACTCGTTCGTATCAGGGGTCTTCATTGCGCTGTCTATGGTACGGACAAACAGGGAGTGGCAAGCTCCGTAGTGCGAGGAAGAATCTGGCATTCCGCTTCTCAGTTCGATACGCGTGTTAGATTGCGATGTAGAAGTTGGCGGCTGCTCTGGAGGTCTCCTGAAGACGACGTTGCGTTCTAGCTCTCCCTCGAGAATGCTCATGAGATGCTCAGGCGCATCGTATGAGTACAGGGTGGACGGTCTCAGGATCTCCAAGCACGACCTCAACGCAGACGCGTCACCATCCGCCGTGACAAGCTGCTGGATCTTGTCCGACAAGAAGTTGAGTTTCTGAGCGAGCCTGGCAAAGACGAGCCATACCTGCCCGCGGGGCTCTAATATCTTTGGTTCTGTGATGTCACTGTATTGATACCGGAGCCGACACTGGCCAAGCGTTGGTAGGTGCCGCATCACAAACAGGACCAGCTGGACGTAACTGAGTCGGAAGCTCCGTGCCATCAGTACCTCGAACTGGTCTTCGCCGCTCTGCAGAAGCGTTGGCGCCGACAGGGTGAAATGTCTGCGGTAGCTCTCCTGGACACTCGTCCTCTTCGGGGGCATCAGCGCCTTCATGACTTTGAAACACTGTCGCAGATAGATGAGATCTTGAAGGAAGGTCTCGAGGGTGAGGATGCGGTGCTGTTGCAGCAGGGCATCTTTCAGTCTCTGGCGCCATTCGGGGACTGTTATGCGAGCGAATAAAAGCTTTGACTCCATGCCCTCCTCAAGAAATCGGTAGTCCCGACGAGAGACAAGAGGCGCTCTTAGCTGGATCTGCTTGAGTGTGTATTCGTCGACCAGGCCCGCCAGCTGGCTCCTGAGGTCTCTCCCGAGAAGATCGTTCCAGACCCTGTTGACTTCGGCCAAGTAGTGCACCATCTCCTACAGCGTAGTAAGCAATCTGTTCGCGAAGAAATGCGTGCCGCTTGCGTCACCTCCTCGCCTCGGGTCTGCAGAAGCTTGTCTGACGAGCCGAGATGGAGCGCGTACCAGAATGCCGGGATATCGACGAGGGCTCTCAGCGCTGCGAAGAGATGCGGACGCCGCATGATCAGTTTCAGGTCCCTCTCCTTCGTCTTGGAAAGCTCGGATTGCCAACTGTTCATGGTGATTATGTCATCCGTCAGGCAGAAGTTTCTGAATATCTCTCCGTCGCTGTGTGGCTTCGAATAGGTATGGCCCTCGGAGAGATATCGCCTGCCGCGTTCTGGGAGATCTGCACGGGTCAGCCGGTGGCGACGCCGCGCCGCCGAGGTCCTCACCATTTCGGAAGAGTATCACGACCCAGTTCTGGGGCAGTCCATTCCTGGCAAGGAAGAACCTGGCTGCCTCGATTCGATGCTGTCCGTGGAAGCAGTATAGCCTCTCGCCTGGCGGTAGCTGGACCGTCTTGTCGTCCTGTATGCGTGCATTTCCTATGAGAGCCGGCACGGCATTCCTGCAGTCAATGGCGTGGCAGCCCTGCAGCCGGTATACACCAAGCATTTCTTCTACGTGCGCGGCGTCTAGTGGCCTGACGGGGTTTGGAAACGAGAGCTGGTCCAGCCGCACTAGAGCGTCTCCCATATATCCCTGTTGCAGAGCAGCCGTTATTTGTTTGGTAGCTTCCATCATGCACGACGGCCACCTGGGCGTTGATTGCATGCAGGCTGGAGTGTGGGCGGCCTGTATTTGTTATCGCCAGCGCGCCGGCGAGAGCTGATACTGGAGGAACGTCTGCGGTGTGAGCCGAGAGCGGCTCCGAGGCAGTATTTGATCGACAGAGAGACAGCCTCTAGCCCGGCCACAGACTTCGTCCACAGCAAAAATGCTTGCCATCTGGTATGCGGTTTCCGTTGCGGGCGTTCTGGCGTGCCTCGGGTCGTACCAGCTCTGGTCGGTCGTCGCTCGATCAGCCGAGCTGACCTCTTCGGCATTCATCCACTACGTGTACCACGAGACCCTGTGGAAGGAGGACAGACGTCTGCCTCCCCCGACATTGCTGCAGGGACTCCTGATGCTCGGTCTGCTCGCGGCGAACGCTATTGTGATTTGTGTCGGACCATCGGGGGGAGACAAGACGCGCAACCTGCGCACAGTTGCCCTCCTGAATTACATGTTTCTGTGCGAAGGGTTCTTCTTCAGACTCCTCGCCGGCAGGTTCTCGCGCGCCTACCAGGCATTTCATGTCATTCTGGGCGCCATCACCATCGTCGAGATCGCCTGCCATGCCGTCATCTCTCGCGATGGCAGCGACGGGCAGAGCAGCCATGTCCGATGGGTCGTACGTGCACACCCGGCAAGCGAGGTCGGCTAATCTTGACGCGCGTAGTGTTTGGCGCTCGCCCTGGCGCTGGCGCTGCCCATCTTCACCAAGGCCCATTGGCCCACCTGCACCGCCAGGCTGCACAGCGCTGTGTGGGCGGGGCTCTTGGTCTTCACCTGGCTGCACGTACCCGCACGGCCGCTGCCAGCGCCCCCCCGCGTCTTCCTCGTCGTCGCGTCTGGTACCTATGCCGCAACATGGCTATTGTGGGGCCTGGTACTCCTATACAGTAACGTCCCCGTGTCTCCGCGGAAGGCCCGCTTCCGGCCCGGCCCCCTGGGCTCGCGCTATCTGAGGATCGACATCGACGTCCCTCGGCACTGGACGTGCCGCCCGGGCCAGTACGTGCGGGTGTGCGCTCCAGGGATCAGCCTGGAGAGTGTCGCCGTCTGGCCGGCATTCGTGGTCGCATGGCGCGAGCGGGGAAGAATCGTCATCCTGGCCGATCTGGGCGTCTCCTTTGCTCGGTGGGTGGCCGTCCCCGTAGACGCGAGCAGCTCCCCACGGGCAGAGTTGTTGATCGTTGACGGGCCATACGGTGATTCGATCTCGCTGCGGAAATTCGGGTCCGTCTTCTTCTTCGCCACCGGCCTGGGCATATCCGCGCAGCTCTTGTACATGAGGCAGCTCGTCGAGGACTCGGTGCGGCGCAGGACCTGCTGCCGCTCCCTGACACTCTACTGGGAAATAAGCGATGCCGGTGCGTGATCCTGCCCATGAAGCGCGTGTCCCACTAACAACCCAGGAATCTACGAATTGTTGACATCCGAGCTGCGCTCGATCATGCTCAAGAGCCTGTCCGTCGGCCCCCAGTACTTCATCATCAAGCTCGTCGCGCACCCCTCGATCGAGATCAAGCTGGACAAGCCGTATCCCAACATCATTCTCCTAAAGGATTCGGTTGACCTGGTCGCCGAAGTTGGACGGGCTCGAATCGGGCGAGCGGCAGTGCTGGGTATGTTTCGGTATGCACAGTCTTGCCGGTGGCGACGCTAACCTAGGCTAGCTTGCCATCGCACTTGCGATAGGCACGGGGGCTACGCCAGTCTACGAGCCAAGCTGTTTGGGTCTAGAGCCGGGGGGGAGGGAACCCTGAGGAAGGAAGATCGGTTCTGGGAATTACCTCTGGACGCGGATATGGCCTGAGCGTGTCGGGCCTGAGCGTGTCGTGGCCTGGGGTTATTTGATGTTGGCTGCAAGATCCACCAGTTCCGTCGTCAACAAGGCCGCATGTTTGACTATTCAGAATCAGAGAGGCAGAGCTGGGACTGGCTTCTCATAGCTGTGTGGGTGTCTAAGTTGGTGCCTGTTAACAACTCATCTACACTCCTTTATGTGATGTCCGCCTTCCGTATTGTCTCGAGAACACCTTGCAAAGAGGAAGTTGTTTCCTCGTTGACGAAGAACGTCCAGATCCTCGCGGTCCTCGTCCAGGTTATGGTCCGCCGAATATAAGCTGCTCATGTCGATGCATTCTAGTCGCCTATAGATATATACTCGTGCTTCACGTAGTGTAGACTCAAGCGAGCAAGTCCCGCGATAGTTTCACGGAGAGCAAGCAGATGCGCATCGCGCTCCTGGGAATACCTGTCCTTGGAGACGTGATGCCAGGTGTACATTGTACTCAATAGGCTTACACTTGAGCGAATTTCTCCATTTAACGATGGCGTTACTATACACTGACGAAGATAGCGACAACATCACTCTCTTGAGAGAGCTGGAGAGGACCGCTCAGCTGGCGCTGATTCTGCGAGCTGCATCCACTCCCACCGGACTACTCACTCTCGAGCCACCCGCCGAAGCAGCAAAACACGAAGTCCGACTGCCAACAAAACCATCCGACTAGGTGTACTGTAAATGGAGCGGCGCCCTCAATCGGTCATTTCAAGAGCTACTTTTGGATGCTATTCGGCTCATCAAGTTCTTATGTAAATCACCTCAACAGTCCTTGTTGGACCTACTGAACGGCTGGGCTGCTCTTGTTGGAGGTGGGCCTCTCTCTGGAATCTACTATGAAAGAAGTTCGCCCTTTTCTAAGCCGGGGGACGAGTACAGTTCCAAAGCACGTGCCCTCATAGTCTCAACCTGGGATTTACACACCCTAACATCTGTTTGACATTCCATCCATGTCTCACGACGAATCCGGACACCTTTAGGGTATGACAAGCCTGAGTTGAAGCAGCGTCTGGCGAAGCTCAGATAGTCGGACGCCAGGACTGGCCCAAGGAGCTTTCCCTTCACCCACTTATTTCCAAAGGGTCTGCCGCGTTTGAGCTCTAGATCGGCGCGGTGATCGCAAAGAGCGAGGAAAAGGCAACCGGCCTCTAGCCATCTCTTTTCCTCGTTAACAACTTCTCCAAACAGTGTGTTGGCCACTTTTACTACATCCTCCCACTTTCCGTTCCACGAGTATATCTCGTCCAGCCCGAAGCCGATTTTAATGAATGCATCTTCATCCTCGAAATGGACAATGTCGAGGCCTGCAAATTTGTCGATAAGGCTGTTTACAAAGGTAGATGTCTTGTCGGCTAGGACATTAAGCGTCGCGCACTCATTCTGCGACGCTATACATTAGAATATAGTACTGTAACACAGCTTGGTTTGACGAGAAACTTACCGCGGTCTCCATATTCAGCGAAGAAGATGTGGAAGTGCTAAGTCTCCTACCCGCCCGTGTTTCGATATTTAAAGGGAAGGGAAAAGGACCACGGCGGCGGCTCGGTATTTATCCATCAGTACAGCGTTATCTGGCGGAGGCACGATTTTCTTGATCCGATCTGGTGGCGGTTCTGCTTTTGTTACCTTCCTTGGTACAGATGTTACAGTATCCCGCAAGCCGCCATCTTTTAAAAGAGTTAACCGAAAATCCTGCGACACTCAATTCGCCTTCCATTGCACATCGTCGAGACGGGAGAAACGATGACGATTCTACTTGACAGGGCAAATTTCGGCCCTTTCTGAAGCCAGAAAGTGAAGAGAAATGCACGCCGCGAGCCATTAATGGCGGGTTGTAATTGGTCACTCTGCGGTACTCTATGTACTATGGTAGATGACCTCCACAAAGAGACGACTGCGTGTGCAGTCAGTGCGCGCCACACGCTTCTGAGTATCTCGCATTCATGTCGCCGTATCTCGACACGCAACCTCGGTAGAGCAGAAGCCCTGCTGCTCTAGGCTGCAATTCGCAGCTGTCGTTCACCAGATCATTTGAAGTCGCACGTTTTAAGCACGGCATGGAACACGAAAACCGCCAAGTCCGCGCTGGAGCAACCATTGCTCAAGAACTTGCACTGATCGTGAGGTCAGCGGGAGCGAAGATGCTCAGTTGTCCACACTCACTTGGAGGGCTTCGGCGAGCGACATGAACGACGTGTTCGTGATGAAGTGCGTCATCTGCGCCGACCAGGACTCGCTCCCGCTGACGTTCGAGCGCATCATGTACTGAATCAGCGGACCTAAGGCAGCTGAATCATTAGGGCCCCCCTTCACGAACACCCCCAGATACACTGATAGCGGTCAGAAAATCCTGCAGAGTCTGGCGGTGGTGCTACTCACTGATTTTCGCGACGCCCTCGCTTGTGAAGCCTACTGCCGAGGGCGGCAAGGTCTTTGTCGTCAGGCCATTCGCGAGCAAGTACTCCAGCCCTTGGCCGACCTTTCCGAGTCAGTAAGGAGGAGCAAGACCGGGACGCTCTCACTGACATGCTTGCTTATCGTTGCTATGTGTCTCTCCTTGAGGCGCCGTGGAATGGCGCATATCTGCTCGAGCGTACGGGGGGTGAACTCCAAGACCGCGTGGACCTGGCCTTCGTGATCGTATAAACCTAGAAGCTGCACGATATGATCATGCTCGAGCTGTGTGGTGTTTTCGCCATCGTCAAGTTTTGCGAGGAAGACACACTGATGGCCCGTTTGGCCATACGCGGCGACAAGCCGTCTTCCGCCCCGCAGTACGGTGGCGACCTCGGCGTATGAGTCCTTCTCTTCCTTCTCTGTGCTGGACTGGAATTTTCGCTTCTTAAGCACCCTCACATGCTTTTCCAGGACCCTCTCGGGCTTTCGCTCAGCCGCTTCTCGAGGCGAGATACTGAGGCTGCTGGGAATGATTTCTGCATCGGTCTCTTGGCTCATCTCTCACAAGCATGACGCCCCGCGGCGGCTGTCTACTGCATGGAAGCTCTCGATCGCATTACAAGACTGGAACCTGATTCACGTCTCTAAATACACGGCCGTGATCCATTTACGGATACCAGAAAATGCGAGACCACCCCCCCCCCCCCCCGGGGCCAAAAATCCCACCCGGGGCTCACCCGCTGTACTCACCCCTCAGCCTCTCTAGTTGCAGCCAATATACCACGCAGGCAGTCCCTGAGGCGACAACTGCCGCCGCGCTGACGGCGATCGTCGTGACGGATGCGACTGACCAGGTCCCGTTGTGCGCCGTGTATACATTCGTGAGAGTCGTGATAAACCCCACGGTGCAGTTCCCTAAAACGGGCCTTCCATTGTTAAGAGAGCCTTAGAGGAGCCGTCGCAAGGGTCCGCAGGTTGCTTACAGAAACACGTGGTTCAGAAGCCATACGCAGTTTCTTCGCCGCTTGAACCACAGCCGTACTAGCCCCACGATGGAGCCAAGACACAAGACGGACGCGATCACGAGTATTGGCACCTTCTGGAATAGGTGCAAGGCCGGTTCGCCAATACTGCCCACCTGCGTGAGAACTTTGGACCTATGTAGCGACGTAATTACGGGAGGAAGAGTGATGTAGCCGGCAAGGAGGAGCCAGCAGTAGATCTTCGCAAGGAAGACGTCGAGAAAAGGGATATCCTTATCATTTTCCACCAGGATCCTCACGTAGTCGGATATCTGATGCCGGTACCGCGCTCGAGGATCCATGGGCTCTTCTGAGCACCGTCTCATCAGGATAGCAACCTCGACGTATTATAAGCAGTCGGAGAGCCCGTTTTGGATCTGTTCTGAGTATAAACCCTAGACGGAGCAAAGTTAGGTGGGAGAGAGCGCGGTGCCGCCAGTTCAACATGAGACGTCTACTGTCCAAATGGTTTGCATGGGCTTCGCTCGGTCTTGTGACCAGCGGTCTGGCTGGTCAGATACTCGTCGTGAATCAGTGTCCGTACTCGATCTATCTCAAGTCTGTCCAGGATGTCGAATCCGGTCTTTACGTTCTCTCCGAAAACGGAAGATTTGCGCAAGACTACCAGTTCAAGACCCGCATCGTCGACAGTGTTGAAGTTGCCGTGGGCGTTTCCGTCAAGATAGCCAAGTCGCCGCAACTGTTCCCGCAAACACAATTCGAGTACACCTACGATCCTCGCCTAGCTCCACAGTTTGATCTGTACTACGACATATCAAACGTGAACGACACTATACCTTGGCAGTTCAGTGATTATGGCTTGTGTGTCCTGCCGTCGAGCTGCGCTTGCACTCCCATCGTGTGCCCCCCGCAGAACCTCACCTGCAGCATGGCGTACAATCAACCATTCGATGACTGGGCTACGCACGGCTGCTACAGCAATATCAATCTGACGCTCAATTTATGTTATAGTAGGGCTCAGTAGGCTAGTCAGGGCGGGATCACGCAGGTTGTGCTAGACAACAAAACGAGCAAGGTTGCTCAATGGATACACGTAGAATCTAGCTCATTGTCCATGCCCATTTCTGACGGATGCGTGACGTCTAAACTGGGTCCCAGCCTCTCCGTCTACTGAATATATCTTGGCCCACTCCTTGTTCGCTTCCTCGATGGCAGCGTTGAACTCTTGGAGACAGCGCTCAAGGAGATTGAATGCCATCCTGACTTCGTACGCGATGAATCGGGAGTTCTCCGTAAGGCTGCGGAAGTAAATAACCTCCTGCACCAAGTCGCCATTCTCCCGAACCAGCTCCTCGATCCTCTCGGCGGAGCTCACTCGCTTCGCTTTTGCGGCTCTCAGCCTCCTGGGGATGGCGCTGACGGCCACGGTGGAGCGTTTCCCAAGTTGGTCGATGAGACGGTCGATCGAGGTCATACGCGGGGGGCCGTCTCTTCTGCTGCTCATCTTGGCATAGAATTTCTGTTCAAGACTGCCGCGTACATACACCGTAAGATTTCAGTCCGAGGGCGATGTTCATCGCGGCATGTATAGCAATGACGCCGCATGATGCGGACGGGGCATCCTTTTTCATATCCAGTCGCTCTGGGCCAGAGTCGCCCGTTTTGGCTCTTGGCCAGCGGTTCATCGTCACCGACTTCTCACTGCTCCTCGTGTACCGTACCCCATCACGTCCTGTCCAGATCGATCGTGTGTGGCCAGGCCGTGAGGATTCGGCCCAAGAGGGGTTCGTATCTCAGGAGCCGAAATGAGATCACGAAGAATGCATATCAGATGGCTTAGGAGGAAAAGGGTGTGGGATAAAGGGGGGCAGGACCATCATGTCTAAGACTCCTGGGTGGCATCATGTGGGGAAACCAGTCCACGGCGGACTCCCGCTCGTGAAGACGACGGTGAAAGAAGCCATTACTACATACATATGTGGGGACAAAATCTTCTATGGCGCGCTCCTAGAGGCCCAGGACCCGATTCTCGCCGGCAAGGGCATCCTGGCCTGGATTCTGGAAAAGGACGGACAGATGTTTCGACAAGACAGAGGCCCGTTTGTCCTTGTTGTCCCGGACCAGTCTATTTCCGTCCCGGAGTCAATATTTGGTCACTACGAACTGGAAGAGGCGTGCTACTACTCAGTCAAGTGGGCACACTTTGACTGTCCAACCTGGGAAACCGAAAACGGATCCGGCGAGCTGTCTAAGCTTATTCTTCGATACTGGATAGATTATCGACTGGATACGCAATGAACGGTGTGCTGTGCCGGCACAGCACGTCCCACAGGCCACTAATTGGTTTCAGGTGACGTCTCTCAGTCCCCGTAAGCGCCAGAATTGCCGGATAGCATCAGGCAACTCTGCACCTTCACCATCCGTCCAGCCCAGAAGGTACAGTACGTACGTTAGCTTCAGTACATTATCAGCGAAGTCCTAAGGCTGTATTAGTCGTGCCAGGGGCCAAAGTCCATTTCTGGCGCTTTTGTGGAGCCGGCCTGTTGATCGTGGAGGCTGTCTGGAACTGGCGTTTAGACGTACGCATTACAGTATAAGCTCTATGGGGATTCTAAGCTAGAGGACAGATTTCCTCCTCCCAGCAATGGCGTCCCGTTCCGTGTTGTCTTTCCTTCTTGTCGCCGTCCCTGCGGCAGCGTCGATGCCCTCCAGGTATCCACACATGATCTCGAATGTCACCGCGTCTGGGAAGAGCACCATCGAGAGACGCGCAGCAGGAGAGACCACCGCAACCTGCGGCTGGGCCAGCGGGACCTCACGTTCGCATACCACTAGTCCCCCTATTGTCTCCTATCTCCGCTGAGCTGTTTGCAGAATACCCGATAACCTGCGCGGGAAGCGGCATTGACGCTTGCGTGACGTCGGCAGGCTTTGTCGGATGTCGATGGCTTACCGCCTGCGTCGACTACGGAAAGTGGACGTTTTCGAACCTACCTGCAGAACCAACAGGCATCTGGTGAGTCCTCCGGCGGCTTGGGGAAACTGCCAGTAACGCCTCTTTAGCGTATCGTCGGAACTGCCGTACTGTGGACAATATCTCTGGACATCACCTGTTCGAACGATGCTGGACTGTTTTGCAGAAGCATCACAAACCGTCCTGGCTGTAGAGGCCTCGTCGACCGGTGTCACGGACGGAATGACTGTACCATCGTCGCTGTCGTCCTCATCAACCTCGGCGCTCGCGAAGACAACCCCAACGCCGTCAATCTCATCAACGTCGACCTTGGCAATCTCGACGCCGTCAAGCTCGAGCTCGTCCCGTCTTGCGCTCACTACTGGTTCGTGCTTGTCTGCCCCAACCGGCTGCTTCAGCACGTTGTCGAGTGATGTCATGAGCGTATCGTTTGCAACAGTTTCCATTTTCGTATTTCTGGCTTGACAGAAGCCGACTCCTGTTTCTAGTATATTGTATCTCACGTCAAGTTCTCGCTTGTAGCTAGAGTTATCGAACGTGATCTATCCTAGACTTGCAAAAAATGGGTGCACCCGCTCGCGGCAATGTTAAGTCAGCCGATTGAGCCGTACATGTCTGAAAGCGGCGGCTGCCCCGACTACGTCCTAAGAAATGCGGGTAGAGATGTAATCCATACCCGTTGATTCCTGAGAATGCAATCCGTGGCCAGAAGAGTATGCAGCTGAAGCTAGAAACAGCCTTACATTCATGCCACGGTCGTCAGCGGAAGTTGGCTCCATCAAGGCACGCGTGGGGGCCGTACCTTACCCCTGTGTGGTATCAAAGGAGGGTAAGTCACGTGCTCTCGTCTTACGGCAACGTCGTCGAAGTGACAACCGTGCGTTTTTCGTCTCTTTCTCCTCGGCACATCTAACTGTGACTGATGACATGGATGCGAGAGATACATTACAAGCAGGAAGCAATGGGACGAACGATGCAAGCCAAATGGTCACGTCCCAAAGCACAGCGGGGCGCAAGAGGCGCAAGAGGCGCGGGGCAGTCTCCGCAGACGACAGCCTGGACAGGATCACGACACGAATAAGACAGGACGACGAGATGTGCGCGATACCCCCGACCGACATATCACACCCTCCTGATTTGAATTGCTACGAGCTGGCGCTCGTAGCCCATAGCAGACTCGCAATTGCGCAATTCTGTTCCGCGGTCCGTGCTACGCGGGAACCCGCCACCTCCACAGCATTCGCCGATATCAGCCGACTCAGAAAGCTTGAAGCTCGGTTTCACTTGGTCGAGGTCGCTCGCGCGATCGAGAGAGTGAGAAAGGGGAGGTTCCGAGCCGACCCTGCGGCTCTGGGGGATATCCGGCAGAAGACGGGATGGGGGATGACAGAACTGCATCGGCTTGCCAAGGAGGGACAACAATGGATGCAGATCAGCGAGCATCCTTATGAGGGCATGTTGTGTTTTTATCTCACTGAGCGGGGCCTCGGAATCAAACCCGCGGACTATCGCGAGATGAAAAAGGAAGATATCCCGACGTTCTTGGCTCTTCTAGATAATGAGTACATCCGCACTCTGTGCAGCGTGGGGAAGGCTTTTCAAGACTCACGGAGTGGCGACGATGTCGAGTTCAGGTGGGAAAGCGACAACGAGATCCCAGATGCGAAAGAAGAAGAAGAAATGCTGCGTCTGTTGGAGCCCTTCCCCTTCACGCCCGAGAACATATACGAGCCGAGCAGGTACCCGGACTGGCCCCGACCACCGGTCTGGCCGGAAACGTGGCCTTGGCCCGCCGATCCGACATGGATACCTAATGCGTACTTGCAGTGCAACCTGTGCGGCAAAGAGGGATGCCGCTGTGTGGAGACGGCGTTTCCTAAGCGCAAGCCCAGGATCAAGAGGTATGGCAGATACGGCCAACGAGGGCTCGGTCTTCAAGCCGTCGCGGAACAAGCTGGTGAGATAGCATACAAAGAGGGCGACCTTATCGGGCAACTTACGGGCGAGCTCGTTCCCCTTGACAGCGACGATGACACCTGGACGACTGATTTCGCACGGACCGATCTTGACGAAGCGGCTGCCGTTTGCAAGATTCAGTATGGCCGTGTGGGTAATTTTTTCCGGTTGCTCAACCATTCTTGCAGGCCGCTCGCAATTCTCAGGAAGCGGAGAGTATCGGGAAAGTGGGTCATGACTATCGAAGCAAAGGTGGACATCTATGACGGCGCGGAAATCACCATCTCCTACCGGGCAACGCCAGATCCCTGCTTCTGTATGGTATGTAGGGAACAGCATGATGCAGTCACGGTGGCTAGATCGTGAATCGATATCGTCCTGTGCAGCAGGGACAGCACGCGGCGGCACCGGGCCGTTTTTCAACGTGATCCGAAGGACGTGCTGATTTGATTTCGACCTCTATTCCTGCTCCATCGGCATGCGGAGCCGTTTCGAGCAAGCGTGTCCAACCCGTGAGTTCCGCCGTACGCTGTCTGGTCCGACGTTTGGCGATGCATGCGCTGCGGCGGCGTCGCGGCCCGCCAGGTGAGCACCGAGGTGGTCGGTCACACTGTGGTTTCTTCCATCGATGGCATGGCTGCTTCGTACGGTGTCATGCAATCCACCTTCGCGCGCTGTTGGGTCCTGCCAGTTAAGACGGAACTAGGAGTCCCGCGGAACTGCACCGTGGGTGCAGCCATATTCAGCTCCAGTTCAACTCTGAAGGCTTCTCAGTTATGCATGCATCGAAGGATACAGTAGTACGTCCCGACCTGCTCGTGTATGTGCACTAGGAGCCAAAACCGGAGATCTGCACCTCGAATCCATAACTTCTAGGGGCTGAATATATGATAATTGGCGGGCTCCCAACGCGGCAGTACTCGCTCTAGACAGCCAGGACACTTCGACGATGAACCAGCAACAGTACCAAGGCGCTGGTCTCGCGCAAGCGGGTGCAGGGCAACCTTATCCGGGCACAGTTCTCTGGGCACAACCCAGCACGCCGCCCATGTTCACCGGAGACCCTCAACTCTACGAATGTTTTGTCGCCCAGCACAGATGCATCCGTGACTATGCGAGCCTGCTACGACGCCTAGAAGAAGATGTGATTGCCCAGGGCAGACTTATTCATACGCTGAAGGACGAGAATTGGCGACTCCGGCACCAAATCGCTATTCAAGATGCGCAGATAGCGGACCTTGCGCGCAGCAACCAAACGTGCAAGACGACATCATCCCCTCACTCGGGCTTTCCAGAGTCGGCTACGAGTGAACAGCTGGAGACGCACCATAGATCGGAGGTTCAAACCCCGTTAGGGCCCGAGAGGAAGCGGAAGCGTCAGCGTCGCAAACCGGAAGCACTGGACCTGTAAGCCTTTGTTGGATTCGTATATTTTCCGTCAGATCTACAGGCGTTGGGCTCATGTCATGCGCGTCTGGAGCTGGCATATGTCTTTGTTCTGCCCTGAGGCAAATAACTAGGGGCAATACATTCTTGGACGGCAGGAGGGAAACCGTAGGTCTATTAAATTGCCGGTACAGTACGTACATGGCAGCGGGTGCAGACCTCTGCGGGACAGCACGTCGTCGGCGTAGCATCCACAACCCCCAAGTTCAACCCTCTATGTGGAAAGGAGTCTTCAAATCCAGCCATTCTTCGTCCAAGCCGCTGTTTTCGGCTTTGGTGATTTGTAGATACCATGATGTCGCAGCCAAGCCGTCGCTGCTGACTTTTCTCTGCTCCTCGCTTGGCGCATGATCGATCGGATGTGGACCAAGATCTCGGCCGTGACCGTCATCAATTGGTACATGGCTGTCCACCGAGCATGTAACAGTGCCAGCTCGTGTTCGAGAGCTCTCTTGTCTCTCTCTAGCTGCTCGAGGACTCGCAGCTCATTCTCGCATGATAACCGATCAAGGAGGTCTTGGTCGTAGAACTCGTCTGAATACAAGCTTGAACAAGGCCTCAGTGATGAATCCATGACGGCTCGCGTGGCAATCTGGCAAGAATAGGATTTTCGGCGGAGCTTTTAACATCTGCAGGAGCCGAAACCGGCTGTATCATGCGACGACACTAGATGGCGTTGGTGGTACAGTCGTATATATCCGGAAGCAGCTAAAAAGCAAGGGGTGACCTTCACAAGCGGGACCGAAAAGACCCATCTAGCCGCTTCTGCTCTCCTTAGTCTCGGTCTGAGCCGTGGCGTGCTGCCTGTACTCATCGCCCATGGAACTTCATGGCGCGGAAAACAATGTAATATTGCTCAGCTGTACTGTACGTACAATTGGCTTGGTCGTACAGCATGGCAGCAGCTGTCTCAGTTGAACCCAGTTCGTCTCTCGTATCCAGCGTCGCGCCTTGTCTAACTCCTCGCGGTTCCAGGATTTCATGTGAGCCATCTCGCTGTACATTTCCGGTCCTTCATCTCTGACCAGACGATGAATAGTCTCGGCCAGGGTTTTACAGCTGAGGCTGTATGCTGGTTCGACAGCTAAGAAGTCTGCTGTCCTGACAACTTTGACAAGCGCGCTCAAGTCCGGTTGCAGCGGAGGAACTTTGTCTGGAGTGTCCGCACCGCACCAAGCAAAGACGCTCTTCAGAGTCGCCTTTTCAACCTGGTCTGACTGTCAGCAAGAGTGGCGATGCGGTGATACAATAGGCAGCGCGCGGCCTGCGTACCTCGAGGAGCGGGATGGGCTTGACGGCTCGTAGGCCCAACTTCAGATCCCTAACGAATCCAGACCGGTTGGCGAGCCTGGGAGGAAGTGTGACGATACCGTCTCGTGTCATGAAGTCAGTGCCCGCATCGATTGCTTCTCTCTGATCGACACTTCGGAACGTGCTCTGATCCCCTGAGCCGAGTTCTCCATCGCACAGCCCGCAAGGGGAGGACTGTTCGCTGCAGCACTGTCTGCAGTGCCGTGGATAAGCATGGACAAACCGAGATATAAAATCGCCGTGTAAGTCGGGAAAAGACTCCTATGCTTTGTCAGGCTGAGTGGCAACGATCGGGGGATATTCCTCAATTCAGTACCAGACGAGGACGGACGAGATGGGCGTCTTGGAACCATTCAAACGTCTTGCCATCCGGGATAGCGACCCACAATCGACACTTACAGCCTTTGCCCGGTGGTGTGGTGCGCTTCGCCTTCGAATCGAGCCACTCCCGAACCATCTCAAACAAATCTCCGGACAGGGTGGCAAAGTCGACACTTCGGATGCCGAGGTACTCGAACATGTCTATCCATACCTCTGCTGGGAGATGCTGAACGGCGGGCAGCCCTTGCCAGTGTCCGTGACGGTGTGTGGCACTGATGTACTGATCCAGCGCTAGAACGTGAAGAAGCAGGGAGGCAATAGAGCGCTTGGCGTCCCACAATCTGGCCGTGGGGATGTACTCGCTCCATGCAACGCCCGAGCGTGTGTCGAGCATCCGAATCTTGGCAGGCTCGTCCACGCTCAAGGCGTGCAGCAGCTGCAGACTGGCCAGAACCCGTCGCTCATCTGGGGACTCTCGAATCATATTAGGTTGAGCGCTGCCGACGTTTCCCAGATCCTCCTTCCGGATGACTTTCAGCTCCACGAGGAATGGCAGTCTGAGCTTGGATACCAACGGGACCAGCTCCTTCTCGCAGTTCCAGAGGCCCTCGGCCAGCCACTGCCCGGTGGATGGCTCCGTCTTGCGAACCCAGTCGACTGTGCGGGCATCTTGGACCGCTGCTGCACCTAGGGCAATGCATTCCATAGCCGATTTCTTACAGCGCGTAGTCAGGTCCGCCAGCGCCTGACTCCAGTCTCCCACCAAGTAGGACCATTTTTCTTTGACCTCGAATTCCTTCAGACCTTCCCAAACAGCATTGAAGACCGCATCTTTGGATGTATCTACCATGCATATCCTGCCAAGGAGCTTGGCAGAGTTCAGTAGCCTGATTCCTGCACGCTCGAAGGGTGTGCCGGGCGAGGTTCTGGCAATATCTCTCAACGAAGAAACAGCGGCTGTCTCGTGGGTCCAAAGCTGACAGAGCCCGATGAGCACGGTGGACGGACGGTGCCACTGGTCCGTCGTGAGAATGTCTCCTTCCAGAAGGACAGTGACGAAGCGTTCCGCGGTAGAGCCGGCAGCGATCCCTGGCAAGATGTGCCGCTGGCGAAGATACTCGACGAGCTTACTGCAGACAGCACCGTGGCTGCTTAGCCTCTTCAGAATGGGACCCAGGTCGAAGTGAGCCAACCAAGTCTCTGCAGATCGAATCAGGCAGTCAACCAGACCGCTAATGATTGCCTCTTTGGCTACATAGTCTCCACCTTCGGCAGTCAAGGGGATGTTGGCGAGAAGGACTTGCTCGATGAACTCGCGGCGCGTCTGGGAACCTTCGAACTCGCCTGAGCGAAGCTCCTGGGCAGCCCACGTGGCTAATTCTGGGTGGTAGCAGGCCCGATGACGGACGCTCCACCCGTCGCCGACCTGGATTGCATTCCGGATTGTCGTGTCGATGGGGACTTCGTTCCTCGTCATTGCGAGCTACTCTGTTTGGTCGCTCGCCTGGCTTGAGGCAACACACTCAAGGAAAGAACAGGAAGAATAGCAGAGTCGAGAGCTTGAGATTCGGACGACTTAGGAGGATGACCGGTAAGATGTGGATTGAGCCGAGGAGGTCCTGAGAGAAGGAAGGCAGTTTGCTGCCCTTTGTAGTTTGGCGCCTCAGGCAGGCACCGATAATAATGACCTGCCCAGGCGGCCTGTTGTCCCACCTCAGTGGATTCCCCGCAGTGACTCATCGCACCAGCCAAGGAGTGGCCGCGAGATTCATTGGACCCGAGCGTCGCTGATGGAGAGTGCCCGGTACTCTCGAACGCGAGGCGGAACAGCTGGCGCCCACGGTTGGGGACGCCGGACGTGCGAGGCCCGGTTACCAGCCTGCTCTCTGGGGGCGGCCGACAAACCATGCGATTCCCCAGACCTCCATACCCATCTCTCCTCCTGTCTTGATGGCGTAATTCCAAGAGGAAGATATCGTACAGCAACGTCCCGCACGAAGACGTGCAGAGTTGGCGCCGCTAGGCTGGGGCGGCGGATGAGACTGGTCCGATTCCCCAGTGAGATCCTGATGTCGCCCCTTTATCATCGCACAATTCTTCCCGCCTTGTCGGTGTAACTCATTGTCATGCTCCAGGTGCAAGGGACTACACGACCGGGATAGGCGGTTCGGCGGGTTGTCTTGTTGATCTCCATTTTCGGGTGTGCTGTGCAATCGTGTCTCCCTAAAACACGCCATTCGTTATCAGACACGACTTAGAGGTCAGGTCGGCCGTTAGCAGCGATGCTGGTGGGTGTTGACAGGCGTGGAACAACTCGCCGAGAGGATACCAGCGCATGCTCATCGCCTGCACACGCACACCGCCCGAACTCAGCCTTCATGCTGCAGCGCCTTGCATCGTATTTCCTTCAAGGTAACCATTCTCGTTTCACAGCTGGTGAAAATACTCTAGGTACAGACACAGACTTCGGATCTGCTCGGGAGGACATGCCAGCGGTCGAGACTGCGTCATGCGCTTCGCTGCTCGACTTGTCCTTGACGGATCTATCTGCTCAATTGATGGGCCTCGACTCTGCGCCAGGCCCTCGTTCTGAGCCCTCACGTCAGGCCGGCAATCCTTCCGCTGATCGGCCGCTCTTCAAGCGAGCTATGCGAGCGCTTGTTCCACAGCAGATGCGTCTGTGCAGACATCAATACACCTCTGAGTCCTCTCTTGGATTAAGGCTGTTCTTACAGGGGAACCCCACAGTCGATACAGTGACTGGCAGGAAGCGACAAAGGAGAAGGAATCATTTCGCCGGGTGGCCTGTAACGGCCTGACGTTCCCACACGAAGCAACCTCTAAGCATCGAGGTCCGGAGAGTAGCTGCAAGCCCAGACAAAGGACACATTCTACTAACCCCAGAGGACTGGCAAGAGGACGGCGATGCCACTGTGTGAAATTAACTGCGTCGTGGAAGCTTAGAGCTGTGCCTACAGTTCTTTGTGTAGGATCTCCTTCGACGGCGGCCTGGCAGCTAGCTCCACACGTCCGGCGGCTAGAGAACTTCCCAACGCGAAACTCCGCTGCGCCACTCAGTGGCCCGGTTCAGGATACCCTCTAGGGTCGAAAACTCATAAAACATGATGACTACATTGATGGGGCTGTGGTTCCTTAGGACGTATTCTTGCGCTTCATTACACGTAAGCCGCGGCTCGACAACGCGCTTACCCGATGTCGGTGTGCAAACCCAGGCCGTTCCACGTAGAGTATTGTCGAAACCAGAAGAATAGATTAGAAACAGGGCACGGGTTTGTCGGCCCCCGGTGACCGCCCGAGGCCATCCACGTCGGCGTTTCGCTGCAGATGCGTGCATAGAGAAGGAAGCTGTCCTAGCCAATCCACGGTCAAAACCTTCCGCCTCTGGATCTCGGGCATGCGAGTGAGTGGTCGCGGTTTCTCGCTGTAGAACATGCGGCTAAAGCAACATGCATGCTGCGGTCTGTTGTGACATATCACACCATCATACAGCCAGTTATACGAAGGTGACGTGGCAGACGGTAGCTGGAGCCTGGAGTGGGCAGAGATGCACAGCCGGGATGTGTTACTTGTGGAAAGTTCGCAGGCATGCAGGGCGGATAAGGGAATGGTTGGGTGAAGTACACGTACACGTTTAATGGAAGTCGCTATGGAGTCTACGCCTCCGTGTATATAAGTTTGCTGCCTGCCCCGAAGCCTTCCTTTTGACGACCACATCTCAAGAGCCCGCTGCCGACTGTCCTATCACCATGGCTACTGCCATTCTGCCCTATTCCGCGCAGCACTACAACTCCCTCCCTAGCATTCAAGATGCAGGGCGGAGCCTGACACCTTCGGAATTAGAGGAGCTGCCCGCTGCAGTGGGTGGGATCTTCGTCAGACACGCGGTTCAGGACCGCTTCGGCCTCATTCTCCTGCATAATCACTTCCCTGTCGAAGCAGACGAAATGCTGGTCAGCTTCGGCAACGTGGCTTTGCCTTACAAGACTTCCAGCCCCGCGGCTGAGCTTTGCGACATCAAAGGAAGCTCATGGCGATTCGTCGACAAGGACCTGATTCCTTACGAGTTTGTCCACAACTCAGCCTCCCGACCTGGAATTCAAGACTTCCAGCCCTTCCTTTCCGAGCTTCGACCGGCACTGGAACGTCTAGGCCTCACGAAGAAGCTGGGGATCTGCATTCTCGCACCAGAAGGGCAGAACACCACGCAGCACATCGAAATCACGCGTGACCGGATGAATATCACTCTCCCATTCGATATTTCTCCTGACGACAAGTCCATCGAAGCAGTCTGGGGATTTGAGCTGGACCAAGGTACGTGCAATTCTTCGCTCTGATCGCGCATTCGAGGAATAACCATCTACACAGCTGCTGTGCACAGCCCGACTCCTGTCGTGCTCAAGAAATGCAAGATTGCTTGCAAGTATGGTCCCAATACGGGTCATTGTGAAGATCATAAGACGACAAAGAATTGAGGTGCTTGAGTTGTGTATCATGGTTCCTAGTCACTGGACACGGCGGAAAGACAGACAGGAGGGCAGATGCCCAGCTTAGCTCTAGCTTTTTCTATTCTTAAGACAGTCCAGCCATTAGGGAAAACGATGTGCCATCTGACGAATGCGTATCTGGCGAATGTGTACCTGCCACACCTCTCCAAGCTGTCTCCCAGAATGCTTGCAGAGCCAGAAGACCAGTTCTATCGTCCGGGTCCCGTCTCAGACAACCGTCTACTGCCTCTTTCCACTGTGCTGGAATGTCATCTGATCCTGTCCAGTCTTCCACGACGTCTCTGGTGTCCAGAATGCCATCGAGCTCATCCCTATTGCACTGGCGCAGCAGCATCCACATCGATCTTCCCAAACTGAAAACCTCAGCGAGCTCAGAAGCTCGTGGGCACGTGTCCTGCCAGGCCAGAAAGGGATTCCACACATTCCAGCCATTGCTACCCGGTGTGTTTTCTGGCATGTTACGCCGCTCCTTTCCCTGGTATTTGGTGTATCGGAGAGCTGTAGACGCCGTCCCATCTGCAGCTCGCACTTCGGTTTCTTCAGCATCCCATGTGCCATCAATCTCCGGAGCAGCGATCGTCACCGCGGCGTCTGATCGCTCCCAGTCAGCCAGGACAAGATTTAGGTCTTCGTCCAGGAGGAAATTGCCAGGTTTGACGTCCATGTGGTAGGTGTGGGCGACAAAATGTGTGTGAGCCAAGGCGACGGCCATCTGGTAACACCATTTCGCCTTCAGTTGAAGGGAGATTCTTTCCTCTTTCGCGTTGCTCTCTTGGATCTTTGAAGCAAGACTACCATTCGTGTAAAATGGATACAGACATCCGCAGACCGTTGACATGGTGGCAGCAATCCCGCGGACAGTGACAAGCGCCAGCGGCGGAGGAAGAATGTTCGGATGACGTGGCATCCTGCTCAGCAGCTCGATGGAACGCTTGAATATCAGGATTTCCTCTTTGGCGCGGCCGGACTCATAGGTGTAGAGGAAAGTTCTAAAATCAACGCCCTTGAAGACGAGCTTGTGAGCAGGATCTGACACGTGGTGGACCAGCGTGGTGCAGCCTCTCCCACCAAGCTGACCATGCCGTTCGAGGTCCTGTAAGTCTATCATGTCGACCGAGAGCTGTTCGGACAGCTCATTTAGCGGCAACAGCGACACGACATAGTCATCAAACAGCCTGTCGTGGCAGATCCTCCAAGATCCGTGGTCAAAGACGTCGACGATGGCGGCGGGGTCTGCGGCATCGGGCAGTTTGCAGGCCCCGGGCCACACAGAAGCGACGGCAGACCAGAGCGCGGCGCGCATCGAGGCTCGACTGGGGAATGACACTCGCTCGCGCCGATAGTAGTAGTTGACCAGCCGAGCCGGAAGATCATTGTCGTCGTTGCGGTGCGAAAACCGAAAGATCAAAATCCTACCATTCCCAAAGGCCTGTGCAAACACGGCCGTTCTGGCGTCATCACCCCAGATCCATTCGCCAGTTACGCCGAGAGCCTGCAGCTCGTCTTGTTCCGACATCGTTGCGAAAAGCGTCGGCGACGAATTTTGGCTGAGTCTCTCCGTTTGATCAAGTATACGGCTGGCAGAGTGACTCACAAGTGCGTCACGTGGTCGTCTTCCCCACTCCGAGAATTCCTTGGAGCATCATGGTCGCGCCTCTCTGTCTGCCGTAGTGAGGGACGTACGTGATACTGTACTGGTAAGCCCGTATCAAAACGCCCGGTCTAGCAAAGATGACTGATTTCCAACGATCCATGCAGTTTCAGGCAGGCTCCTGCGCGCAAGCAGAGTTGGTGGGCCCCCGGGTGAGAACGTCCTCTGCCCCATACAACGCTCCCGATAGCGTGTCGGAGGCTCGAGCTGACTCGCCCACCTCTGCATTTCAGGTCTTGAGCTAGAAATGGATCCAGAGTGCACGAGCCTTCAGCCAATTCTTACACCACGCTCTCCACCTACTCCCTGTAACGATTGATGTCGCACCGCAAGACGTTCAGCAGCACAGCCAACAATGGCGGATTCCGTCGAGCCACAAGCTTGTGTCATACTCACCTTCCCAGCAACGGTCCGAGTGTGGGGGTAACAGATACTGTAAAGATTCTGGCTTTCAACTTCTTCATCAACATAATGCAGAGGCGACACGCTCCCTCGATTTATGGGTACTGCGTGCTAGACAGCAAGATAGGCCGGCACGTTGCGCTTGTTCTAGTCCGGCGGGAGCAAAACACCTGGCCTTTGTAGGTCCTTCCAAGAGTGGCGCATCGGTTGCGCAGCCAACTCCTCGCGCAGACGGATCGTGAAGAGCGCAAGCTCGAAAAGTTCCGTACTTCGTCACACAACTGGGGCGGCAGGGCCACGTTCTAGCAGTAGTCTATAGACCTAAGATCATGAAAAGACACTTGAACAATGCAACTCGTCCATTCACACTGCCGTTGTGACGTCCACCTGGTCCAGATATGCCAGTGGCGCCCACACCCTCCAGTGCAGGACGCCGAGGTCGGCCAGTCTCGTAGCGATGTTTCCGACCCATGATTGCTTCCAGTCTTTCAAGGCTGACTCACTTCCTCTCTTCGCTGTCGCGAGGGAGAACAAGCCAACGTTTGACAAGTTCTTGAATTCCTTCACACGCTTAGCTAGCTCCATGAGCAGATGATCGTAGAACTGGCGTTCGACCACGCGACGTCGTTCGTCCCGGGCGTCGGACAAGCTCCTGCTGAGCATGGCTTCGAGTTGCGGTAAGACGTTTTGCGGAATGTTGGTGTGACGCAAGATCTCGATGGATAACGGCTTTACGAGCTCCTCCCAGCGCCGTGAGGAGCTGGAAGACGCCGGCGCGGCGACGAGTGCGACAAAGGACTTGTGGACGTCCCGCGCTCTCGACCTAGCATCCGAAGTCTCTGCGTGTCGCTGGGCGCAGGTCAAACCCGGGTTACGGGGCGCAGTGGTGGCCACATCGTCTCTGTTGCTGAGGGCTAGGCCGAACCGTGCGCGAGCGAGATCGAGGCCTGTGTAGTATTGCATGCATATCTCGAGATTGACAGCGTCGAGCATGTCCGACCTCAGCTTTACGAGAGAGACTAGGTCGGAGAAGAAGGTCTGAGGGATCTGGGTGCTGTCGGTCGACGGCATGACCAGCCGGGACAGCCCCGTGAAGAACGCAGCCGTCCCACCCCAAACCTCGTGCTCCTCGTTCCGCGCAAGATTGTGGTGAGTCCGAACCACGTCGTCGTACTCGTCATACCACGCCTTCGCAGGCGACACATCTAGCTCGCCAGCGGCAATCTTATCGCGGAAGAACTGCTGCTCGAAGCGGACAGTATCCTCAATGAGGGATGGTCGCAAGCAGCGGAGCCGGTAGTTTGCCGCGTCCAGCTTCATGGCGCCCAGAACATGGAGAAAGCCGCGCAGGCCCGCAACGACCTCGCCTATTTCGTTTCTCCGACTGCCCTCGCTCAGCATCCGATACGCTTCGTCGACAGATTCGTCCCGCATTCGCGCGCAGTTCGACTTCAGCACACCCGCCAAACAAGCCCCTAGCTTCTCGACATCCATCACACCCCTGTAGAACTGTTGCATGAGCAGCTCGCCGCGAAGCACCTCGTTCAGCAGGTCGCCGTCTCGCTGCGGTAACAAGGTCTGAGTTATTTCCTTGACGGCCGCCAGCAGCGCAGGCAGACACCAGCCGTCGCCGACCTGGTGATCCCTGCTGAGACTCTCTCGGCTGGTCACGAACTGAGCAAGCTGATTCTCGAGCAGGCTCCAGAACTCATCCTCCTTCTCCTGCCTCTTCCTCTCCTCTTCGCCATAGAGGATCAGCCCGAAGCGCAGCTCGGGATCGAAATTGATATCATGCCGGAATCCCGGGTTGTTTATAACCCTTTCCACGCCGAGCGCAGCCAGCGTGCTCTTCGTGATGGGAGGCTCCATCGAACGCTGCATGAAAGAAGATGAGTCCTTGTGTGGCAGCGAGCTTTCCGTGTCCGGCGACGTTGACGAAGGGGGTCGCGACCGACCGGTCTCCCGCGCTTCGAAGCGCTGCGGCACGCCGTCTCGGTCGCTCATTGTCTTCCCCGGTGGCATCGGGCACAGTTGAACCAGGAAGTCGCACACGCTCGAAAGTCTGCAGAATCTCGTCCGCTGCAGTCCGCTCTACAATATGGCGACACCGGGAGCGAGTGGGAGTGTGGTGCATGGTGAAGTCAAGTACAATCTCTTCCTGCCGGGCTCCGAAGAACCCGAGCTTGCTTTTGCCACGTAGGTCGCCCGAAGCTGTAATGTATGTGGATTCGTCGCTCTAGTTGGTGGCGTTTAGCGATTGGCAAAGTGCGGAGGACCTTGAGACACGCACGTACAATTGCGTCAGGGTTTACTTGGACCAACCGATCAATGTAGCTATATAGTTTATCCGAGAGGCCCTCCCGCTCGCGTCTCGGCAGGCATGGCCTCGGCTGCCAGTAAAAGTACAACGGGAGCAGCTTAGAGGCTCAAATCCAGCGCGGACAAGTGTCCATCCGGGAAAGGGCTCAGCGGAGGTCGCAGTTCTGTTTACAATCTTCCTTCATGGGTGCATACACCTCACACTGCCAAAGCTGAGCATTCGGTCACGTACAGATGCCGATCTCCGGCGCGTCTTCTTTCGACGGCGAGACCATGACTTGGCTCTAATCACGGAGTGTGTTACGTTCGGTCCGGGCGTGGATTGTGCGGGATCAAAGAGATTTGAGGCGTGCACATCTTCTTCATTGCGTTGGAGAACTCCTCTACACTGATGTGCAGGTCCCAGTCCAGGACGGAAAGCAGGTGCGCTTCTATGAGATTGACCTCGATGTGGTCAAGGCCGAATCCGCACCATTCCTCCGACCACGCGGACCAATACGCATTACCGGGGGCAAAGTCCACCAGATACTTGGTGGCTAGTATGAGCGAAGCGAGGAAGATACGATGGAGTGTACACGGCAGCCCGCGAGCAAAGGGCGGGAGGCGACACTTCAGGCGGCTGAGGTATACCAGCGTACATGCCAGGGTGTTGACTGTAGTGCCAGAGGACAAGACAAGCGCAGTGATGTATCTCTCCAGAGACGGGAGATAGCCCCTGCATGCACACGGCGAGCGAGCGGACCCGTGTAGTCCAGAGGCATCTGGTCTGCAGAGAACGAGCGTCGACGTGAAAGAGGCCAGGAAAGACACTATCTCTTGTAGGGTCACGCGACGCCTTGTACCATCGCTCAGTGATCGATCCATGCTGGCACCACCCGAGCCCAAGTAGCAACACGGGGCCGGAGGTATATAGGTAGATCGAGGTGACACAAGCGTCGCTTTCGGATTTCTCATGCGACTGTTTCGGCCTCCGGGCGCGTGAGCTCAACCGGAGCCAGGATGTCCAACACCTCACTTCCTTGTGCGGCCCTTGACGTAACCCACACTTCTTTGACGCCGCCACAGAGCCGCTGCCACATGGCCGTATACGGCACTTTCACGTGGCCAATAAACACCTCCACCAGAGCAAATGTTAGCTTGGATACTTTGCCAGGAATGGGACCGGATATTTCTAGCATGACAGATGTACAGGACGTACGCTTGCTGAGTCCTCTCCTGCGGCACTGCCATCCTTGACGCGCACGTCTGTCCAGCGCTGTAGACAGCCAATAGCAACCTTTTCGACCACTATGAAGCTTAGCACGTTCCTCTCGCGTATAGACCAAGCATTCCTTACCGTCTTCCGCATCGGTGTCTGTGATCCTAGCAAGAAACACTTTGTCCGCACGTCGGTCCCAAACAAGGACGTGTGTGGGCGCCATCGCGTTCGAGGTTTGATTTTTAAGAAGTAGGTTGCACCGCGGAAGGAGGGGGGCCCACGGCTTTAAACCAACCCCGTTAGGCAGCATGGTGTGGTGGGGATTGGGGGTCGGTGTGCTGCCGGATCTAAAGTCTACTATGTAAGGCAACTCTGTACTGTATGTACCGCAGACGTTCCACGTCGACTCGTTTCATCAGCCTAGTACTGAGGTCTAGCTCACTCTCGGCACTGCCTCTGCACTGTGCCCTTTGAGTGGGCGGCACCAACAGCCCTGGTCTCTAGGCCCTTGGTTGGTGCTGCTGCACTGCCCTGACCCGACGAGGCAGCCTGCTTCGCTGCCTGTGTGTACTCTAAACCATGCTTTGCCAGCCAGTCGCCCTACATACCTGACCAACAAGTGATGGCAGACAAATCTTAAAAGACACAATGGTCCTCGTTCAGCGCGGGGCCGGACTTCCACGTAAACATAGCACATCCACCCAGTCTCTTCAGATTCTGCAGCCCCGACCCAGTACGATCTGCTCTACACGGGCGCTCGACCTCGGGGGCGTGTCTGCTTGACTCCTTGTTCGACGATGAAGTGGGTCGGACTCCATCAGTGGTGCGCCTCACCTCCCAACGACACGATCACCAAATTTAACAGACATAGTCCTGAGTGCAAAGCTCACGGAAAATCCAGCTGCTTCGATAAGCACTTCGTGCTGTGTGATGTCCACTCCAGACCTTATAGCCGTCGGAGCAGCTGTGTGAGTTGTGATGCGGCAGTGAAACGTGCGGAACAAGAAGAACGCCAGACCAACGAGCAGAAAAGAAGAAAGAAGCAGAAAAAAGGGAAGAAGGAGAAAGGGAAGCAGGAAGGGAAGCAAGAAGGGAAGCAGAAAAAATGGAGGCAGGAAAACGGGAAGCAGGACAAAAGGAAGGCAAAATGGAAGAAGCAAGGAAAAGGGGAGAAGAACCCCGAGCACAAGAGAAGAGGAAGTCAGAAGCAAAGGGAAAGGTGATGTCAAGCAGCTTGATTCTGCATGTGTCAGTTAGAATAGACACCTGTAGAGGTCCAGACGGTCAGCCAGAGAGACAGTCAGCGAACGATCGGGGCCTTTTCTGAGTGTATTTTTGCACCTTCTGGAGCATCGCTATGACCTCGTCCGACTAATACTGCCCGGAATAGTCTTTCTCAGCCTTCCAGAGCAGCAGAGAGAGCGAGGGAGCCTGCTGTAAGGCGGACTGCTTCACCGCGTGGGCTTCAGCTGACCTCAAGTAAAGATCACCCAGGTGGCAAAGGGTCAGCTGGTGATGAGGCCGGAGCTGTTTCGCGTTTTCCAATCTCTCGTGGAGTTGGAATAACCTCCGGAGAAGGACCGACGGATACGCCCCGTACTCATCGGTCTCGTGCGGGTTCTTGACTTCGTCTTGACAGCTGCCTTTTCGAGCGAGCAGGCGCAGTGCCGAAGAGCTTGAGGTGTCGGTGCTCTTTACTCCAGGGCGCCGCCGTGTCAGGTCCGAGCTGATTGGTCTGCCACAGTAGGCGTTGCGACCGTGGCAGATAAATAGTCACAGCCCCGTGCCACAGCGGCATGCTTCGTCCCCGCTTCTCTACAACCTCTTGTCCCTCTGGGCTTGGTTAAGACCCAAAAATACTCTGGACAGGACTGGTTCCAAGATGGACTACTTATCCCTGATACTCGGTAAGCCTCTCCCCTCCCCAGATACAAACTATCATAGCTCATCGCCGCAGGGAACTGCCGATTCTTCTCGCCAGAGGAATGCCGCCTCGCCATCATGCACGAATCCCCGGATGTCAAGGAATCCCCGGATATGAAGGAATCCTCAGGCGTCAAGGAATCCCCGGGCTACAGGGCGATGGTCTGGTTGATCAGGAACAGAGAGCGCGTCATCGTCCTTGAAGAGACCGCGCCAACTGTGGAGCTCGCAATCGAGGGCCTATTCTTGAAGTCTGTGGCTGCCATAAACGACTATGTCTCCCTCAACGGCTTCGCTGTGCCAAATAAGAAGGAGGAGGAGGAGGAGGAGTGGGAGGACTATATGGACAACGGCTGCCGCGGCGTCCCGGGAGGCACGAGTCCCGTCAGGTCGCTCGCTTTCACGCGCGGACAATAACAGCCGACTACCCCCAGAGGCTGCCCACTCGGAAGCGCCGCCGCGAGACCAGTGAGCGAGAGCCTGCCGGATCGCAGGACAGGCGGCACTGCGGTGGCGGATCAGCCCAAGTCGCCCGTATAGATGACCGAGGACGCACGGGCCACAAGTGTCTGAGGACACTTGTGATCCGTGCACGATTCAGATTACTCAGCAGCACCGTGACACAATAGAGTACATGTCGTTTTAATCCTTCGCCCTTCTGCTGTAACCGTTCGATGTGCATCACTGGTTCCTAGCGACCACTCCGTGCATGTCCGGCCGTCTCTGGTAAGGGGTACCGCAGTGTGATTCGACTGGCCGAGCCTGCTGCGGCCGCAGAGCATGCAGGGGTGCAAACATCGAAGTGGCCTCGGAGCCAATCTCTGCAGAGCATCCCCGCCGGCTCAGTCATTCTTTGCTCGCTCGCGCCTCGACCCGGCCACCTGAGGCGTGTTCGGCGAGGCGGGCGCACTTGATTTGCTGGTGCATGCGGGTCTGCGCATCGTGCTGTGCCTCGACGCGACAACGATAGGTACCTAGAGCATCCTGCGCCATCCGTCAGCACCTGCCAAGACCTGGGTGGATGGCCGCACAGTGCCGATCATCGTGTCAGCGCTGGTCTCCGACCTGGCGAGACCTGGCATGTACCCGACAGGTCTCCGGGGCTCGTTGTCTTCCGTCAGGGGGCCGAACCGCAAGGCCACGCGTCATGAGTCACGCAGCCAGGCGCCTCCGCTCGCGGACGCTACCGAGGGGCTCGCACGCAACGCCGCGTATCTGCAGCAGAAGTGCTCCGGTTCTCACTGGCGCGGCGCGTCTCGGCTGGTAAACGGTGCGTCGTCACGGCATCAGGCCGCGGCTCTGTCTCCACGGGGGATGGCCTGGCGCGCTATCAGGCGCACGGCGCCAGCCACTCGACCTGGGACGCGTGGCTCTGTGTGCGACGCGACGGCTGTGTGCAGACAAGTGCGCCGACCGCCCTGGAGGCCGACTGGCAAGAGAGGCTGGTCGCCGCGGCCGAACCCATCCCAGCTTACCTAGTGCCACCAGCATGAGAAGAGAGGACGGACGGCCGCCTCAGCCCACGCAGTACCTGCTGCCAGACGAGGCTTCCCAGCGGCACTCGCTCTCCCACGACTCTCATCAAGCCGTCCCTCCAGGCCCGACCGCCAAGCATCGCACATTTCCAGCAGAGTCGCAGGCAGCCCATGCACAGGACCGGATGCCGTGGCAGCTCCGACCCCGAGCCCCAAGGACGCGAGAGAAGGTCGAAGATTGCATTGTCGTCCCTCCAGGCGGCGACGAGCGATGCCTCTCCTACCAGTCGGAGCAACGCGAGAGATGCATCAGCGGAGAGGACGGCCGGGTTCGCAGGGGTGCGCGTGAATCGAACGCGAAGTCAGCACAGGGGAATTTCTCGTCGATCCTGCGAGCAGAAAGGCCGCCGGCGTCTTTCGCTTCCTTCACAGATGCGCGATCTTCTCTCACTGGCGGCGGACGGACTGTCAACGAGGAGGCATGTCGCATCAGCAGAGACGACGAGAGCGGCATCCTACGGCGCCGAATGACCACTAGGGCGCATCCTTCTGTCACGGTCGATGAGTCGCCTCGGAGGAGGAAGAGAGCCGTCGAGCCTCCCGGCGGTGCCACCGTTGCCGGTCCACCCGCCAAGCGACGAGCCCTTGCACCCCGCGCTCCGGCCGCTGACACGAAGCTCTCCGGAATGACTCGCCGGGACGACACTTGTCAGGAGATGCCGGCAGTGGCCCGGGACAAGCGGACACCACCCCCGGGCCGACAGCCTCGAGAGCTGCCTGACCAGCTGGCCAAGGAGATCTCGGAGACGGACGACCTCCGAAAGCAGCTGAGCGATGCGCTGCAGAAGGTAGCCCATCTCACGGCGGAGAAGGCGCTCGATGTGGTCGAGCGCCGCCGGTATCACGAGCTGCAGATGGAAAATACCGACCTGAATAATTGGATCCGAGACCTGCTGTCCACAGTGTCGAAGTCGCAGGTGGAGCTCAAAGGCATGGAGACGAGCTTGAGGGAGCTCAAGCTCGAAAGAGACATCGCGCTCAACGAGGCGCAGCAGCTCCGCATCCGGGCCGCGCAGCATGCGGGCGAACACCTGCACTTGCAGCAGATACCAGAGGGCAGGAACAAGCGTCCAGGCCGCACGCGCGTGCTTCCAGAAAGGGGATCCAGGACCTTGCGCAGTCGCGAGTGCAGATGGGGACGGATGTAGCCTGAGGGGACGAGATTGCGCCCTGCGAGCGTCGCTCAGGGACGTGAATGCGTGCCTTGATGCCGAGGCGAGGCGGTCGCGTTAGTGGTGGAAGTGCGTCTTTGGCGTCCCGCTGGCGGGCAACGCTTAGAGATGCGGGCTCTTCTTTGATCTTGATCATTCCGTGCGCGTCATCAGTCAGACTGTACAGTACGGGCGATTGCTTACGTATCTTTCAGCCGGGACGGCGCTTGGGGATCTGCCTTTCTGCAGACTTTATGTCGCTGTCCAGAGCTGTTACAGTACGTATCCTCCTCGGGCTGCCCTCATCCAAAACTCGGGGTTCGGCGGGGTACACAGGTCCGCAACCTAGTACTTGCTCACATCGGCTCCCAGGACGCTTGCCGTGCTGCCTACTCTGAATCTCCAGTATATTTCTAGCCACTTTCAGCTCTTGTATGTATTCTCAAGTAGATATACTTCCTACAGGCGTGTGTAGTACCCCGTATGGGAAGATCCTGCCGCCTCCATTTTTGACTTCGTCAATTGTATCTGGCTCGACACTGCCCGGCATTGCCTGGCAGGATACATATACGCGCAAGAAGCGCATCACCCTCGGCCATGTGACAGCATGGCAGCACCGAGACTGGGAAAACAGGGGCAGAGCTGGGCCTCGTTACAGCCGGATGACGCATTCGTGGTCCGCTCGAGGCAAGGACACATGCCGCTCCACAGCAGCTGGAGCGTGGACGGTGTCAGCAGGACCTACGTCTACTGTGTGCCCTGCAACGAACCGATTATCTTCATCTACCTCAGACCCGAGTGCTCCATCACAGGCGAATGGGTCATATGCCTCTCCGGCCAGCGCACGGAAGGGTGTGTGATGAAGGACATACAACCTGTGGGGATCCTGGAACACGGGAGAACGACTTGTGTCCTCCAAATCGCAGAGGCTCCGCCCAAAACGACGGGCATCAACGTCTTCATCGTATGTAAGCCCAGAGACGAAAGAGACGTTGAAAACTTCAAATTCCAAATCGAGAAGAGCAACGGTTCGCCGTTCATCCAACTATATTAGGTAGGAATCAATGCACCATTCGATTACAGTGGGGAAAAGAATGAAACCTTACAAATGTGCGACTCACAGATGAGAGCGCCGTCAGTTGCAGCGCTACCGAGACAGCTGCCGCGCGGAGTGGATAGGGTGTTTGGCTGGTGTTGTAGAGAGTAATGCGCGGGGCTCCCGCCAAGTTCCACACGAGAGATCGACCTTTAGTTGCGCATGTACTCGAGTCATATCTGCCTAAGGGGCTGAGGATGGGTGGCCCCCCCCGGGCTCTCCCCCCCGACATCAACGTCGTTGGCTCCATGGCTTGACCTTTCTATGCGTGTTGGGTCGTGATGCTGGTCCGACACGCTTCTCCGGTCCTGAGCCACCTTCGCCCTCATCAGCCACTCCCTTGAACATTATCGGGACGGACCCACCCAATCGTAAGGCAGATCCGGCGGCCTGGCAGAACTGATCCATGGATGAACGGCGAGGCAGATTCCAAATGAGCCTCTTGACCAGGCCTACGAGAGGCCACCGGAAGGGATGGTCAGCTAGTGCGCAAGTATATAAGGAGACTTGTCTGGAGTCTTCAGTCTCTTCACACTTCCGTCATCATCACTTCACCACCTCCCTGAACTGCCCCTACTTTACAATACATTCGCCGACACCAATCTTCAGACGACCCGTATCTTCTATCGACGACTTCCACCTCTACAATGCCTACCCAGCACCTGATCCGAACTCGTCTTACCGTCCTCTTCTTCACTCTCCTCTCGCTAGCCGTCGCCGGTCTCAACTCGGCCATCGCACACTTCTTGCTCGATTTGCGAGACCGAGTCCGATCCGACAGCTTTCAAACGCTTCAAAACTGTGTCATCGCCACAGTCCTTATGGCAACGGCCACCACCGCATTTGCCATTTACGGAACTGTGATTGCAGTCCATCCGAGATGGGTGCGAGAGCACAATGTGGTCTGGTCTAAATTCACAGCTGCTCAGATCACTCTGGGCTTCTGTATGATTATTGTAGGGGCATGTCTTGCCAGCGTCGTCCATGGATTCGACACCCCCTTCGAAACGTTCGGCTACTACGATAGCATCCCGCACTACAGCCTGATGTACTACGGCAGTGTCGCCCAGGCAGCCTATGGCTCTTTCTTGGGTTTTCTTGCCATTACGGTTGTTGCCCTTCTCTTTGCAGTCGATTGTTACCAGACAAAGCGAAACTGGGCTGAGGCATCTGCACGTGTGGAGGTAGCGCAAGTTTAGGGTGTGCTAATCAAATGGGATGGCGAGAAAGGGGCTGAGTATGTGTGGAGAGGGTTACACGATATGGCTGGGTTTTCACGCGATAGACCGGAGAATGGGCATCTTTACTACCAGAGGTTCACTGCTGTTTTATGCTAGATTGATGGGCGACAAGCTTTTCGGTTTTCGATCAATGAATGAATGTCTGCCATACTACGTGGAAGAAATATTGTCATAGTTGTCGCTCTGTCCGGCTGCGTGTTTACCACCTGTAGTATCAGGACCGCATGGACTGCGCCTCCACGGAAGTTTGAGAAGGTTCAACATTTACAAGTGGTGTGACTCACGCGCTGTCGGGTAGAGCGTGTTTGTTCTCAGCAGCGCGCTGCGGATCTCCACCGCGACATGGACCTTGACTTACAGCTTGCCTGTCGTGCTTCTCTGAATTCTGCGCTGCACACTGAAGTGAAGAAAGTCACCTTCTTATGAGAGCACCGCCCTTCTCAGATCTGGGAGAGTACTGGATCTCGGAGCGTCTCTTCGTGCGATCCCGTGCGGCTTACCGACGCTCCTGAAGGATATATACCTCGAAGATGGACCTAGCCCGCGAGTAAAATTCTTGATTGACCGTGGAGCGTCTTTTCATACGATCCCTGGCGGCTTACCGAAATTCATGGAGGATATATATCGCAGATTTGGGCCCGTGAGGTGGATAAATTTCTTGCTAGACCTTGATGCGCCTCTCGGTGAGATCCCGAGTGGTCTACCACAGTTCCTGGACGACACAATTCGCGAATTCGGTCCTGGCTCGCCCACAGACCCCTTGATAGTCGGTCGCCCGCGGGTAGGCTTCCTATTGGAGCACTTACTGGCGAGCTACGAGGTTCGGGGACGGCATGAGCAATCCTGGCACCTCGCTCAGACATACGCTGCGCTGTACCCTCGTCATGCTGTGCCATCGAGCCTCTTAGCAGAGTTCCTGCGATTTTCCGAGCGTCGGCCCGTGCCGAGCGGGCCTCTTCTGGATTTGATTCCCCGGAGCAGACAGCTGGAGCTTCTCGCTTCAGCGCGCCTCCCGCACTCCTACCGCCCCCTGATCGCGAAGAGTCTCCGCTCGAACGCGGACGTCAATTCGATACTTCTGGCGAAAGACGGCGAAGAAGTCCGTGTTCCGAGTGACGTGCTCTGTTTCTGGTCAGAATATTTCAAACGGGCATTGACGAGTCGGTGGAATAATCCCAAGTCCTTCAATTACGATGAAAATGATCTGATCTCCGTCGGCTCTCTGAAGAGGATATTTGAGGAGTTCGTCTTCACTGGGAGGTTACGTTCAATGAGCGTGGAAGATTACGAGGCCGCTCGATATTTCGTAATCACAAAGCTTGAGGAAGCTTGGACGCAACGGGGCTGAACGTATGCTTTACTGAATAATCTGGACCATAGTCTGCAACATACTCAATAGGTTCGCGTCGTTTCTCGCAAGTTTCTTGTTAGCGAAAGCTAGATTGCCATCACAGCCATGCAATCTATGTGAGTGGCCCAGCAGATGGCGTTGATTACCACCATGTTCAAGCCGTGCCTTGTCTGTCGCGGAGGCCCGTGAAGTGTCGATGTGTCCTATACACAGGGAACCGAGTCACGCAGGGCTTGGGAGTGTGTTAAAGGTCGCCAAGACGACGCAAATCCTTCCTGGCGCCGACTTCAGTCTTTCTCGCAGCCGTGTCTGCAACGCATCGGCCATCAATGCATCACGATTCGCATCCCAATTGTCCCTCCATCGGCCACGCAAATGGGAGCCAGTTGACCATTAGACTCGGCGCCGGCTCGTGCATCTGATCGAAGAACATTACGTACTTCCTGTCCTGCGTTGGTGCCCCTAATCTTCCACGGTGACCACGCTTCTCTCCACGAAATGCCCGCTCTTCCTCTATGGGCGGCCACTGATGACGGGCTGGGCTCAGAGAATCTAGCCACCACGGCTGACTTGCCGATCCGGACTACGAATAAATCCTTGACGACCTTCGGACCTTTTGGAATTCACAGATTTTTTCGACAAGGTCCACCGCCTCGAAACACAATGTTTGTTAAGTCTATTCGAATATGCCCTTGATCAGTGAAAGGGGGAAGGGTGGGCGGCAATGACGGTCACGCGATAGAACGGGACTGGGCGACAGAAGTCCTTTTCATCAGGGGTCGGTCTATAGATGTCTACCAGATGACTACCAGTCCCCCGCTCGAATCTTCAAGGAGGAAAAGAAAATGACAGTGTATGAGAAAAGAGTAGGAGACCTTGCCTTCTGGCAATGAGAGGTGTAAGGATTGATTGCTGTTATCCCGCGCCGCACAACGGCTGACCAGAAGCTTTTAAGACGAACTTTGATTGCCATCCGCATCGCTCTCGTCCACGCCCTCCTCATGGCCCTCGTCGTCATTAGCAACCTCGTACCCAGCCTGCTCTGTCTCTGCATCCTGATCGACAGCGTACGGTCTGTAACTCCAGGTGCCCTTTGCGAAGGGCAGATCTCGGGATATCGAGAAGGTCGGAAAGTGGGACTCATTCTTCATCAAGGCGACCTGTTGGGTCTGTTCGCCCCACTTCAGTGTCATGGTAAAATAGACACCGTCGGAGATGCCGGCTATGGCGTCCTTGAAGTCTTCCAGTGTGACAATTGTCTTATCTCCGACAGCGCAGACGAATGGCGGCACATCGCCGCAACATAGCTGTACCGGGCTGCCGCGCGCGACGGCTGTCATGAAGACTCCTGAATGGACCGGGTGGCTTTTGATCCGAGCCCGGAAGGTCGGGTTGTGGAAGTAAGCTCCGCAGAAGAAGACAACCTCGGCGACCTGCGGCTCGGTGGCGAGGAGGGTGGGCACCCGAACCTCAATCACCTGCCCCGCGCGGAGGACGCGGACGAGAATGTCGGGCTTGGTAAAGATGTATTGCAGATCGGAGCTTTGTAAGACCGGCGTGCCATCCAGCTCCAGGATGATGTCGCTCTGCTGGAGCGGATGCGGCATTTTCTCGCCATCAGGCGCGGTACAGTGCGATGGCACCTGGTAGACACTCAGCACCTGGCTCTTGGCCGAAGAATGCGACTTGACATAGGATATCGTCTCGCTCGGCAGACCTCTTCTGACGGCATCAACCAGAGGAAGGACGGCGACTTCGAAGTCCTGGTATCGCGCATTGGCGAGTTGGCCTGCTCTCCAGAGCGAAAGCACAGCTTGTATTCGGCTAGCCGGGAGAAAGTAATCCACTCTGTTACCCGAGTCTTTCCACACCCCCTTTGTTCCGGCGACGGTGCCGTCGGCAAAAACCAGGAGGCCAGTCGATCGCGTGTCTGAGAAGGCCGACAGGAGCCGTACGGTCTCGTGAGAGAGAGGCGCGAATACAGCCGGTCCGCCCGAGCTGAGGGTATGTTGGCCGAGAGTCTCAACCTGAGTGCGGACCACCTTCGGCTCAGCTCGGTGAAAGGCAAGGTAGTATATGTCGTCACCTTCTTCGAGAGACCGTTTCGACAGACTGATCGGCTCGACCTCGTCCGGGACCGAGGCCGGGTCGTACTGGATCAAGGCGAGATCGACCGTCTCATGCACGAAGATGACGCGACCCTTGACATCTCTGTAGCCGGCTATTGTGACGATGACGTCGGTAAACAGAGACAGGCAGTGGCGGAACCCCATGACGAGGCCATGCTCGGCGTCGAGGAGCACCCCGTAGCTGCGCGTTTCACCGCTCTGGTGTCCGCTGACGTGTGCGATGGTGTGGCACTCCACGAAGACCACGCTGCCAAAGATTCTCTTGACGGCGCCGTCGTTATCGTTTTTTCCGGGCAGGTCCGCCGTCACAGCCGGTTCGACGAGCGCTCGCGAGAGAACCGCGGTGGTCTCGGAGGCGCGGCCGCAGCCGGGGCTGGGTGCCGTCGTTGCCTTGTGGACGACCCAGCCGCCTCCTTCTCGAGGCAGTCGCCTCATCTCTATCGAATGCAGGAGCTGCTCGGCGGGGAGGTAGCCGGCGCTTCTTATCGGTGATTGCCGGTCATGGAGCGCCCTGTGTTCGGTTCTGACCAAGCCGCCCTCTCGGATGCTGTCGAGAGCCCTCGACAGCTGGTCCAGATCCGGCGTGGCCGTACCGTTAATGGACACGAGCAGCATGCCCGCCCCGAAGACCGCGCGTTCCGACGAGCTCGCGACATAGACGCCCCTGGCAGGTACCCCTTTGACGATGGCCAACATCCAGGGCATCTGGTGGAAGGTCGCGCCCAAGCGGCTTATGAAGCGATGCGGAGTGATGGCGAACAGGTCGCCGACGCGGCACCTGACGTCGACTTCTCGGCTCATGCGCCAGACTTTAAGGCTGACCTCCTGAGTGACATGGTCGTCCATGTATATGCTCAGCCTGCAGAGACTGGTCTGGAGCAAGCCGTCGACCTCCAAGAGAATGTCGCCCTTTTCGAGCTTTGTGGACGCGGGACCCTCTGGCAACACGTTCCAGACGGCAATGGCGCTGGTAGCCTCACTCTCTCGAATTCTCTTCTCCCACGCGAGCGGAAGGCCGAACGATACACACTCATTGAGCGGTTTCAGGTGCCAATCGGCTTGAAGGGTGCCACGGGTGATGGCAGCGCTCTGGGACAGCCGTTCCAGGACCCTCTTGGGGTAGTCCAAGGACATGAGAATGCCGATGCCCTTGGAGCTGTCGCCGCCCATGTGCAGACCCACGGCCCGCCCCTCGATGTCTAGGGCTGGGCTTCCGGAGCGGCCCCCGCTGGCGTAGAAGGCAGCTAGGATGGTTTCGTTGTTGATGAGCGGGATATCGCTGGGATATGCAGCATATTTGCCTGTATAATCCATCCTGCTGATGACGGCCCGTGCGATGGCCAACTGCATGTTCGACTCGTTGCCCACCACGCAGATCTCGAGGCCGGGTCTGGCCCGTTCCGGTGCGAGAGGTATTGCCCTGATGCCCGCGGAGCGCGCGGCGGCGGCATCGATCAGCACGACGGCAAAGTCGGTCTCGGGATCTGTGTACACGACACTGATGATTTGGAACTAGTGCCGTTGTCAGCCTCCATATGTCCCGGCTCGTCTTTCACGAGAGAAAATGACTACCTCGATATTGTCACCAAAGACGACGAAACCCCAGCATGGGCCAGGACCCACGACGTGTTTGTTTGTGAGCACGAAGCCGAAGTGTTCGTCAACGTAGAAGGCAGAAGCGTCGCGTGATACGGTGCCGTATATCTCGTGAGGACGTGTGAGGGATGCGTGAACCTGACCGATGCTCGCGCGGCAGATGCTTATGATCTTCTTCCATTCTTCGCTATCATTCCCGAGGGTGAGTCTCTCTGGGATGACCGGTCCGAGCACATCTGTCGCCGGTCCTGCCTCTGCAGGCAGCCTTGCGCCCTCCGGAACTGCTTGGGGAAAGAGAGACATGTCGTGTGAAAGGTTAAATATGTCAAGACGATGTATATTTGTTTGGACAGGAATGTAGAGGGGAGCAGAGCTCGAGGGGTCGCATGGTACAGCTTAAGAGGGGGGCTGGCGGGGCTTGTGCTTCAAGTGCGGAGGCGCGGCGATACGCGGGTCGCGAGATCGAGGCCCAACAATGTCGGCGTGGCCTACAACACATCATGCCGGTACCCGCTCGTGCATCTGACCGATTGGTTATCGTGAGTCACCTAGCAGTTTCAGGGGGTTTCGTGGTAGTCTCTAGCGTAGTTCTGTGTAGAGGAGGGGGAAGACACCCCCTGCCACGCCTGCCCCGACAAGGTGACACTCTGATGCATAAATACCCACGGGAGACCCGTTCTGTTTGCCGTCCGGATCCGGACCCAAACTAGTTTGGCTGACTCTGCCTCCTCTGACTTGTTGACGATGGCTGCCATGGAAATTTTGGAGGCCCTTGCCTGCTTCATGCAGGACAGCGAGAGGGCCAAGCTATCCCACGATATCAATCAGGCCGCAAAGGTCGCAAAAACTGTCGAGACGATGAGCCCGGGCATCATCCGTGACGTCGATCTGCCCAGCGTCTTGGACCACTTCAAGCTGGATGCCGTGGAGAAGATGATCTTGGCGCTGGCGTTCAGGCTCGGGAGCTGTCCAGATCTGAGGACGAAAGGTGCAGTGCACGACAGCGTTGTAAAACTGGCGTGTCTTCGCTAACCGTAGCGTCGTGTTCCAGCGGACGCGATACTCGCGGCGACCCTCCCAACCTTCACCGAGGCTATCTCGGACCCGAAAGTCCATGCTGACCTGGACGCCGAGTTCCTGGCACTGATACTTGATCGCCTGGTCCAGCTACATCCACCCAGCTTCGGTGCCATTTCTCAGGCAGAGCTGTCTGCTATGATCGAGAGACGCTATGCTTGGATGGGCCAGCCACCCCCGTCCGAGGTCCTCGCTGCTCTGAGCTTGAGGCACGTCCTGGCGGAGAGATCCTCGAACACCTTGGCGCGCTACATCCACAAAGTAGGGCCCGAATTCACGCGCGACGGTGAGACCTGCGCATCGCACCTCCAGAGTCGGCCGGACAGCGCCCAGCTGAGCGAGGAGCAAGTGTCGGTGGCACTGCTATACACCACCGTTAGCCGCTGCCCTCCGCATGACCCTGCGGTCCTCGTCGCCGGCCTGAGGCGCGTCTTGCCGTCATCGTTCCGTTGGCAGGATGTCGTATCATATTTCGACCGGCCGGACGCTCGAATATCCCCGCCGCAGTTCCTAAGCCTATACGACGCTCTCCGGTCGGTAGCCGAAGAGGATGACGGCTTGGCGTTTGACATCCAATCGCTCTGGGGTGGAGATTGGGAGAACACAGAGACACAGGTGTCCTTCGTCTGCGCCTTTATATCCTTGACGCCAGAGCAGTTGGACGCTCGCACCATTCCGGGTCTGCGAGCGACACTCACGTTGGAAGCCTATGGCCGATCCCCCGCTGCGGTGCGGGAGCGGGCTGCCATAGCTGTCAAGCACCCCCTGGTGTCTCTGGCAGCCATGTCGGCGATCGTCCACGTCGTACTGCATTCGGCACACGCGTCTCAAACCATCGAAGCCGAGCGCCTGTTCCAGGTGCTCGGTCCGAACATGGATATCTTTGCCGTCTCGGCCGTCAGTGTCCCGAGACCGTGGACGCAGATCGCGCTGGACTCTCTGAGCTCAATATTTGAGAGTTTCCTGCGCAAGCAAAGGGCACACTACGACTTCGTGCTGGAGAGCATGTGGAGGAAAGACAGAGGCTGGGTGAAGCAGCAGCTCATCGATGTCCACGCTGACGAACCAATGATTCTGCCTCTGATCCTCGAGCATGCCTTGAAACACAGCTGGCTTGACGAACTCGTCTATCTCAACAACGGGCTTGGCCTGGACCTGACCGCGTTGGCGCATGCTGAGGGGCACCTGAACCTTGGCCGCTGGGCCCTGATCGACGCTCCTCGACACGATGAATTGGCGCAGGCCTTGGCACGATTCCTCGAGATCAAGGCCGGATTTGAACTCCATCAGGATAGCCCGGTGCAGACGAGTCTGCGGACAAGAACCGTGTATCTTCTTCTGATGATACTGAAGGAGTTGGTTCCAAATGTTCTCGCTGCTAAGCCCGCCGAGGTCCGGCAGGTCTGTGTCAGGGCGTACCCGCGCCTGCTCAACTACGGCGAGGGTTGCGAGGATGTCATCGATGCAAACAGCCGGAACGGGTCCGTCCTGCCCGGGGCCGCTGTTGCCAAGATGACGGAACACTATGAGAAGATGCACAGCGGCGAGTTAAAAATCGCGGATGTCATCGAAGTTCTCAAACGGTATAAGCAGTCGCGGGATCCTCTCGACCAGGACGTGTTTGTGTGCATGATCCAGGAGTTGCTCTGCCAATACACGTCCTGCGTGGACTATTCGCTCAGCAATCTGGCAACGACCGCCGTGCTGTTCGGTGGGATTATGCGCCACAAGCTGCTCCCGGACCTCGCTCATCAGGCGAGTCTGGATATGATTCTGAAGGCGTTGAGAGATCACCCGGAGGGAGACTGCAGATACAAGCTGGCCGTCGAGACGCTCCTCAACATGATGGATTACTTCCCTGAGCGACTTGTTTTCTGTGCCCAAATCCTGCAGATACGTAGCTTGGAGGGGACAGATGTCTGGAAGACGGCGAAGGATGCGCTGCTTAATCCCGGGCACAGTAGGCCATCCTTCCGTTGACGTGTCTCTCGTATTACGAAGAGCCTGATTCGGCTTATACTGTCAAATGCCATGCTTGCCATTCTCGTGCGTCGAGTAGCAGTGGAAGCCATTCTTGGCTCGTGACTAGTGTAGAGCCGGAAGGGGCCGAAAGCCGCTTTCCGTGCGTTAGAAGCTTTCGACCGACAAAGAGCCGCTTCGGGCTCTCACGCGGGCTTTAAAGAGGAAGAATCCCGTCGGGAGAAGTGCGCACGCTCTGGGAAATCAGATACTGCAGCGCCACCATGCCGACTTACAAACAGCGGCTTGACACGTCGGATAACGCCTTTGACATCCTCGGGGTACCTCAAACGGCGACTGACAAGCAGGTCAGGGACGCCTATCACAAAGCTTGCAAGGAGACCCACCCAGATAAGGCAGGGAAAGATTCGCACCCTTCGTTCACTAGTAAGCTAGAGCCAGCCAGCACTCTACTGAGCCGCGCTGACAAGGTCGCCAGCGATAGAAAATGCCTATCGAGAAATCGAGGACGAAGAGAAGAGGCGGGAGTACAGGGCGAAGATGAAAGAGGGGGCAGACTTCCACGAATCAGCGTTTCAGGAGGATGACAACGATGCGGAAGATGTCGATGCAATGGATATCGACGACAAAGATCCTCCCAAAGTCCCATCGCCGATTAAGCAGATCTACAGTAACGTAGAGCAGAACATGAATGAACTGATTGCCGCCCCGGTACCAGACAGCGACCCCCTCAAGATCAAGAACCAGGGCCTGGACGAGGCAAACAGTAGAATTGAAGCATGGTGCGCTGAGAACAATATTGGCGCACGAGAGGCTGCCGGATACAAGATCCAGTATCCCGTGCTGCGCTGGTACCTTGAAGTCATCAGGGGGCTCCCCCCAGAAAGCGTAGAGCGGAGCCGCGAACAAGACGGTCTCTGGAGGTACATCAAGGCGCACGAGTATCCCGACAAGTGGATCGAAATGTTTGAGGCCAAAGAAGGCCAGCCGCCGCCACGAGGGAACGTAAGACTCCAAGCCGGCCAACCGGGCGGCCAACAGCGCAGCCAACCTGTGCCAGGCCCGTCTGTGCTGGTGCAGAGTTCGGTGCCGACCACAGATATTCGCTTTAAGCCGAAAAGGGAGGAAGTTAAGTATGAAGTCCTTGCTGTAGACCCCTCGTGGACGAGAGACTTCTCCGGTCAGAATGTCCTGAGCGCCAAAACAAGGATCTTTGGGGAGAAAGAGCACGACCTGCGTGTTTTCACCGCGGAAGAACTCGAAGAAGACACAAGGAGGGAAATCATAGCAAGGCTAAACACGATACCCCCGGTCCTGAGCACATGGAAGGAGGGTAGAACTGTCGAGACAATGAACGGGGTCAGCAGCTTGGTCAAGATGGGGAAGGACAATAAGCCGTGGGAATATGTGCCATCCTATGTCGCCATGGTGAAGCCAGACGGTAAAAAAGCAGTGATGACGAGAACTGCAGTGAGGGCCAGTCAGGGAGAGAGGAAGGCAGATGCCATCATTGACAGGGCTGCTGAACAAAAGGGCCAGCCATATGCGAAGTCGCGGGCCTTGCTGACTTTGGGATATGACACGATGCAGGACCTGTCAGACACGTTCGATCGCACGCTTGGGTTCGGGTCCCAAACGCAGGACCCGCCGGACATGTTCAATCGCACACTTGGGTTCGGGTCCCGAACGCAGGACCCGCCAGACATGTTCAATCGCACACTTGGATTCGGGTCCCGCACACCTGGGTTCGGGTCCTGGGGAAAGCAGTCCAGGCCTAAGGCGTATGAGATTCGAGCCCTAATGGGCCAGACGTTGGACTCGCAGCGTTCGTTTCTGCAGCTGGAGCAGCAGCAGCCACATCGGGCTGGCCAGTACACGGCCCAAGTCCACCCGTATCCGCAGTACGTGACCCACGTGCCGCCGCATCAGCAGTACGTGACCTACGTGCCGTCGTATCAGCAGCAAGTTGGGCTTGTCCAGCCGAACGGGTCTAACCTCGTGAACGCCGGGTTGGCTCCTGTGGCCGTAGCCTCGCCGCATCCGACCCAAGTCATGCCCAACCAGCCGCAACCTGTGTTCGGCCAGCCCACCCAGTTTTCGAGCACCCTCGCGCCGTTCCAGGGGCAAAGAGATCCCCAGAATAACTTCGTCTCCGGACTCGCCGTAGGCGGCTTCGGGCTGCAGCCCAACATGACAAACGGAGCATCCTTGCCACCGGCGGTGCTGCAGGGAGGGCAGCCCACCGACATGACAGGGCACGGTGCTGTGGGAGCACAGACCATTGCTATCCCGGTCGGGCCCCCTGCGGCGTCGCCAGCGCGAACGGCCGGCCCGATCGGACCCCCGGCGGCCCCAGCACAGGCGGCTGGCGCGTAGAGCCGTCGCGGTGTGCGCCTGGCCGTGGCGCGTTTGGCCGACTGTCGTTTCTTATTGCGTCCTTTCGTTTCTGTCTTGTAGTAGTCCATATGCCATTTCGTAGCAGACTCAGCCTGTGCCGTGCTCACTCGGGCCGCGCGACGGTGTGTCATTCTCAGTTTAGGATGTAGCTACATGACGCGGGTTCAGAAGTAGGTAGATAGCTTCTGCACAACATCTACGTATCACGCTACCCGATCTCACATACAGCACTGGTCATTCGGTTCCCTCTCGCCGCGCGTCCCGTCCTGCGGAACCGGGGTCTTGAATGGGCCCTAGCGGCCGTCCCCCCTGGTCTGCACCTGTGAAGCATGTCCTCTCCTTGACCGGCGTCCTCTAGCCAGTCGCGGTCATCTCCATCTACCCCCCCGACTTGCCGTGGTCGCGCCACGTCGCCTGGAGAGGAGCTGGTCTGGTAAAATCGCCGCCTAAAGGGCCCGCTCTCCCTCCAGAAGTCGTCCGCGTCGATGCTCAGGGCCCGCCCCAGCAGCTTCCGCAGCTGGTCTTCCGCGCAGTTGACCTCGCCGTGGCTGAAGCCGAATATGTAGCTCCCCGTCCTCATGAGGCTGTAGCCCGCCCACCGCTGGTTCTCGCGCGCCTCCCCAACGTAGCGCGCGGCCAGCATCAGCGACGCCAGGAAGAGGCGGTGCGCCGCGCAGGGGAAGTCCTGCGGGGTCGGCCGGAGGAGCGATTTGAGCCGTCTCAGGTAGACAAACGCGCCCATCAGGGCGGGCACGGAGGTGTGGGACGCTGACACGACAAAGCCGATGTAGCTCTCCAGAGAGGGCAAGGTGACACTGGCGTCCTTGCTACGTGCCTTGGAGGACGGCCCCAGCGGATAGTATCGGCAGCACGTGCACGGCGAGGCGGCAGAGCCGTGACGACGCGACACGTATGGCTGACGCTTGACGACGGTCAGTGTGAAACTAGCGAGAAAGGAGACTATCACCCGTGTGGCAGGACCGGGAAAGCACCGGTATAGCGCAGCCATGTCGGGCCCGCCAGGGATCCGAGCTGGCAGGGCGCGACGCGTCTGCAGGGCCTCCATCACGTACCGGTGTCACGCACCGAAGACGAGCCGGCTGAAAGATCCACCGCCGACCCATCCATTCTTATGGTACGGACGATCCTCCAGTTCTGGCTCTGCGTCGGCGTCTTTGGCGCAGGACATCGCCAGGAGCGGAGGGACAGCATCCCTGCAGCGGCCGCGTCCAGCGACCGCACTTACCTTCCTAGCAAGTGTCTTTGTGAGGCGCCTGGGGGCCGAGGCGAGCACAGTGTGCGATGGTGGCTCCCGAAGCGACGGCTTAAGAAGAGGCATTAGGCGTCGTTATGTGCAACAGTCCCTGCAGTGGCAGCTCTCTGATGCGCGCTTGCGTCGATGCCGGAGTCCGTGGTCGGCGGCAACCCGCGCGAACACGCCGTCTGGCACTGCGCAGAGAGGCGAGAGCCGATTTCCCCTGTTGCTGTCCTGCTGCGACGTGCGCTGGACTGCTGGGCAGAGCCACTTACGGCTGTTGTTCTGCACAACACCGGGCTCCAGAATCAGCTCTACGTCCGCGGCGCTGTGCCGTAGTGCTGCGTCCCTGGCCGAGAGGCAGAAGCGGATCTCGCCGCGACTATATATGGCCACCACCTTTGGGTGATCTCTTTCGCTCCTCAGGCAAGTCGACATGAAAGCTCTTCCGCGGGAGATGTGGCGGAGCATCAGTGCCTGGCTCCCACGACCTGACATGTCGAGGTTCCTAAGGCCTCAGAGGAGCGACAGGGACGCCGCCACAAGGCGCCAGCTTGACCACCTGAACCTCTGGACGAGCATCTTCCGCGACGACTCTTGGATCGGGAAGGTCTTGTCTCGAGGCATATATCCTACCCTGGTCTGCGTAGACAGTTCTTACAGGATCCTCATGCTCGCGGGCGGTGAGAGTACGGAGAGCCGCCACGAGTCTAGATTCCCGGACGATCTGCTGCCCTCCCTCCGCTCGTCCTCGTTCTGTCTGGATCACCTGGAGGTGGCGTTCCCAGACTTCACGCTCAACGTGCAGTGCATCCTCGAACCCGTCGACATCGTCGGCATGCCAGATCCGCGGAACCTGTTCCCAGCGGGCGTAGACAAGTTCGACGTGACTGTGGCATACTACATGGCGCCTTTCGAGGTCTGTACGGAGCAGGCGCGCGTGTTCGGCGGCGTCCTCTGCATCGTAGTGTTGTCTCGTTTTGGAAACGCTCTGTGTACCATACAGAAAGGCAGGATGCTGGAGCCGCAGCTGAGACGCCTCACGGGCAAGCCCCTCCAGCCCCCTGGGCCCCGTGCCGCGTAGGAAGCCTAGACGAAGAACCACCAGGGTAAGCGCCGGTGCAGCTGCCAGTTATCGGTGGTATTCCTGAATCCAATTGATCCTGCCATCTCGCCGAGAGACCATGAAGCTTCGTCCGTGACTGTGCGACATGTCCCACATCAGTAGCAAAGCGTCCCCGGTCTGTAGGAAGCGGCCACGATGAGTCACTCCGCAGAGGGACGCCGTGGATCGCTGACCGAGTTTCGCCAGGGACCCGCAGTGAGATGTGGTGCATTGACTCATGCAAGCTGGCTGTTTGAGGCTTTGGTACGAGCCAGGGTCGATTGGACGTAGGTGACTTTGACAAGACGCAGTCGCCCGGGCGCGCTCCGCCGCAAACATCTCGCGCGACGCCCAGCCATTCTGCCCACAGCCAGCCCTCTAACACAATCCCCGGCATCGCGAGGCTCGGCACAGGGTGCTGATCCGAAGGCCGCGTCTCCCGTGGACAGTGGCGGGTATATATTTCGGCTGGCTGCCCTCTGTTGATGGCCCTTCCGTCTGCAAACTCTGTACACTTCTCCATTCATCCGACATCATGAATCAAAAGCAGCCGCCGAACGGGACTGAGGAATCTCCCGCCCCTCGCAGATCTCGTCGTAAGGCTGCCTTCACAGGCGATACGTCCCTTCAGTCGCTCATTCTCTACAGCATCTAGACCCGTCGTCTCTGGGAAGGCGAGATCAGTCGTGGCGACCGCAAAGAAGGCCGAGGGGTCTCCGGATGCAACGAAATCTCAGGATGCCACAAAATCTAAGGGCGCCACGCGATCTCAGCGTGCCCGGGGATCTCAGGGCACCACGGGTGCCTTTCATTGTGACATCCGTGAGCTTCGAAAGAAGGGAGTAGTGGTGACCCAAGAAAATCCCCCAGGGTCTCAGTCAACCGGGGGTTCGACCAAGGGCGGGCAAGGTGGCGGTGACAACATGGACCCTACGCCGTCTTACTACCAGGAATCGATGTACGACGACGAGACATACCACTACGAGTGAACTATGTCCCTCTTAACATGGCGTGGGCAACTAGAAGGAATTTGATTGTACCTTCGAACAACGCACAGTCTACCCCCCACCAGTGCTAGCCAATCTAGACCCCCTCAATTCCAGCTTGCCTTCCATCAAAAATCTTCTCGGATGCTTCTCCTAGCCGCTCTCGTGAGAGAGGACAGTGCAACACGCGACGGAGGCCACTGCACCAGTCCCTGTACCGCATCATTGACTTCGCGGACCCCAATGACGGAAGCATCCCATGAACCGTCCTCCGGGAATGCATACTTCGCCCGTAACACTGCCCACCTGCTCTTGGGATCGTCCCACCCTCTTGGTGTCTCGGCCAGTCTCTCCTTCAGCGTCTTTCTGGCTTTGGGTCCGAGCTTCGAGATGTCATCTGCATGAACCCAGACCGGCGACCACTTGACCTCGTAGCCGCCGTCGTCGAGACGCCTCACGCTCTCAATCTCCCATAAGTCTCCCACGTCTCCCCGGCGACGCCCAGTTCCCTGCGGTGCCAGCGCTCTTGTCCCTTGATGAGAAGCAGGTCCCCCCTGAAGCAAGTCTGCAGCGGGCATTAGCCAAGTCTACTAGTAAAGATGGGTGAGGCCATACCATCCAGAGTAGGGCCCATGTCAGCAAAAGGAGCTGGTGGGCGCTGGGAATCGGCTGCCATCATCTTCTGGAGTGTTCGTGACGCCGCCATCAGATCGGCGTTGACAAACGCTGACTGGGGCCTCGGCACGTGGCCGGGAAACAGGATGTCGAAGAGAGCGAACCATCTCTCTTCCGGTGTCTTGCTCGCCGAGTCCCTCTCGGACAGCTGGGTCTCCTGCGCTCTCGTGATCCCTTCATACGTAATACCAGGACGCGGTTCGCAGAGAGTGCTCGTCGCATGCAAATCCCTCTCGTGTTCGGTGTCAAATTTCTCTTTGCATCGACCACAATAGATCGGAAGCTCATGGCAACGGAAGAGGTGCTTTTTGACGTCCTTGATGCATCTCATGTCCGCGCAACAGTCAGCATATCGTATGGGGTCCTTCTTTGCAAAGGGGCAAGCCAGGGAGGCCTTTCGGTCATCCCCAGCCGCTTGCGACCCTGATTCCGATGAGCTCTCGGTTACGTCCGATGATCCATCGTCGTTCATGGTACCGCAACTGGTGAGGCTTTCGCGTCCGACTGATGTAGAGCCGGACATCTTGTTTGCGGGGGACCGTTAAGGGATCCTAGTATCTGCCGCTGGCAGAGGACAGTCTGAGATTGCCTGGAAGGCGCCTTGGGATGTTGCGGATTTCTGGGAGGACTCAGATGGAAGGGGCCTTACCGAGATAAGCCAGCGGGCTTCACACCTCCTATCGGACTTCCTGTCCGAACCTCTTCAAATTCTGTGACCTAGGAGAGAGAGCGGACAGGAGCCAATAGCTTGAGAGTCAGAGGCCGCCGGTAGAGGCCCACGATTCCGCCATATATGGCGCTTGCTCCCCCCCTTAAGGCCGATTCAGCCCGTTTCGCTTCCCCCCTTGAAGCCTAAAGAGCTGTACATGATTGGTGTCACGTCGCAGGGATCAAAGTGACCAAGTCAATTTTGAATCTTCCACAGACAGTCCTTGGAGCCAAAGTCAGCTTAGCTGCAGTATGGGAGACGTGTCTTCTGTGTACATGTACTGCACAGTGCAATTCAGTACATACAGTACTGTCTTGCTGCCTTCGCTCATTGCAGGGATCAGGGTACAGTACCCTCGTCATCATACACAGGGAAGGTTGTCCAAGACTCCTCGACCGGAGATCGGCTGTGACACAAGAATGAGGTCCTTCCCTCTTCGCGCGGCAGACAGCATCTAAGTCACCGGCACTGTCATCTATAAAAGAGCGGATTTCCCATACACACAGAGATTCCCTTCTCTCCGCCTCTTCAACATCTTCTCCGCTATTGACAGTGATCTATCTCTATCCATTCCACACCTTGAAAAGCCATCATTTCCAACTAGCACTGTTTTTCTGTCATAATGCAACACCTTTATGGTCTCCGGTTAGCCCGAAAACTCAAGAATCCGACTGTTTTCGGGCCGTATGCGGATGCGGTTCTTCCCTACGCAGCAGCCTTCCTCGGAACATCGTGTGATGTGCCAACAAAGATTGCAATTTTCGACAACAACGGAGAGCAACGAGCATCCTTCGATGATCATTCACACCCACAGCGAGAGGTGGCACAGCTAGATCTGGTACGACGCTCCGACCATGTGTTCCGCCGCAAATCCGATGCAGATTTCAAAGCGACCGATGCATGGATCAGCTTTTTCGAATGTCTGCAAGCTCATCTGGCGGTTTATGGCGTACGTGTAGAGATCTTCTACTTGATGGGGTCGTTTGATTACTTCATGCGGTCCGCGAAAGACACTGGAAAGCTTGGTGACACCATAAAGCACATTTTGGGAGAGGAATAACAGAACTGTTAGCGAGCTTGAGGGTGCGGATAGTGCCCTATAGCGTGCCGTATAGTTAATGCTTTTGCACTGTTTTTCGCCTTTGCAGACGTGATTTCATCTGTTCCGAGTCCATGTGCGTTACGTCTTTTGACTGATCAGTCCTTTGCTGTACTTCCGATACGCGCGATCGTACGTGGCAATTACGCAAGATCAATTTTCAGCCTGGCCAGAACTGCAAGCCCGATATCCATTCGTACCTAATATTACTGTTGTGGGATGTGCTACGGCTAATGGTTTATCGTCGTCCGAGCAGTAGCATCACGCCTACGCCCATTTCGGGCTTACAGTAGAGCACACCAAGGCGCGCCTTCACATCCCATACCGCACGCGTAAGAGCGTGTTGCTGACAGATACCAGGAGCCAATGACCGGGAGCATTGCAAGCTGCTTTCCGTTTTCCCAGGTTGAAGGAGAGCCCGGACGACACCACATCTCTTTCTCTTCCGCATGACTCCCTGCAGACTGGGCTCGGCCAATGCGGATTCTGCGTTGCTGCCTTCGACTTGCAGGGATCAGACGCCTCACTGCGGATGGTTGCCTCGTTTTCCAGCCTCCACTGATTGACGCATGATCCTGAGACATCTTACTGGGGCATGCCAAGGCCCGTGCGGTCAAGCCAGTGGCCGAGACGCACCGTTGGTTGACTACGACCTCCGTTGTGCAGCCCGATGTGTTAGTCATGCTCAAAACGGGTGTAGCGGATCGACAGTCGCGACCACTTCGTCCTGTCTCTGCCATTGTCATCTCACGTCCTGGCCGTGTGGTCTCATCAAGCTACCACTTCCATACACGACCGCATCACCAATATTGTTTTCATTGGCTGACGAATAGTCTCGGACAACATCCAATGTCGCTCAAACTGGACAGACATCTCAAAGAAGTAGGTCCATAACCTATTTGTGTCGAGATTCGTCTGACATCAGCAGATATGGTTTGATGATTCTTTCTTGGCTTGTCCAGCAATTCCGGTAATCCGGCAGACGGTCGAGAAGGCTCGCCAGGGGCAGCCTATGCTTGCCACTCCCAAGTACAGGATATGCTTTATAAAGGCTCCCGAAGGACGCGAAGATGATGAGGGCAGCCCTGCGCTGGTGGCGAAATGTGAGAAAAGCGGATATCTCGTGTTCCAGATTTCAAGTGATCGAGATAAAATTGAAGAACGTGGGCAATCCCACCTACGATAAGGCAAGATGTTTAGTTTGATGGATTCATCAGCGATTAAATACATCCTTGTCTCATCCTGTATTGTATGTACATACCACCGTACAAACAGTACTTCTCAGTTCCTGCTGATAATGCGTTAACCTTCTCTCAGCCTGAGCTGTAAGCCATTTTTGGCCGTTCGTTCTACAGTAATAAGGCGTAGCGCAGAAGGACTTGCAAAAGGAAAACAGGAGTCAGCCTGCTTGAGCGTCAATAGCCTATTATTTTGTGGGATTTTTATCACAGCATGACCCTCGGGCTTGAGAGGCATGGCTGGCGAGAGTGTAGGGTGTCATTTGGCCCGTTGCGGATATGGCTGTGGCGGTGGTTCGGGAGTCAGAGGCTGGCTAGTTTGGCGGACGAACCAGGTGTTGATCGTGACACCCTTCGACGAGCTGAAGCAGCCCCGGTACACGGATGGCTCGACGTCTTTCCACCTTGGCGATAATGTCCCCTTTATTGGTGCTTCTGGTGAAGAAGAGTGGTTCTTGGAGACGGGATGCGCTGAAGGTTGGCGTCGACATCAACAACAGGTGTGCTGTTCAACTTGTCCTCTTCTTCACGCAGAGGAGCAGGCACACACAGGTGAGGCCGACGCCTCGCATCCTCGAAGGACTCAAGACGTATGATTGCCGCTGAGGGACCCTCGGGGTTATTGAGAGTAAGTACCTACTGTCCCGCCGTCGCGCCACCGTCTAACATCCCACGAGAGAACTTCCGCGAGTCCGTTCAGAACCAGGCAGCGAGGCACCGACCGGGTTCTGCTGTGTATCAAGTGCACTACCACAACGCCAGACTGAATGCGGTCGTGTAAGACGCCTTCTTCGGACGGGGCACCAAGTCTCCCTACCTCGACATCCTCAACCACACCGGCCTCTTCTGCGACGAGGACGCGTCGACGGGAGTCTCCGATGAGGTCACGGCTGTGGTTGGCCCGAACAGTACTTTGCGCCGCCTGGAAGAGGAGTGGTTGGCCCGAACAGCCGAGCTGACGGCCCAGCACGGAAGGTGTAGTCGGGCTCCCGGTCCGGAGAAAGAGCGATACGGCCAGAAACGCAATGAGCAGAAAGCTGCGAGACAGAAATGGCGGCGACGCGTCTGGGGTATGCTCCGCCAGGAGCACTTCCGCAAGAAGAACGAGGAAGAGCTTGACAGGCAGCTCGAAGGCATTCATACACGTCCGCAACCGCTACGAAAGATCATCTTTGTCCTACCGCAACGGGGACCATCGCGAACATCTTCAGTGATCTAGACGCAGACGTTCCGGAAGAACAGCGCCAGCAAAGGAAGATTGATACCGTCAACGCCCTCGTTGTCTTAATACAGTACCGATATTGAGAGAGCAATCAGCCGGCATCTCCAGATTCGTCCTCATTGCCATTTCATAACTCAAAATACAGTATAGGAATACTGCAGTTCCAACTACTAGCGCTGCCACTGAAGAGAGAGTGTCTGGATACTTTGGCCCGAAGACTCGCCGCCGAACCTGGACACCCTCCAAGAGTTCGGTATTGTTCGATTTGGCGATACAGCATGTAGCTACCCACAAGTATCGTAGGCTGTCTCGCATCGTTTGGTTCGCGCAGAACCTGATCTTTCTGTAGTCGGCCTTGTCCTCCCCGGTATTGTCAATCAAGTTTCTATAGATAACCTCTTGTGCGCGCCCATCTGCGTGACAGAATGGCATATCGAGGTAATTTATGATCCAGAGACTCCTTCGGGCTGGATTTGCCGTCGCTGCATTGTAGGCGCCGCATGCTCTCAGACGAGATTTACATCGTATAAGGTCGGGCGCAAATGAAGAACTCCTACGGAGATGTGTCGCTGTCCAACGTGACACCGATATCATGACAAGGACGCCGGACGATGCAGAAGCAATTTGTTCCTTGACGAGTAGGTAGAGAAGCTGAAGATATTCTCCCTAGAGGCAAGGGCAGAAGCGTCAGCCTCTGACCGCGGTGCCTCTTGTGCTATCTGGCTTCAGTTCTGTGGAGGAGGCCTTCTGGTGCATGCTGTAAGGCTATATGAATGCATTGCTATCAGATCGACCCTCAGTGCATCCTCACTCTATAAAGAAGCTTGCTAATCTGCAACATCCCGCTTTGGATCAGTTCTTCTCTACTCTCGTCATCATCGGGGACGGGCGATTTGGAAGATTCTACTCTGTAGAATTGTGCCATGATGCTCTCCACGCTGCGTCGATCAACTGGTTCTCTCTATCAGACCAGTCATTCTGTACGCCCATCATCTCGCGCAATTGTGCAGGAGACAAGCCTTTAATCCTCTCGGCAAAAGCTTTACAAGCGACCTTATAGATGGGTGTAATGCCCATGTAGTCCAACGCAATCATGGTCACTGACAGAGTACCTAGATCATCCGGTGCGAAAGCACGGTAATCAAATCCACTCTTTCTGTCCTCATATAACTTGCAACAGTCGAGAACGTTATGTAAGACGGCGTCGGTGATCTAAGTCCCGTTGTTAGTGCGTTGCCATAAGAAGGGTCTTGATACTTCGGCTAACCTTGAGAGGGATTGGTCTCTGGGTTTCCTCTTCAGACAAGTCTTCCATTATGCTTGCTAAAAGCTCAGAGTGCCTCAGGAGCCTGTACTCGATGGTCATTGGGTCGCCGTCCTTGCTCTGCAAGCAGATTTTCGTTTCAAGGTTTCCGTTCGTCTTCTCATCCCAAGAAAGTTTACCTTTATCCACAGAGTTCTCTCCTCCTCCTCCTCCTCCTCCTCCTCCTCCTCCTTCTCCTTCTTCTTCTCCTTCTTCTTCTCCTTCTTCTTCTCCTTCTTCTTCTCCTTGTTGTTGTTGTTGTTGTTGAAAGCGACAGAAACTACATCTGCACTTTCGGATGCAGAAGTCACAGTTGCAATAGTCGCAGGAGAAACAATGTGTGTGGAAGAATGCGGAAAACGCACGACTGTGTCGGTCACAGACCAGCCTCTAGATGGTTTCCGTCAGAACAAGGGTATGGCGAATTTCCAGGAATGTTGACTCACCAAGGTCTTTCTCTCAGCGAGGTGGTATAACAACCTATCTCCACAGAGCTCGAATATCAGTTCGAGCGTTGCTTGGTCAAACCTTTTCTTGTTTGACTCTTGCAATCTGCGGTATAAATCGTGTTGCATACAGGTGCGATATGCGTTGTCCTTTTCCGAGCCAAATACCACACGGTGAGAGCAGGTCCGAACTGCGTCACATTGGGAGAGCCTGAGGATCACTAGATCGTATATATACGGCGACACGGTGAGCAAATTGAAGCAGGCGAACCCTCCCGCGTCCATCACATCGCCCCAGAATGAGAAGTCCGGGTGAATCTCCCGCGGGCTTTGGATTGAGAGCAGCGACAGCCGCTCAAGGTTCGCCAAAGTATGCCCTTGCAGAAGCAATTCGCGGCAATATAGCCTGACCTCAGTCGCAGATTGAACGCCGTCAGCCGTCGGAACGCCTTCGGTCAGGAAGTGGCAAAACAAGTCAGACTTGTCGTCGAGCATAGCAAGTCGCAGCCACAGGTGTATTCTGATCGGGGGCGACACAGGACGATTTAACCAGTCCCATCTAAGAATGTGTCTCTGAGCATATTCTTTGAGGTCTTGCTGTCGGATGACATGCTTGTCGAAGAAGTCCGAGAGCTTGCTCTCTGGCTTGATCCACTCAGATCGCTTGTACAGCCCAAGCACGCTCCGGATCATATCTGCCCCACTCAAGTATCCCTGGGAGCGCAGCCAATTCAGTGTATCGAGATCATATATCGCCTCTGCTCCCTCGATAATTGCCTGAGTTGTATTATGCTGGTATCCAGGGGCTTTGGGGACGGAGTCAAGGACGCTAATGACTTCGTACAGCGAATCCTTGCATCTTTCTGACTGGCATACATACCCAAGAAGTTCTTGACAACTCCACACTTTGGCTGCATCTAGGCCTTTGAGACTGTCAATTCTGTTCCAAAGCGCACAAAGCAGCTTTAGCGGCGTAGAAAGCACTGGAAAATCGTGGCCCTCCAGAGCACCAGCCCTCACTATAACAGACACGAACTCGTCCGCAATAGGCCCTTTGGCACTGGTTGGTAGGATGCTTTCTCGGACGACATCGACCATCTTCTTGCTGAAGTCAGGAGATGCCGAGGCTACACTCCTGATTATGGAAGGGCGTGCGGATCCTGCGCATGCGAGTACTTCGTTCAAATGCTTCCAGTCCCGAAAGTGACGGAGTGCCCGCGTAACTTCTTGATCGTGTTCTTCTGGTGAAAGATCAAGCTTGCAGAAGCGGCGGGCGTTAGGGTAAAACTGAACACGGCCGTCGGCATCGAGTTCGTCGAAGCGCTTCTTGGCCTCAGCCACGAGAAATGGCCTGAATGCGGACTCGTCCATCATGCCGACAACATGATTCCAATAGCCTTTATCAAGGACAGCCTTCGCAAGATCCTGCCTGAAACTTGCCCTGGTGAGTGCCAAACTCCTATAGCCGATTCCAAGTATGGTGTCGATATCCGTGGCGCACGACAAGTCCTCGTAACCGATGCCGAGTGTGGGGCCGGATGCGGCGGCCATGAGGGCAGCTTTGACGGTAGTCGAGAGTTTGCACTTCCGATCAGCGAACCCCCCCTGAAGTCCTAGACCGGCTAGTCCTATGATGATCTCTGTCGGATACCGGTCGAAGTAGCCCATTTTGATGGCATGCTTGAGATGCGCCTCGATAGGTCCCATGCATGAGCCGCTGGCATCAAGGGACCAATCCAACTCTCTGTATGCCTTGCAGATCTCAACGAGGCGGGGAAGTATGCCACGGTCCATATGTCGCTGTTCGAGGAAGAACTCGAGAGTGGGTCGAATATCGAAGGTCCGCGGAAGGCTGATGAAGAATTGAACAGCGTCTTCGGGTTTGTTCTGCATCATTATGTGTTCGATGATCCTCGTTTCGCTGATTGTGCCGACCTTCGCGCCGGCGACTAGGACACGTGCGGCGAAACAGAGGAGCGTATCCAGCGGTCCATCCCACTCGCGGACACGCCGCTCAACGAAGTCGCTAAAGGCGACGCGTGCCTTCGGCTGTTTCTGGACCGCGGAGCGTAAACTTTGAGCATCATGATAGTCTCCAGCCTCCAAGCATGTCTCTGCGAGAGCGTCCATGATTCTGGGCGGAAGCTTCATGCTGAACAGCTGGGAAAGCCGATGGTACTCTCGCGTCATTCTGACAAACTCGGACGCGTCCGCAGACTCCAAAAGCTGCGCTATCTTCCCACGATCCCACATCATGATCTTCAGAGCCATAGGATCAATCGCGGAGGTTGCTGGGATAGATCGGCTTGGTGACGGCTGGCTATCGTCACTCTCGTAGCAAGTGTCATCAGACATGTTGTTTCGGCTGACAAGAAAAACGATAGACAGGAAATGCCACAGTTATCTCAGGATGACAGAAGTAGGGACGTTGCGGTGGGAATTGAGAGAAGATGGATTGCTCCGAGCGAAGAAGGCCGGACGCCAACAGGGTAAAGAAAGGAGAGGAGGCTGCAACCCCTTTGTAATGCACACTGCGTCCCGGGAGCAAAGCGCGCATGGCCTCTCCACACTGTTAGGGCTAGCGCAAGGCGTCCGGTGGGGGAAGATTGTGGCTGTCTGCAGGGGCGAAGTTACCAAGGCTCGAAGATTCATCACACCTCAGCTGCGATGATGAAGTGTGCCAGACCCTCCGCCGAATTGTTGGCGTGCGCCACGTCTACCTCCGCTGCCTGGCGTTTCGCGCTGGTAAATATAACGGAAGCCTCTCCGAGATTGGCCGGGCCCATTTCCATCTCTAACTAGTGCTGCATATCGGCTGGGCCGGGCAGGGGTGGCTCGACTGCATAGGTGTGGGTATAACACCGCTACGCCTACGCCCATAGCATGTGTAGCCATCAGCTCTACAAAGGCCCCTCAAGAGACATGGCAGCGATGTGGTCGTGTCCAAACTAACTCGAGCATGGCTGGCGGTCTGCATGAATTTCCAGGATCGGCATGCCACACTGAGCCAGCCTCCACGAGATTTTTGCGGGCAGCTATCGCCCCTGCCCTTTCCCCCCGTGGTCCGGAATGAACACGATGAAGCAGGGCTGCTCGCGTCGGTGAAGACGCTTCAGTCGTACATGGAGAAGCCTGTGCCTACATACCCCCACTGACAGGCTTTGCCTCAGTGGTGTCGAGGTAATTCGCAGCCCTGGAAGTGGGCAAGGAGATACCAGCTTCTCCGGCTCGATATGCTAGAGGAGAGAGGGAGCTCGGCTCGGGAGGAGGTGTGGATGGTCATGCTGGCTGATCATGTCGTGTCCTTTCCTCAAGTAATCTCCACAACAAGACATCCCTGGCTTGGTTACCGAGGACTTCTGTGTGAGCTGGGTAGCTGTTCCAAGTCTCTCCCCGTCATCGCCTGGTGCTGGTGCTCAGGCGACTCCCTGTCAGGGGGCTTTCAACCCCCCCCCCCTTCAAGCCCGCTCTTTCGCCTCGCCATAGCCACGTCGCACGCTAAGGCAACCAGTGCCCGCTATGTCTTCGAAGTAAGTCTCAGTTCCAAAGCACTACGAGCCGTGACTGGGGGATCGAGGAGCGACTGTCATTTCACTTTACTGCATATTGCGTCTTAAGCACGGCATGGTTCGTCTAGACTACTGGGCTGGCGTGGTTTGGTTCCTATTTGCCTCGTCACACAAGTCGCCCAATCGCGGGCCTCCCGCCCACGTGTGGCTGAATTTTTTGCGACACGGCCACCAGCACAATGCCTTATCCGCGGGCCTTCGTGGTCTGACCCCCCCTGGTCGGGTTTTAGGAGGGCAGGTTACGGCGGCTGCTGCAAGAAGCCAGCAATCTATGGGATAGACATGGTAGAGCCATTGTTGACGTTCACTGAAAAGCCAATTGTGACTCAGATTCATTCGACAGAGCGCGCGCACAGTGCTGACACAAACACTACGAGCCAAATGAGGAGCTGGCCTGCCGGCTCTATGGCGAGGCCAAATCCGCTGATGATACGTGGAGCAGATACCACACATCTACTCGACGCGGCCTCCGGTGGGCGAGCGCCTGTTCTTCCAACTTTCCAACCGGCTAAGCGTCGTATTGCTTTCGATGACGTGAACCATGTTGTCTGACCCCTGAGCCGCCCACAGCGCAGCCTGGTGATCGCTGGCTCTTGGTAGACATGGAGCTCTGTTCGGACGACCTTGCAACCCTCATGCCCGCGGATCCTGTCCTTTGGTCTATGTGCCTCGAGCTTGACAACTACGACCTCTGTTCAACATTGGCTCCCGAGATTGACCCGATCGCCTTTCTCGGCGAGCCGTCTCCAGCGACCGCTCCTGTGGAGCCAGACGAGTACTTTGAGCCTGTGACAATCGCAAAGGCAAAGTACAAGTGCACTGAATGCAAGGAGAAGACCTTTGCGAGGAGGGAACATCTCAAGAGGCACATTAAGACGTCAGTCTCCCACCTCGCCTTCTTCCCATCTGTGATACTAGCCTTGGGTCCAGGAAACACCAGATGGAGACCAAAGACTACATAAACTGCGACTACTGCTGCAGGCGCTTCAGCCGCCTCGACAACTGGCGGTCGCACGTCCTGTTGCACACTACGAAGACCGGCAGGACGCCCTATGTTCCCGCAGCCAAAGCGGCCCTTGCCCGGGAGCGGGCCGAGCTGAAGCAGCGGCTGCCAGCTGCTCGACGTCCGGGCAAGGTCACTCGGCGGGCGGGACGGAGAGATACGCACGGTGAAAAACACTCGTTCCCTGTTGCTGCCACGGGATCCTTGAGACGCTAGCGAAGCAGCAGCCGTCACTCCGTGTAATACTAGGAGTGGGAATTGGAAGATATTGACAAGAAGGGAGGACATCGAGACGTGTAGAATCTACTCTATAATTCGATCCCCGGGACGAGTGATTGGCTCGGCGTGGCCTGCAAATATATGCCATTGTAGTGAGCCGACGCGTGGGTGACACGCGCTGTTCAGGGACGGCCATCTGGCGGCAGCGGCGGAGTGTCTACACCCGCTACGGAGCACAGGAATCGTGGTCTGTGAAGATGCCGCCAGTGTTGGTCCTCCAGAAGTGACTGTCCGTGGTTTGCGATACGGTGCCTCCCTGAGCCGGCAGGACCTGCTGAGGCCCACTCGACGGTGCGGCGGAAGGGCTTGTTATCGCGAGTATACCAGTTTCGTCGAATACGTATGTCCGTCGCCTTCCGGCAGACCTTGACGTGCCTTGTCGAGGAAGTTCCGGCCCGAGTGCGTATCACCACAGGCGAGCACACGGGCACGCGTTCACTGATGCTTGACTTAGGTGAGATAGCCTATATACTCTAGATGACACATTGAGGCCGACACTGGCGCTTCATGCTCAGGCGTTTGAGATCATGATACTCCACCATCCACGACCTCCTCCGGGAGCTGCTATGTGATTGCCGTGCTGGGTGTTGATGGCCCCGGTCTCCACACGACTTGTGGGTTGTCCTTTATCCAAGAGAGCTAACTGCGGTCGTACCTCACTCTCCTCGCGACATGGAAGCGTCCTAGCCTCTGCGCCGCGGCCTGCCGTGGACAATTGGCCGGGAGGACAGTGTTGTAGCGGCCTCACTTCAAAATGCACGCTCCGGCTCGCCATCGATGCGGCGCCGGCCGCCGCGTTCGCCGCGTCGTCAGGCATGGCTGTGTTCGAAGATGCGCAAGTCCCTGGCGTGACCTCGTAACAGCAGGTGCAAGTCCCGAACACGACCCTACGCCAGCACTTGCAAGCCCCTAACACGACCCTACGCCAGCAATCTCGCGGTGAAGGAGCCACACCCGACGGTAGGCGGCAGGGAGGAGACGGCTGTGGTGCATGCGCTGCCTGTAGGCTGATGCCCTTGGTGAAGTCTCCCGAACGATAACCGCACCGGTGCTCGGCGGAGGAGTCGATGCTGGGGATAGGAGACATATCGTGGCCGTATTGGTGGCCCACATGGAGGCGGGGGCACTTCGACGGTGGCGGGTTACTGTCTCCGACGTAGCACGGCGCGGTGACGCCGTTGCGGACAGCTGTCGTCGAAATGCTTGTCTGTGCTAGTGTGGTCGGGCCCCGCTCGTCCTGTCTTGGGGGCTGAAGACGAAGGAGGCGTATGTTCAAATGTGGATTCGCCCGGAGTATGCAGCCTGCCTGGAAGCTCTTTGGTATCTGCTCTCTCACCACGATAGGCTGCGTTACCCACTCAGTCAGGACGACATTGGAGCCGTCCGAGAGTGTTCCGATGGCCGTGAGGTGCAGGTACGTGTACCGCTGCAGCTTCGCTCTCCGCCTGCAGAAGTCGTCTTAGCCTCTCGGTCGACCACCGTCTCCTCGGTCGTGTAGTGGACCCTCTGCTTCGCTTGTCGAGAATCCGACGCCTAACTTACCTGGGAAATGCCAGATGCTGCCGGCCTATTCGATATGTCAGAATACTCGCGTCCGCTGTCTTCGCATTGTCGTCGATCAGCGGCAGCAACTGCGGCTTCTGGTCCGATCGTTGATCGACGGGGTGCGGCACGGGCTCGCGGCCTCTGCACATCGTCGCGGAGATGACGATCTTGGCATCTCTGACGGACATTATCTCCCCCGGCTGCACGATCACCGACAGCTGGCCGCGTGGAGTGGTCACGAACCCTTCGATGTGGAACGTATAGCGCTGGCAGGTGGTCAGCTCTACCTGTGGCCTGGTGGGACCGCTGGCACTCTGAGCCCTCTCGAGCAGGAAGAAAAGGCCCTTCAACCTGGCCGATATCTTCACCTGCTGTGTGCGCCCGCCGTCGTCGACGAGGGTGTGAGTGTCGTGCATCCTCTCGAAGGAGAGCAGCTCGGGGTCCGGAACTCCGCCACGTTCCGGGTCGTCAACTCTCCGGTCCTGGATGACCTCCTCGTATGATTGTTCATTTGCCTCCAGATCCGGAGTACTGTCATGCGTACTCAGAGACAGAGTCCCGGTATACGCTGCAAAGATTCCACCGTCCGGCTGCTCCTTCCAAACCGGGTAGCCGTCCGGCTGGTCTGGATCGTTACGAGATGGGGTTGACATTTTTTCCGTTCCTCCTCGTGGTGATATGCGGGCGTTTACTGACGTCGCGAGAAGATTCCTTCCGGTCAGATAGGAGCCACGGCGTCGTCGGGTAGTGAGAGGCAGCGACGAACGCTCCACCGGATCCGACAGGCCAACGACACAAATGGTGGCCTCGAAGCAGCGCGTCCTGGGGCTGTAAGCCCTCACCGTATTTACCCCAGACAGCCGCAGGAAAGCACATGATTGATGCGTCGTGACGCGACAAGCCAAGCCAGTCAGCGTGCCACAACAGACCGTACCCCCAGTCGACTCGCCGCTGAGAGACAGACACCTGGCTCGGCAAATATCTACCGATACAGCCGAACCACTCACGCCTAGTTAAAAGTACATATTGGTTCAGCTCCTGCGGGGTCCAGCCGCAGGCCATGCTGTCCAGATCACCCACGACGCACAGCCGCACCTTCTTCTGTGACACTGGCAGCGGTGTCCCCCAGCAGTCGCTAATGTTCCGCCCAGAGACAAGCTCGGACATGGTGAGGGCTCGCGAGGTCCTAGAGTGGAGTGATAAAAGATGGGACGGCGGCTAAGCAAGGATACGGAAAGCCGTTCGAGACGGCTTAGTGTTTGGTCTCTAGACGGTGGGGAGCGGTGGGAGGAGGCTTTATGTCTCCTCGAAACAGCGGGGCGCAGCACCGCGGCGCGCAGCTAGTACCCTCAAGTACCCTTCTGCCCACCCGGGCGACGCTCAGAGCTGACCAGAGTGGAATCATCCTTGAGAAATGACTCTGCTCAGTGGAATGGAATACGCCATCAAGATACAATCACGAACACTTCCATAGTTTGTCGTAGTTCGCCATGTCCTAATCATTCATCAGAACCAGATCCGGACCTTGCGGAGGTGGAATGGGCGGCCTCTATGCCTCCCCTTGGGATTATGTCGAGTTTTTCCTCTAACCACAGTGAAGGCGAGTTTCCAAATAACTATTGGACATGGGACGAGGAGGGACGAAATTATCACCACATCAGGGCTGCTGAAGACGGTACCGAATCGAAAATATGGTATCCTAGGGAATTTTCGTGAGGGGTACAGGTGTTAAGGCGCGTTTGTCATATAATTGAGGTGAAAACGAGACCTTCGACTTCCTATCGTATCGCTGCTCCTATTCGAGACTTCATGGGATTGTACTTCTAGAACGAGACATGTTTTAACGTGGTTGGCATGAGCCTCCGGGAGACAAGTCCTCCAACAGCGCAGATCGTGATCCAAGTCGTTAGAAGGCATCCAACGTATGCTTTACAGTTGCCGCGCTGTTGAGCCGCAACACAGCTATTCTCCAGCCTCAGCGTTTCACAAGTCAATTCGTCTGTACAGCTCACAGACACTAATGATTGCCTGACTATCTCAAGTGAAGTTTCGTACTACTACCATCCAAAGACAGGTACCAGTCTCAGGGTCACCACCGATAGAGAATGAGGCAGGTACGAAGAGACGAATTGTGGTTCCAGGCTGATGTGCTCGAGTAGTGAGGAAGGTCTAGGCGAACCCAATCAAGCCCCATCGGATCAAAGACGATGAGGGAACCGCGTGGCAAGGAGACGCTCTCTGTGTCGACCCAAGGAACTGCTCGTATCTGCGAATGATGGACGTGAAGCCCTGATGAAATAGCTATTGCAGAATCACCACTGTCAATCCCCGAACATACTACACTATACCGTACCTCGTATGATACAGCAGAGATAGAACGTTGTCAGTCGCCCCTCGCCTCTCAACTAATTGACGAAGTGAACATACGCGCCGAAGGGAATCAAATCCCTCTAGCCCAGGTACTGTACACGGCCGATAACACCGTCCCTTTGGCCACGAACGTGTGCTCTACTCTAGCCGTAGCCCGTCAAGCTCGGCCTGAACAGCACGTCCCTGGAGTCCTTTACATACGCGTGAGGGCTTACAGTACATGCCGACGGACAATTCGAGCCAGCTGTTCCGTAAGAAGGCATGGGAAGTCGTCGGCAGCGATCGGAAGATGGCCGCCATCTCTGCCATACGAGACGCAGCAGGCCTCGGGGACTGCCACCACGAATTCGTGAGGACAATAATATACTTACGAGCTACATGAAATACTTGGGAGTCAATTATGGCTGTTGCAGAACAAAGGAATGAGATAGGACGGAACGGCAATATTTGGCGCCCAAGAGTCGAGCTGTCATCTAGAAGGTTAGTCGGTGTCACGTCAATGTACTGTACTGTATATGGATGTAGCAGCCATTATTGCCGCGATGGATGCGATGGATTCTCGCCTCTGTACTGCGTATTTAACGCCGTTTGAGACGGCATGTACAACACCAAGTGCGGATACCGATGAGCCTGGCACAATTGGCGGAACGGCCGGCCAGGAAGCCGATTTGGAAGCGAGGATAGGCCGGCGTGCATGTGTCAGGAAGGCATATATCCTTAACTTTCGTCGCTTGCTGATGAACAATGAATGTGAGGGGAAATCAGGAGCGAGGAAAGCAGCGACGACGCAAAGGAGGGGGAAGGACTCAGATGGTCCGTCAGCCAGGATACAGAACCAGCCGTCTGTTGCCATCGCTACTCAACCGGATCCCTTGATGTCACAGCTGGTACTGTGTTCCTCGATCTCGCAGAATGGCTTTTCCAACGTCTCCCGTTGTGGGCATTGATCTACCGAGGGAAGACGCAGTCAGGGCGTACAGTGCATGGCAGCAGACCCAAGCAAGCACCGAGGAACAGAGAGAGTGTTACGGCCTGGCTCAGGATTTGACTCTGGCGAATTGCTTTGACCTTGGCATGCTTGCCAGCAACCAGGAAAAGATGTATCGGTTTTACAAAGCGCACGGTATTCCGGAAGGCGTGGCATGGCATTATGTACGTGACATCAAGGCGTTCTTGAAGCAACGCGAAAGGGCAAAGAGCACACAATAGAGCGTAAGACACAGGATGACGACTCGTTCTATTTCTTTCATTTCAAGAATCTTCAAGACCCGTGGTGTACTATACAGTATCCAGCTTGTTACAAGGCGAGGATCTCTCCACTCTCGTCAATATTTTCTAGAGAGAAGACTTCTGAGAATACCACCAGAAGTCTCGAGACCACGGGTCACAACCTCGAGCGGACCATATCCGACGTCTGGCCCGAATGGTAAGGGGCTTGCCAGATGCCGACTGGTAGCAGGAACACGTCGAGGATACCCAACAGATCGTAAAAACACCAAGCCGTTAACTATTCAGTCGACACTATCAGGGACACCGAAGACGAGTGGCAGTAGAAGCGCCCCCCATGATATAGGTTGCTGTCATGTAGCGAAGGTTCCTCGGTCTCGCTGAATAAGATAGTGGATGGCGGCCAGTCCCAGACGCGCAGACCGTCGCCCGGGAAAGAGTGGATCGGGTAGTCCGCACCTCCTGGGCAATATGAGCAGAGCTCGGGATTAGGATACACAGAGCCTGCGTAGTTACCGTCGTAGTTTCCTTCGCAGTTACCGGCACTGCATTCGATTCCGGGTGGACCGTCGGACTTTTCAATGCCCGAAGACGAAGCAGTGGTTGCCGGAGCTGGGTATTGCGGTTCATCAATCCGTGGGGGTGCCTGGTGCTGGACGTAATGGGAGGGTTCCTTCCGAGTCCCAAGACCTTTTTCTACTCTGGAGGCTTGCGGTGGTGTCCTCATGTGTCGTCTGTAGAGCTCATCAGCTATCATCTGAGATACAATGATAAAACAGATAACTGACCTTTCTAGGTCCCGGGCAGCTCTCAGTCTTCTTGCGTGTTGCGCTTGGCGAGTGACTGGTCGGATCGCCCAGCTGCGCAAAGGACTCGTTGTCCTGGGAACAGCGGAAAGGCTTGGGTTTTTTCTTTTTGTGTTGGCATAGAGCCTGTCTCTGGTGCCTGTTCCGATTACCTCCAGTCGTAAAGGTCTGGCCGCATTTGGAACAGCTGAACCGCTTCTCCCCGGCGTGGATTTTTTTGTGTGCGCATAGGTTGCTGGTAGACCGAAAGTCCTTGCCGCATGTGTCGCACTTGTAAGGCTTGGCCCCGCTGTGAAGTGTCCGGTGCTTGTTCAGATCACTTGAATCCCCAAAGGTCTTGCCGCATTCGGGACAGCCGTACGGCTTCTCCCTGGTGTGGGTGGTTCTTATGTGCCTGCGAAGATTGCTGGTCCGCAAAAAGGTCTTGCTGCATTTGGAACAGCTGTGCGGCTTCTCCCCGGTATGGGTTCGTATGTGTGATTTCAGATTGCCTATCTGCGAAAAGGCCCTGCTGCATGTGTCGCACTTGTAAGGCTTGGCCCCGCTGTGAAGTGTCTGGTGTTTGTCCCGATTACCTTGAAGCGTAAAGCGCTCGCCGCATACGTAACATCTGTACGGCGTCTCCCCAGTGTGGATTCGTATGTGCCCGCGTAGATTATAAATCCGTGTAAACTCCCTGTTACAGGTGTCACACTTGTAACTCTTCTTCCGGCTGTGTGAATCGGTGATGGTCGAGAAAGACATGATCGAACGATGGAGGCGGCTCTCAACACTGCAAGCGTTAGCGATCGGGACATGAATGCATTCTATGCTCCTCACATGGCTCACTCCCTTCAGATCTTCTACTTATGTCCTCCCGCTCTTCGTGGTCAGGCCTGAGTGAGCACTCGGCTGATGAGTGGGTTGGACACGGCAGAGTCCTGAGGGGGCCTGCAGCTATGTTTATAGTTCCGATGACGATATATAGCCAGGAAGGCCAGAGAAGCAGCACCAACCGGAGGCGTAGAGACGAGGGGGCTACTGCTGTCATGCACCCGCTGAAACTGGAAGCAATGCACTCCGCCAACGAAATGAATCGGTGTGGAACATCTTTGGCAATTCCCAATCCAAGCGTGTTAGGTGGTGCGGCAGTTCTACCCCTAATCTCCACCACACCATGCCGCATGCCCGGGCCCCGGCCGGCCAGTAACATGACACCTGGGCCGGGAGGCGAAGCATCTCGTTCGTGCCACGGTATACGCGGGGCGTATGCACCTGCTGATCGAAATGCCTCGCAGGTAAGATATTTAGCAAGAGCCTCTGACCCTTTCTTTCGTTCTTGGCGGCGGAGAGAGGTGTGCAAAATGTGTCAAGATACGTTACAAGGCCCAACATTCCTACCCGTTAGCATTGAGAGTAGTCCGGGAATGCATGAGGTCGATCCCTCCGATGCAGACTCTGGCGCCGTGCAGAATGGATTCCGTTACGACGATGATGAGCCCCCAAGAAGCCTCCTCGACATGATTACCCGTAACCATCGTACTTTAAACCCTAGATCGTTGTCCCGGTTAGGTGTACATTCCTCCTGACACTTCCCGGCCTCGCTCTCGAGGATTTCGAGGATCAATGGCGCCATGCTCCATAGCATGCGGTGCACAATCTTAGACGAGGATCAGCCTGCGAATCACGGAGACGGCCGGCCGGGTGTCCGTATTACACACCGCAGAGATCGGGGTATCTTGCGCTTTCTCCTCTGTTGGTGCCCTCTGTTGGTGCCGCTCGAGGGTACTCGCCGTCCACAGCAGTGCTAAGCAGGCTTTCAGGTTCCGCTATGCGACCTTCAGCGGTGAGCTTCATGGAATCATCCCGGTGCAGCTGACTCTGGCCCGGTCCTCTTGGCATTGGAACATAATTGTATCCTATGAAGGTGTTCCAGGGCAACTGGTGCGTCATTTTTCCACCAACGACTGTGAGAGCAAGTCATCCGACGGACGCAGAACACCTCCGGGAGAGACTTGACAGTCGGCGTCGGAGGCGAGCGCTTCATGATTCACGACGGTGGCTTGACGCGACAGGACCACAGAGGAATGGAGGACCTGACCATGGAGATCGCTGGTGGGAACCGCCCGACCGCATCGGCCTCGATTCTCGGGGGTTCTCTGTAGCAGCCTCTTGCGTGGATCCTGCCCTCAAGGGCACACCGTTGTCGGGTGTCATTGATCCGTGGTGTCGAGCGGTCCACACGCCTCGGACACCCAACGAGGCAGCAAGGATCTTGCTACACGCTCGGTAGGAAGCCTGCGTCTCAAGATAAGCCAATGTGCAGTGGCGCCGCTAGCTGTTATCGTCCCACACACCTGAGCCGTACTGAGCGACCAGTACGCACCAGCCGCCTGCTTGCACATTGAGCCGAGGCGCGCGGAACAAGTACTCTGCACGATGCCGGGCTGTAGCAAAAGTCACTCGCTCTTACGCGTAATGGGGGAGCGGCTGGTTGGATGTCCAGCAACGGCTAATGGGCGAACAAGACATCGGCACTGTCAGTGAAGACTCCTTTCCCACGTTGCGTCGATAAGACCGGGACAGCATCTTGCACAGCCCGGCTGAGGTGTGTCACGCAGGCGTCAAGAGCGGTGGCGACCAATCGTTCTCATATGTACCAGCAGGTACGACACAAGGAGTCATGGCGGAGCGGGTACGTGTGGACCGCTCGAGCGTCCTTGTGAAGCAAGTGGCTGGGCTTTTGCACAAATGAGCTCTCGGTCGGGATTCGCCGGACCGGGGATTTAAGCCGGGCTGTCGACTTGCTCGGGTGATGGTCTCTTGTCCTGACCGGCGATGGCATATAAGTATTCTTCCGGCTCCTTCATCAACATACCAGAGCAGCTGAGCCAAGAGTCTCTTTTTGAAGAAAACAAGCTCCGCGTCCATGGCGTCCTTTACCCCTGCGCTGCTCCGGACTGGGTCCGGCTTGAAAGCAGCCTTGTGTCTCGTCTTCCTGTCGCTGACTGTCACGATCTATTTCCTAGGATGGCCTCGCCTGATGAGCTTGGATTTCGCCCAGGCCCGGAGCAGAGTCTTCAGCCTGTCCTTCTGGCAGTCTCTGTTCCCATACCTGCCGTTGGTCTCCTTGTACTTGCCGACGGTCCTTTCCTTCGATGTCAGGGCGCTCTTGAGTAAGTGGCAACGACATGAACAGTCAGGAAGCCGGCTGATGATGAAATGCACGACAGTGTACAAGCGAGACATCACGAGTGACGATCGAGTACTCTTCCAGACCCTGTACAGCTTCATCGCAAAATCCGATCAGCTTATGGGCAGCCGGCACTGCGAACTGTCTTCGCAGCCCACTTGTAAGGGCCGAAGGTTCTACATCGAGGAGGACACAGGAGGCATCCTGGAGACAGCCCAAAGGGTCTTTGCTGTTCCGGCCGAAGGGCCCACGTATTCTGTTCGCACGGATAGAGGGCGCCTTTTCGTGCAGAGGTCGTCCAAGGTGGGGACAGAGATCTTGACCATCTGGGCTTGGAGGCTTAATACTCTGAACTCCCTTCACGAGCTGAGCGACGTCGATAGTCGGGGGAAGACCAGAGTTTATGTCTGGACAAAGGGCGCTTGGCAATTGTCGACGGTCAAGTCCGCAATGTCGCCGGACTTGGTCTCGTTCCCCATGAACATGGTCGAAGGCGTGCAGTCCGCCATTACGGATTTCTTAGACGGGCGCGAGTCCTACAGGAAAGAGGGGCGCGACTACAAGCTGACCTTCTTGTTTGTTGGCGCCCCCGGGACGGGGAAAGCGGTTCTTGCCCAGACTCTTGCCGCACACTTCAGCTTGCGCCTTCACGTCATTGACGCGACGAAATTGAGCAACAAGGGAACGAGCTTTTCGGACCAGCTCTCGAGCGCACCTTCGCGGTCGATAGTTCTCGTCGACGAGCTGGACAAGGCTCCCCGCAGAGTGCTCAACACGCTGCTGACGGAACTTCAAGGAGCTGGCGGGTTTGAAGACAAAGTTCTCATCCTGGCTGTGAACGACATGAAGGAGTTCGACGAGACGCTTATCCGCCCGGGTCGGGTGGACAGGACGGTGGTCTTCCCGCTCATGACTCGGGAAACGGGTGCCGACCTGTTCAAGATCGTCACGGTCGATCCAGACCATCGTGGATTGGCGGAGAGATTTGGAGATATCGCACAGGGCTGCAGTCCCGCAGCCGTGCAGAGGTACCTCCTGACGAAGCGCGGGAAGCCCCAAGCGGCCGTGGACGACGCTGCTGACTCGCTCAAACCCCCCAAGAGCGGCGAGTCTACTATCAAGCAAAGAGACAGCTGCCCCGGCGGAGGAGGGATCAAGGAGATGAAAGGGAGCCGGCCTCTCTTGTATGAACTCTGAAAGCCGGTCCGGTTCCCGAATCTGTGGGTGGCGCCTGGTTGACAAGTCGCTTGGACGGCACTCTGGCGGAAGCGACACACCGCCCATAGACGTCATGCCAGCCTCTCCTGTGCACGACATCGACTCACATGTTACATAGCGGTAGAAAGATAGCAAATCAACATACGTCTAGGCTGGTGTACCGGCCAGAAGACAGACGCGTAGCAGCTTTTCCCCGGCAGCATGGTTACGGCCGCTATTCCACCCGTCGGGATACGTGTCACAATCTCCTGTGATGTCTGTAGCCAAGACTAGGATTCTGGTGATGACACGATGACTCGCGTCCCCATTTCGAACCAACGCGTCTCTACACGGGGTAGAATTCCGCAGAAACGTCCCAAACTTTCGGCAACACTACGCGCAACCATTCCCAAGATATCGCGATGGATGACCATCTCATCAGCTTTTTGTTCACAAGCTAGTCCACAAGGGCGGGCCAAAACGCCGTCTCGCTCCCGCTTCGTGCAGTATTGCGTGTTTTCCTTGTTTTTATGTCCTTCTGGCTTTGAACCATCAGTCGTGACAGGGTATTTGCTCATTTCACATGACACTTACACAGAGAGCATAGCGTTTGGACAGATGGTATGGCCGCGCCATTTTCGTATGAGAGTTTGTGTAAAGCACCGACACAGGAGGAGTCAGGTTGGCGATCGTCAGGTCTGCTGTCGGGATTCGCTGTGTTGAGCCCGACGTCGTAGGATTCAGGGTTGGCCATTATGTAACAGGGAGTTCTGTTTTGCCAGGCGGGCCACGTCAAGCGAGCCCCGGAGTATCCTCTGCAGCAGGCTCGGACAGTCAAACCGGAAAGGTCTACGTCAGCTGTTCGTTCGCAGCTAGACCCTGCTTATCTGAGGCACATTCTGTGCGTCTCGGCGAGACTATACCGCCCTATTCGTCGGGATCCATGACGCGTTTAATTTGCGAGGCTGGTCTCGACCTGGTCAGAGGTCCAGGCTGGTTCTCTTCAGTCAGGGGGCTCACGCACCGTGACTCACAGGAAGAACTACTGGTGCGGAGTGAGCCCTTCGCAGGCGCAACGATCCCGATCCTTGTCAACACATCCGGGACGGTCGCCACTCGTTTCGACTGCCTCAGCTGAGCAGCAAGAGTGGTGCTCTCCACCGAGCAAGTCACAGCCTTGCTGGTGGGTTTGGTCTTCATGCGTGGATCCGCTAAACGATCATCAGTGATCAATGGGTACATGTTGCGTTCCTCCAAGTCACACTCAGAAGCCGGATCAGAGCAGAGGACAATCACAATCTCGGGCAGCCTAATGCTGCATATTTTCCAGATGCTTCTTGCCAAAACCATGACTGAACAGAGAAGTTACGTCGGCCCCTCTAGTTGGTCGCTTCGTCTAGGAAGGCAGCTTCCCATTCACCCGCAGATATCCCTCGTAAAACAAGCCAGTCTTACAGGCTAGTCCACATCGACGTAGCCACCATTCCCGATATCCACACTTCTGCGTGTTCTCTGGGTTTGGATGCCGCCTTGGCTTTGACCGTCAGCGAAATCCTTTTTTCGTGAATACAGAAGATACCCACGCAGACGGCGCAGTAGCGCCACCCGGGTTGTCTCTGCCCAGAGGGTTGCCGGCGGAATTTGAAGAACATGATTGCGCACGTCCGTGATGCCGGATGGATGATGACTCGGGCCGGCGTTTCCCATGGGTGAATGAATGCTGAACTGGAAAGCTCGACATATCTTTCCCTTCTTATAGCCCCTTCTGCGCGGTTCTATCAGTGTGGCGCCGATGGCGCCGAAAACCCAGCCGGAAAAGTCTTCCAATTGTCTTCTGGGTGCATGGACTTCAAAATGTCCTCAGAGCCAATCACTGCCGTGTTGCAGACGCCACACGAGTTTCGTGATCCCTTGCCCATACGAAATGCAGTCGCTGAGAGATTCTGAATGCTCCTTGACTCCTAGCTCTTCCTCCTCTCCACCAATCTCCGACACTGGAGTAATCGTCCCAGTGTCCAACAGAGCCGCAGAATTGACAAGGGCTTCCGGGCGTCACGGCGTGACCGTGTTTTGGGACAAGGCACCGGCAGCACTCCGTGGTGACAAGCTTATTGAACTCGCGCTAAAGAAGCGGGTTTTGAAGAGCGGCCAGATTTGGGGGAAAAGGGGTGGCTGGGCTGGGGGATGCGCGAGCTCGCGAACGAGGATACTGCCGGGCGATCTGTTCTGCGTCCGCAGCCATAGCATGTGCCAACACCGACCACTCTGTAACATCTTGTGCGCCTTGCTCCGGAGTCGTGCCAATGGAGGGCTTGTTGACATGGCTAGTCCGAAGCCCCATTTAGGTCGATGTACTCGGAACAGGCGGAGGACCAAAGTACACGATCCTGCGGCTGGGTGGAAGTACTCTTAGACTAACACAGGCTGCCCTGTATAGCTGACGAACACAAATCGTGCACGGATCACAACGGAGCAGAAACACTTGTAGCCCGTGCGTTATGTGTTTACAGTGACATCCCTCCAAGGTTAATCGTCAGGCACCTGGCAAGACTCCGTAAGTGGGCTCAGATTCCATCGAAATCTCGAAAGAAACCAGCATTACATCGCGGGTGGCGATCACTTGGACCTGTGCCCGCCCGTATGGCTGGTCTCACAGAGCGTGGTCAGGCCGGATACACGGACATTCTTCCCTGACTGCTCTACACGTTGGCGAATAGAGAGCTCATGCCCCGCATAGAACGAGAGGCTTCCAAGTCCATAGGCTGGCAGACATGTGTAGAGCCGATGGAAATCAGTGCAATGCTCGGGACGTCGTCGCGCCCCTGTGGTTCTGTTTTTCATTTTGCGCCCGATGCAAGGCATAGGGAGCCTGTCCTCGTGAGGTTGTCCGTATGGCTTCAAGCGAACTGACACGCCGAATGAGGTACGAACAACGGCAGAAGAGCGCCGACTTTGATTTCATGCGCGAAAATTCTACAGACTGTATGAGTAGAGACGCGTCTAAGATACCTCTGCCCACCGTAGCAGAGTTCTCTGATTGATCTTGCTCCCAAAAGAAATAGTCTAGGGACAAGTGTCAGGCCGGAGTTCCTTCGAGGGCAGTGTCCAAAACCTTTTCTGGTATTCAACGAGCTTCTCTGCTACCTCCCTCCTGGCCGACGGCAGATCATCCCAGCTAGTCTCTGTTACCAAGGAGACGATGAATGAAGGGGATTTGTCGAGAAATGTCTTAGCCGACAGGTATCGCTCATCCGGAGGAATACGAGAAAAATGGTCATAGACGGCTTTGTACGCGTGGAGGATGCCAGGAAAGTCCTTGACTGCTTCCCGTGACAGGTGGGCGTAGCAGGGCGGGGGAAGGGTGGAAACGAAGTCGAACATCCGTTTCACGATGGCATCCTGGGGTTTTGCTCCGTGCTGGAGCAGCAAGGGCGCCTTTTTCGAATTCTGACGGAGAGTCAATGTAAGAGCCGTATTGCCATCCCAATCAAGCTTGTCGATGTCGACATTCCCTGTTTCAAGAAGCTGCTCTGCCTCCTGCCAGCGACCTGTGAGTGCCAACATAGGAAGCAAAGGACCCGCCCAGCGCAGCTCTCGAAGATGGATTCCTTCGTTTGGGTCAGCTCCCAAGCGCAAGAGCTTGGCGATGAGATCCGACTTTTCTCTTCGTGTTCGTCCTCCCCCTTTTCGGACTATTCCCATCAGTGCAGATGAAAGAGGGGATCGCGCTGCTTCACCGCGTCTGACGTCTGTGACAGCATCCAAAAGCACCACCGCGGCGGAAAAGTCGAATATACAGGCTTCGTTCAAGGGTGTTGTGACGCCGTAGTCTCTCTGGACGGGTTCGACGGGATCAGCGCCATGGTCGAGAAGACAACGGATGGCCGCGTATTTGCCATCAGATGGCGATAGTATGGTGTAGATAAGAGGCGTGCATCCATTCCCGTCCTTGGCGTTGGCGTCCAGTAGGTTCGCGATATGGTTGACGACGCCGGTCTCGCCCGATAGCGCGGCGAGATGAAGAGCGTTGTATCTGAATCCCGCGGGAGCCAGACAAGCCCCGCGAGCGATCAGCAGCTTCACCGTCGAAACTCGTCCATAATAAATGGCAACGAAGAGAGGCGTCCATTCTCTCTCATCCCAGTCATCGATCCGAGCCTCGTGTTCGAGGAGAAAGACGACGGCCTCATCAAGGCCATTCCTTGCGGCGAGGTGCAACGGGGACATTTCGAGCACATCATTGCCATCGGGGATGAAACGACCACGAAAGAAGGGGAAGATCTGTGGGACCTTCTCGAGTCGTCTCGTCTTCCAGTCCGCACCGGCATTCTGACAGGCGCGCAGAGTACCGACCGTAGCGTTCGCATTGCCGTGTATGCCGTACTTGTCGATCGCCGTAAAGACTGCAGACGAGCCCTGAAACTTCACGTTGTAACGATAGAGCGCGGGATTGAGGATCGAGTGAAAGGCCTTGCAGGAGCGTGTCAGAGCTGCAAGATCTGTCGGATTTCGCTGTACACTTCCTTCTTCTTCCGGTTCCAGGAACTGGGCGATCATATTCCAAATTTCGTTCGGAAGGTGACGCATGCTGAGACGATGCCGTTGGGGAGTCGCACGAAGTGGTTAACGATACGAGGGACGACGGTATGGCAAACGATGGGCCGAGGCAGGTGCTCAAGTATTATGTTTGCCATCACCGTCGTGAGCGAAGGTGTGTCCCAGCCAGGCTGCCGCCCTTTTTGGTGGCTGGACAGGAGGGTCACAGCATCGCTACGGAGGCGATCTCTGAGCCACTCCGAAGAAGGCGCTAGACTGCCTGTAGAGTACACTGTTGTGCAAGGCGGCCTTCCTGGTGTCCACCCCAGCCGTCAGCTCCAATTATCTGGTTTTCGCCCATCCCAAAGCCTAGCTGCCAGAGCCGCGACAGGGCGACCTTCGGCTGTCACATGCCGTTTCTGGCCGGTCGACAGTCGGGAGGCTCGTCGCAAATGGGCGGGCGCCACGCAAGCGATGGACGCCCGGCAAGCTCACACGACCGAGCTGGGGCACCGCGACGCCTCCCTGCGGTACCTGCGTGGGTACTTGTCTCTCGGATGCAAGCTCCAGGTGTCTGTACCGGGTACTTCCGCGTCTTTGATGACTCACCCCACCACGGTCCCGGGGCAGCCTTGTGGAAGCGCCATCCAGGGCCTATAAAGTGTGCATGGTTTCACATGTATGCTACCACCTACATTAGGCAGCAGATGCAATAGATCACCAGCCATCTACAGATTTGAAGAGCATATAGCCCTGCTGCTTCACTCCTCGTGGTCCTCGCACTGAGTGGTCTCACGCGTCGGGAGCTCGGCGTGTAGCCTTTCCATACATATCGCCGCTCTTATCAGCTATCCGAAATCCTCACAGCGCTACCAAACCGCGTCGTAGTCTGTATACGCTTCTCTTTCCCTGCCCAAGATGTCGATACCCGGACACGAGCACGCCCCCCGGCTGGTCGAACTTGTGACGGATCACCTGGAGACACCGTCTCTGGACGATCGCGTCTACCGCGTGGTTCGGCTTCCCAACCAGCTGGAGGTGTTGCTGGTCCACGATCCGCAGACGGATAAGGCCAGTGCGGCTATGGACGTCAATGTCGGCTACTTTGGTGACGAAATAGACATGCCGGGTGCGGCACATGCTGTTGAGCATGTACGTGCTTCCCGAATTGATCCCCTCCTTCGGTGTGTTGTGCTGATATTTGCCCTCCAGCTCTTGTTCATGGGAACGAAGAAGTATCCGGAGGAGGATGCCTACTGCAAGTACCTGTCTTCGCACTCGGGCTATTCGAATGCATACACCGCAGCGACCTCGACGAACTACTACTTTGAGGTGGCCGGTCGACCAAGCAATGGTGAGGAGCCTTCAGAAAGCAATCCTTCGCCGCTGAAGGGTGCCTTGGACCGGTTTGCTCAGTTCTTTATCGAGCCGTTGTTCCTCGCGTCTACCCTCGACCGGGAGCTCCGAGCGGTGGATTCAGAGAACAAGAAGAACCTTCAGAGCGATACGTGGCGACTTGGCCAGCTGGAGAGGTCGCTCTCCAACCCGCAACACCCGTACTGCCACTTCTCCACGGGCAACCTAGAGGTCCTCAAGACCCAGCCGGAGGCGAGGGGAGTGGACGTGAGGCAGAAGTTCATTGAGTTCTACGAGAAACACTATTCCGCGAACCGCATGAAGCTGGTGGTGCTGGGGAGAGAGCCGCTGGATGTGCTGGCATCCTGGGTCTCTGACTATTTCTCCGACATAAAAGACAAGAACCTGGAGCCGAATCGATGGTCTGATGCTGCCCCGTTCGGCCCCGAGCAGCTTCGCATGCAATGCTTTGCGAAGCCTGTCATGGACTTGAGAGAGCTGAACCTCTTCTTCCCATTCATAGATGAAGAGCACCTATATGAGGCGCAGCCGAGTTGCTACTTGACCCATTTGATCGGCCACGAAGGGCCCGGCAGCATCATGTCGTATATCAAGGCCAAGGGCTGGGCGAACGGTCTGGTCACGGGCGCAACTCCTGTGTGCCCTGGTACTCCTGGGATCTTCGATTGCAAAGTGCGATTGACAGAGAAGGTAGGTTCTGCCTCCTGTTCTCGGCGCTCGGGCGTCTCCATTTTGGCTAACGGCTGTGAAAGGGACTCGAAAACTACAAGGAGATCGTGAAGGTGATCTTTCAGTACATCTCGCTTCTCCGGGAGACCCCGCCGCAAGACTGGATTTTCTGGGAGCTAAAGAAGATGGCGGATGTGCACTTCAAATTCGAGCAGAAGACGCCTCCCAGCCAGTTCACCAGCAAGATCGCAACTGTCATGCAGCAACCTCTACCGCGCGAGTGGCTCCTGAGCGGGCGCACTCGACTGAGGAAGTTCGACCCTGAACTGATCAAAAGGGCCATCGACTGCTTGAGGCCCGATAACTTCAGGATGTCAATCGTTTCGCGGGATTTCCCTGGAAATTGGGACAAGAAAGA